>OY720449.1:10621059-11083559 GCA_963082715.1 Harpalus rubripes | reverse complement strand
CTCAGTGTACAACACTGAAAAATGAATTATGTGCTAATTAATGCAAAGGCAAAAACTGCAATCTGTCAAAACTGTGTTTGACTGTTTGACTGTGTTATACTCGTGATATCAACCACCACAGCAACCTCGTAAATGTGCGCTGTTTTGATTTCGAGTTCTGCACTACTGCATTTGATAAAAAATAAGCATTTTAGATAATGTGGGCTCATGTTAAAGCATAATAAATTATTTAAATGCAAACCAAATTTCTGGGGGATGTCGATCCAGGGATTAAATAATGTGATAAGACGAGGGTAAGAGCAATAACACATAAACGACTTTTTATAATCTTTTCTAAATTTTTGTTTCAAAATCATATTTTAACTCTGTTTATCTATTTAAGTCATAAATGTCAAAATTCAGTTTAGAAATTCTTATCATATTATGATAGTCGCGTCTGGGTTCACCCATTTGATACTATATCAGTGGTAATTGGTATCCAACGTTGTCTCTGTATCTATAGTCACGACATTTATTTGTTGATCATTGAGTCTAGAAATTATTATGCATACATGCGTGACTTTGAATGCTCTAGCCTATACACCCTGTACTCCTAAGATAATCCTGTCCTGAAGATAGCGCTTTGTTTTAGATAGAGGGTATTAGTTTGTCACGTCGAGAAGACGTCTATACTCAGCTAGTAAACATGTAAGGGTTTTAAGTTTTGGCTCGCGTTCTGCGTAACGCGAGTATTTTGGCCTAAGGATGCAACGGCATCTTTAGGATTTAGTTATGTTGATTTTAGTTAGTAAAAAATAAGTTAATTAAATTAGTGCAAGTTGTAGTGTAATTATAGTTATCATGTAAATAACTTTAGTTTGTTAGTCAGTAAATATCATATAATGTTCATGTCCAATTCTAAGTACTAATCAAGTGTAAAGTGTAAGTGTGTGTGTGTGTTCTTCCTTTCACCAACCAGTCAGTAGAATAAAGTGTGTCATTGTTGGAGAAAAACAGTAGCAGTATTAATATCATCATTCTCTTCCGCACCCTCTCGTGTTACAATAAATTTAATTTTTATTTTCCATTGACATTTTGGTTTTCTTTAAACCTTATTCATGATTCAAAGAAAATACATGAAAAATACAATCACTATAGTTTTATAACGATGAGTCAGCAATTAAAATTGAAAAGACATATTTGATGTGTACTGTACGTTACTAGTTTTCGTATAGTATGTACACACCAATAAAAAGTATCTTTTCAATTTTAATTGCTGACTCATCATTATAGAACTATAATGAATGTATTTCTCATGTATTTTCTTTAAATCATGAATAAGGTTTGAAAATAAAAAAACTGAAACGTCGATGAAAAAGAAATATTAAATTTATTCAATTCCTGGACCGACATCCCCAAGAAATTTGGTTACCATTTACATCTACATTTACGGTCGAAAAAATTGCTTCCTAAGTAATAAATGATCTTTCAAAGAGCATAAGATTAATTTTAACCTGAGGCCTAGTTAAAAAAAATAGCTAAGTGGTCGATTTCTATGCACGTAAGTGTATATTGTAACGTTTTTAATTATTTATGTGAAGTGAAAAATTAGACAACTATTATTAATTAAAATAAAGGTTTATTAAACTATAAACTATTTATTAAAAAAGTATTAAATAATGACGATTACTAATATTAAACAATTATTAAAAACTTTTTAAGGCTAAAACTATAA
The DNA here is from genome assembly GCA_963082715.1 of Harpalus rubripes. NCBI lineage: Eukaryota > Metazoa > Arthropoda > Insecta > Coleoptera > Carabidae > Harpalus > Harpalus rubripes. The sequence goes on along the minus strand of OY720449.1, from coordinate 11,081,845 downwards.
TTAACTAGATAACACTAACACTATTTATTTATTTAACCAATTAACACTAGTATTTATTTCCACGATAGTACTACTAATTTATTTCACTACGCGTTCCAATCTGAGACTGCCGGTTTGTTTCAGACTCTTGTAGACTGTTTATGCGATATTTATATCACTATATTTATGTCACTATATACTTATATCACGTTCAACTGTCCGCCTACAGACCTCCAGCGTCTATATACTCAACTGACTCAACAGCGTCTGTATATTCAACTGCTCGGACAGAAGTCACCTCTTTTACCACACTTCTGTCTATTTATGTGACTAACTTTCTCCTTCCACAGCCTTAGTATCACCAACTATCCATACGCCACAATTCTTCAACACCAATGCTGAGTATCCACTCCAACTCGCTTTTACTGTCCTTGTATACCTAGCTTCACAATACTCGTCAACACTACCGAGTATTCACTTCCACAGCTATCCCATTATAGCAGTAACTTCGAGACTCGCTGTTACTATCCTTGTACACTAGCTTCCCAATACTCGTCAACACCAGAGGCGTAAACTTTTAATTTTGGCTGTGGGTGCACTATTTTTATTTTAAATAAGTGTATATATTTTTATAAATGCAAATTAAAAATGGCATAGTTCATTTATTATGCACATATTAAATTATACGTATACATGGCTTAACCACAGACTCCTGGTCTAAAAATAACAAGATTTATCTAAATTTATCTATATCCGAAAGTGTACCATATAGCAAGTATTCTGCTTCAAACTTTTTCTAAAAAATTATTTTGTTTGTAACAGAACGCTTTGTCCGATTTGAAATATGAAATATAATTAAACTGTTAGGGCAAAATTACTATGGGATCGGTAAAAATCAAGAGAATATCAATTCAACGAATCGATACGAATCGAAACTTTTAATATCGATATACCATCAGATCTAGATGCAAAATATCGATCTGCAATAAATCGATTACTTATAAAATTGAATTTCAGTTATATTGAGATGTCATAAAAAGGCAACGTTATAAATTAAAATGGTTTAATTTATTAATAATTCAGTTAATAAAACACAAACATGACAAATTGCCACAGACCATAGACCAGAGAACGACAGGAAGAAGTGAAATAGTCAAGTCAAAAGTAAATTTAAAGTACCGTACTTCGCGAAGAAAAGATGCAAAATTATATTTTAACGAATTTTATAAAAAAAAAGATCGATTCGTTCAGTGAAAGTAGATACAAATATCGAAAATACACCTTGCAATCGATATTTTTAAAAATTGGTTCAGAATCATAGGTCCCCACTTTTACTTACAGTGGGTGCGCGTGCGTCCGTGCACCCATGTAGTTTACGCCCCTGATCAACACTACCGAGTATTCACATCCAGAGCTATCCCATTATACCAGTAACTTCCCGAGTACCTACTCCACTCGACAGTTTACTGCATACGCTCACTACGGTACTGTTGTGCTTGTCAAACTCACTAACACTCTATGTGAATATCTCCATGTCTCTGAATGTAACTAACTCTCGAGCATAGCTGCGTCCCTTTTATACAGCTCCCATTACCTTCTAGAAAGCTCTAGAATATTCGACCGCATAATAACAATGAACAAAATAGGTTCAGGCGACCGCAAGTAATTAAACACGCCGCGACTTGTTTGTTTACGTAGCCCGGCTGCTAACGTGATTGCGACGGCGGGCGTTCCAGGTTACAATATATATCCTGTCTTATAATCTTGGAGCACCGTAAATACTCATGACCTAGAGCACTTTGAATCTATGAAATGCACATATTAATACTATATTCTGTAAAATTTAGTGGAACCTTTCTTATGAAACCAATTTCCCTGGAAACTCTAGAAACGCCTGATACAATAATAATCTCGAAAATTTTGTTCGTCTTTAGTTCTTTGCGGCAAAGTGGAACTTTAATTTACTTTGTCGCTGTGTCGCAGGCATTGCGAAAACTAGCAAAAGACGATAATGATCTTCGCACGCGACAAATGTGAACTGTACACGAACGTTTTATACGAACGTTTCAGTCTTGTTTTCTTTGTGGAGCCGCGTTTCGTGTCTGGGGTGACTGTTTCTCTTCCTGCACTGCTATATAAGTGGAGTCGATTATTCGAGAGGTTTTTCATTTTATTAAATTTGTTAACGCAAACAAGAAATGCAAGGGGCTGTTCTATCAAAGCTTAATTCAATTTATTTGTGTGTATTTTGGAATTAAGATAGTTACTGTGCCCTAGTTATCCAATATTGCATTACTACTTGATCATTATTTGCAACACTTGTGTGTAACAAAATTTTAGTCTTCGATAACTCTAATACTACAATTCCAAAAATTATAATTCTTTCGTAATTGGTCAACCGGAAGTATCCTCATTTGAAGATTTTAACAGTTTTTCTTGAAAAAACGATGTTAAATATAATTTTTTCACATTTAATGTTAATATAAATATGAAAGAACGTTGTATTCTCTATACGATTTGACTGCATTTTATACTTCATATTAAATGGATATAGAGTTATAAAATTATAAAGAAATTTAATTTCATAAATTAGCCAGCTATGCTAGAAACAGCTACTATATTAAGAAAATTCTGATTGAAAGATGTCAGTGTCAAGTGCAATTGACATATTCGTAGTATGTTTGTTTTATAATTTTACTCGAAATATAGGATCTTTTTGTTCGATACTTTCTGTATGGAATTTGTATAAAATACATACAAACGTCGAAAGGTAATGTACATACAAGAAATTTAGAATCTTTTGCAAGGAACTTTGTGTATGGATATTATAGAAAATACATACGCATTTTCGAAAATTCTACCGGTAGATACCGCATCTACCGACTGTGTTCGAAAACACAAGTGGTAAAAAGTTACTGTGTTCGAAAATTGGTCAATATCTACCAGATCCATCTACCGGATTCATGAAGAACCTAATCTCAAAAAAGGTAGTGATGCAAAGCGAAGCGCGCGCGTTAAAATGGAAATGAGTTCAAAGTAGGACTCTGCTCAGTTTGTTAATTACATCACATTTCTAAGCTGTTTAAATTTTCAAATTTTTTCATAGGTTATGGATCTATCCTGTTTACCACTTGCGTTCTTAAAATATCGATTCTGGTAGCTATAACCTGAGAAAAAGCTGTTTACCGGTAACAGTTCACCGGTAGAATTTTCGTAAATACCTCATATAACTGACGGAAGGTAATGTGCTGGCCACATCAGATTTTTATTATTGTTTTTGAAATCCTTAGACCAGTGTTTCCCAAATTGTGGGGCGCGAAAGAAAATTGAAAATGCAGTTAACTATGATATAATTTTTAAATTTATTGAATAATAGGTAAAGTATAATAATATACCTGAGAATATACATATATTTATAATTATTATTAAAATTAATGGTGTGGATGTGCATTTAATAAAATATAGTATTATGAAAGAGTTTAGATATTTATTTTTCAACATTATTAAACAATTCAAAAAACATATTGAGTTTGCGACATATGCTATTTTGGTACCTAAAAACTTGGATTCAAAAATTGTACGGAGGGGGGGGGGGCGTAGAAAATTTGTAGTCTGAAGGGGGGCGCGAGAATAAAAAGTTTGGGAAACGCTGCCTTAGACAATTTATCGTATGAAATTTTATTTATTTCGACAACTTGAATTATTTTCCTGTCAAACAAACTATTCAGACAGATGAGTCGGTATCGAATATCTGTAAAATGGATCACGCCCTCGATCTCAGCACAATATTTAAAAATTAAAATACTAACTTCTGATTTGCCAGCGGTAGACAAGTTTAGGTAAAGCAACGCAGAAAGATGAATGTTGGTCAAGTCTTTCGTTGCGGCTGTTACGTTACTGCTTACTTTACTTCAATATAAATCATCCATAGCTGTAGCACATGATCATCTTTTTACCTTATCTACTGCGTTCGCGTTACCTCTTACGTTGCGTCATTATAAATCCAGCTTTAAAATGATTCGGTGATTATTAAACATAATACTTTCAATTTTTTCCACATTTTCATTCGTTATTAATATGCTAAGACATCCAGTTTTTTGCCATATTCCACGTTTTCATTACGTTCTTGAAAACGTTTGTATTAATTCAATGTCCAATTAATGAATGTTTAATTTTTGTCATAATATCCCCTTGAACTCTTATTTCTATATTAAAAACTATTTTTGCTTCTTGTAAAGGCAGCAAATAATCATCTTCACTTCTACGGTTGGAAAAATTTCTCAGGTGAACGACTTTCTCTTTGCAACATTTTCACAATTCTTTTGAGAGACTTAGGAGGCACACAACATCACTGCGAACTATTTCGCTCCGTTCCCGTATCAATAAGAGGCATTTTTGCAAGCTGCACCCTTGCGAACTGTGATGAGACGTGCACAGGCGCTGCTACAATCATTTTGTACCCTATTCATTTTCTTTCTCAGAACTTCCTGCGCGATTCAATATAAACGAATACAATAGAAAATGTACGGAATCTAGATATTGTTAAAATGCTTATTAGAAAAATAAATTTTTACGTTTAAATAAGTGTACCACGACTTATTACCCATTGCTGAATGTATCAATCTGCTTCTCATTTCCAGATTTCGTTAATGAGCCGGTTTCACAGCTTTCGAATAGTATTTTAAATGAATGTTTATGCAATATTTTTCATAGAAGTAAAAATCTAAAGTGTCCAGGACATTAACTTCCGTCAGTTCCATATATTTTGTACAAATTCCATATAGAAAGTTTCTTGCACAAGATTCCATATTTCAAGTACATTACCTTTTGTCAGTTCTATATATTTTGTACAAATTCCATACAGAAAGTTTCATGCACCTAAGAGAATCTATATTTCCAGTAAAATTATAACACAAACATGTCAATAGCACTTGACACTGGACACTCAATCACCATTTTCTTAATATATTAGCGGTTTCCATGGTTATAGTATATTATAGTATATAGCTAGCTGCTTTATGAATTTTTTTACGTTATACTGAATCGTAAACCTCTTATAACAGAGCTTTGTCTCTAGTGAGTGGTACCGCCCGTTAGAAAATTTACAGGCTGTTAAAACCATAGCAACATATGTATATACAGTTCTATTTATTCGTTATTTCGCCATATGTTTTCAAAGACTATTTCGATCAAATAGTTTAATGTATTGTGGTGTGTTTCAATAATTTTTTCAAGTTATTTACTATTCAGTATATCGTAAAACATTGTACAATGCTCAACCGTTACCCGAAATTTACGTGCTCGCACGGATAACAAGCTCGCTTCACTCGCTCGTTAGGTACCGTGCTCGCCCGTAAAGTTCTAAGTAACGGTCTTGCAATGTAAATTACTATTAACTCTATATTCATTGAATATGAACTATAAAGTGTATTCAAATCGTATAGAGAATAAAATATTCTTTAATATTTATAATATTGAATATGGATAAATGATATTTAACAGTGTTTTTTCAAGAAAAACTGTTAAAATATTAAAATGAGGGTACTTCCGGTTAACCAATTATAACTAAAATTTAATCATCTTTTCACATGGAAGTAAAGAAAAGGAATACAAGAGAATTATAATTTTTTGAATTGTAGTATTTGAATTATCGGATCCGAAAACACACACACACACACGCACACATACACACACACGCACACACACGCACGCACGCACACTCACACACACACACACATACATACATACATACATACATACATACATACATACATACATACATACATACATACATACATACATACATACATACATACATCTTATTCCAGGGACTCTAAAACGTGCTTATTCATCAAAAACTCACCACCGAATTTTTTGCCCAAAGACAATACCTTCCTTATCTAAAGGTGACGGAAGGTAAAAAAAACTATAATTATTTGTTATTTCTGTTTTTCGTAAATAATTAACTAAAAAAATTGGACCAGAAATGTCATGAAAAACAGCTCCCCTCATTTCAGAACATCAGTTCACGTGACTTTCAAAATCTTATACAAATTTGTAACTTGTAAAATATCTAATGGATATTTCGTGATATTCCAGCAAAAGCCCTATTACGATATATGACGACAGTTCACAAACCTTTGTTTATTATTTATAGTCACAAAGTTTTATTTTTTGGTATTTCACATTTGTAATTTGTAATAATAATGATATATAAACATAATAATTACAAAAAACTATAATGTAATTTCTCTATTATTACCACTGAAATCTACAAATGAAATATTAATGCTTTCCAAATTAAAATATTATTCAGTAACATATGCTGAAAATGGCAATTCATAGGATTTAATGAAATGTACATTATAAACAAATTTATTATATCAATTAATTCTCGTACTTCTATATGTCATAATAATTTAAATAAATGAATTTAAATTAATAAAATTTTCATTTTATGCTTTCCATGTGCTAGTTTGAATACAAATGGATATATGAAAATTGTAGATTTAATTAACTGGTAAATAGCATTTATAAATTAATTTTTCTGTTTATTACATAGCATAATAAATATATTTTCCATTAAAAGACCATTCATTATTTAATTAAATTTGGTATCAAATAATATTCCCAATCATTTTAGTAATTAACTAACTAACACTTGAAGTAGAAATAGTAGCGCTTGCAGCGCAATAATAAATCTAAGAAACTGTGAAAAATTCGCTATTTTTGCTCGGTTTAATGTTCTGCCTTTTTGGCTCGTTTTTTTATTTTCGATAGAATTAGAATGTGGTGTTCCGATTCATCATTTTCTTCAGCCCACTTCAAACACGTTTCAAAACTTTGTGCTTTACATGTCCTGGTATCACTTCTACTTCTTCGTCGGAGCTTGATTCATTCTGAAACGTTCCAAAATATCCATATCATTTGTGGATTCCCATGATTCTTCATATCCGATAGCCCATTCAAGAGCTTCTTGTCGTGTGATATCTTCAGAAATTTGGTTTATTGGCGCAGTAACCTCGTTTATTTGTCTTTCTATACCCTCCAACTCCATTCGATCCCTCCACTGTAATAGTGGAAGATTATCGTCTTCAGTCCAACCATCATCAAGAAGTGGTGTAAGAAGTTTAGTCCAGGACTTTTGGATAAGTTCCGGCCTCACATCTTCCTATTCTCTTGATAATCTATCTAACAACATCTTTCAAATTAACTTTCTTCAGTTCTGCAGAAATACCTGCACCTTCGGAAGCAACTTTTTTTTTAATCCTCTTGCTGTAATTTAACATGACGCTTGTTTTTCTTTTTGTTGATGTCGCAAATCATTGATTTTTCCACATTGTATTTTTTCGATAAACTGGTCACTGTGGTACCCGCCTCTAAACTCTTAATAATCTCGATCTTTTCTTTAATCAATAAAGTAATGTGTTTTCTTTTGGAAGTCATCTTAGATTTAAATTGCAGTGCAAACTTAACTCAGTAATAGACAAAGGTCTAATGAACAATAAACAGTAAACAGAGCAGTTCTTAGACAATATGAAATCAAGGGATTCCTTCATTTAGGTAGCAGAATAAGAGAATATGAAATCATGGGATTCTCTCATTTAGGTAGCAGAATACATGAATCTACGGTAACAGAGAACATGAAACCAAGTGATTCTCTCATTTAGGTAGCAGGAATCACTTTGCTGTTCGGATTAACGAGGCGTTGTTTGGAATATGGCTCCGAGTTGTCGCTGTTCTGATTACTGGAGGTTCGGATTAGAACATTTTCGGATTAAAGAGGTTACTGTACGAGGGTCGTTTGATTAGTCCGGTAAAAAAGCTATAAATTATTTTGTTTTTCTTTAATTCACCCTTAGTTCTCCACATACTCTCCTTCAAAGGCTACACACTTGGTCCAGCGAGATTCCAGTATTTCATCCCGTCACAAAAGTACGATTTCTCAAGGTCTGCAAAATATACATCCACGGCATCGATGACTTCTTCATTAGATGAGAATTTCTTCTCAACGAGCCATGTTTTCAAATTGGGGAACAAAAAGAAGTCGCACGGAGTGAGTAAGGTGGATGCGGAACCAATTCGTAGCCCAATTCGTGGATTTTTGCCAATGCGATTGCGGAGGTGTGAGCTGGCGCGTTGTCCTGATGAAGTATAACTTTTTTCTTCGCCAATCGTGACCGTTTATTTTTTATCTTGGCGTTGAAACGATCCAATAACGTTGCATAGTACGCTCCTGTGATGGTTTTACCCTTTTCCAAATAATCGATGAGGATAATTCCTTGAACATCCCAAAAGACTGTGGCCATAACCTTTTCAGCTGACAAAACAGTCTTCGCCTTTTTTGGCGCACTTTCACCAGGCAGTATCCATTGCTTCGACTGTCTCTTTGCCTCGGGTGTATAGTGGTGGATCTAGGTTTCGTCCATGGTCACTAATCGACGCAAAAATTCTTGCGGGTTCCGATTAAACATCGCAAGACACTGCGCTGAAATGTCTTTCCGAGTTATTGGTCGGGAGTCACTAATCGCGGCACCCATCTCGCACACACCTTCTTGACCTCCAATTTTTCATTCAGTATGTTATGCACTCGTTCAGTAGAGATGCCTACGGCCTCAGCAATCTCACGCACTTTTAATCGGCGGTCTTCCACAACCATATGATGGATTTTTTTACCATATCTGATGTGGTGACTTCAATTGGGCGTCCAGTGCGCGTTTCATCTTGAGTTGAGGTTCGGCCACGTTTAAATTCATTTATCCAAAAATAAATAGTTTTCAACGAAGGAGCTGAGTCCCCATGAACTTCGTCTAACTCAGTTTTGATCTGCGCGGCTATCCACTGCTTCAGATGAAAATCTTTTATCACTGCTCTAAACTCATTTTGTCCATTTTTTAGAAACTGTTGACTTACTCACTTCAAACGACTATCAAAATTAAGCTAAGCGTTGCTTATGGAAAAAACTACGTATCTAGAGATTTGAAGAGTGACACTGCTAGGTTATGTACTACAAAGTTCATTCTGGCGCCATCTCTTGGAAATTTACCAGACTTATCAAACGACCCTCGTATATATCAAAATATCTTTTTCTATAATGTAACTTATTTATATTTTGGCTGAATGAAACATAACGTCGTTTGACTTGAAAATGGCTATAACCCTGGCCGAAACGTCTAAAATTGTATCTCCAACAAAAAACAATTAAAACAACGTATGAAGCTTCAATCCAATAAAACTCCTATCAAATAAACTTCACAGCTTCAGAAACTTCTCATCAAAATTAACCCTATTTTATGTGGCATTCTAATCTGTGCAAGAATTTGTACTTTTTATTGTTTTAAAGATATAAAATAAATCAATTAACTCCAGATATAACCATAACTTTAAAATTTTGTAAATGCGGCTACATGTAAATGCCTCTGCTTAGTTTACAATTTTATGCCACAATGAACTGATACTGGTTTCAAATTTGATTTTAAACATACTTTTGCTGAACTAAAGCAGTTGACATTATAGCTCCATCCGTTACTAACAATTTTATACTTTAAAGATGATTTAATAGGCGTAATTATTACAAAAAAGCATGACACATCAGGATTTTTTTTTTACCAATAATTCATTGTTAAATTGAACACAGCCTAACGCATTCCAAAGCATAGTGTGCCATGGAACCAGAGCTATTGTTTTCCTTGACAAATGCAGGCAGATTTGGAGTGGTACGAGGAAATTGTTCGAAATCGCATTTCAATGTTTTTTTTACCACCACAGAGAAATTTTGTTCTGGCATTAATTGTGAAGGTGATACTTTTTGTGGCTCTGAAACTTCGTTGTCTGTAGGACAGTCGTGTTTTCCTTTAATCTCGAAAAAATCGATCGTTTCAACTAACGGGAAATTATGTTGTGCTATTATTAAGGAAGTAAAATAAGTATATTATTTTCCTTCAACCTTTGATGTAAGCGAATGCGCTGAGGGAATAACTAAAAAGTAAATTTTCATAGATAATATAGTTAACTACGTCCGATATAAAAAGTTAAATTACTTAATAATATTTAAGTTTCTTGCGAAATATAAAACGACATAGAAATTTCACTTTTTATGTCTTATTACAGGAAAGTTTTGTAATCATGATGAAATTACATTGTTGAAAAGCTTCAATAATTTAACTTACAAAGTTTTATTTGTAAAGTAGAATAATAATATTCATTCGTATTTCCTCCTAAATTTAATTCATTGCCTTAAAAACTCAAAATTCTTGACAAGAAATTCAAAATTTGTTAAATTCCATTAAATATATTTTTATATAATCTGCAAGGCGCTGATTCCAAATTTTCAAATCGCATGTCGATATATCCCGTTTAAATCCTGAGATATTTGCGTTCAAATTTACTCATCAGAAATACCCATTTTTGGGTTATTACCCAAAAATGAGTTGCAATAAAAACTTGCCTATATGACCATTCGATTCTATATACAAAATTACATAATGTAACGTGTGAGTTTCGCTGCTACGCTGAACAAGCGTCTAAGTATAGTGATGACGCAATCGCACTAGCAGCCGGGCTACGTAAACAAACAAGCCGCGACTTGTTTAATTACTTCCGGTCACCTGAACCTTTTGTGTTCATTGTTATTATGCGGTCGAACATTCTAGAACTCTCTGGAAGTTAATGGCAGCTGTATAAAAGGGACCCAGCTATGCTCGGGAGTTAGTTATGGAGAGAAATATAGAGACATTCACATTAGAGTGTTAGTGAAGCACAGCAGTATCGTGGTGAGCGTATGCAGTACAGTGTCGAGTGGAGGCCTCGGGAAGTTACTGGTTTACTGGGATAGCTGTGGATGTGAATACTCGGTAGTGTTGACGAGTATTGGGAAGCTATAGTGTACAAGGACAGTAACGGCGAGTCGGGAAGTTACTGGTATACCGGGATAAGTGTGGAAGTGAATATTCTGTAGTATTAAAGAGTATTGGGAAGCTAGGTATACGGTGACAGTAACGGCAAGTGGAAGTGGATACTCGGCAGTGGTGTTGAAGAATTGTGTCATACGGACGGTCGGTGATACTGAGTCTGTGGAAGAGAGAGAGAGAGAGAGAATTACATAAATAGACAGATAGTGTAGTGAAAGGTGTGACTTCTATTCGAGCAGTTGAATATACAGACGCTGTTAAGTATGTAGACGTTGTGGAGGTCGCTAGGCGGACAGTTGAATGTGATATAAGTATATAGTGATATAAATATAGGGATATAAATATCGCGTAAATACTCTTCAAGAGTCTACAACAGACCGGCAGTCTAAGATTGGAACGCATAGTGAAATAAATAATTAGTAATATCGTGGAAATAAATAGTAGTGTTAATTATTTTTTAATAATTGTTATTATTAATATTAATAATCGCCATTATTTAATACCTTTTTAATAGTTATATTTTAATAATTTTTTATTTTAATTAATAATAATTGTCTAATATTTGCACTTCACGCAAAAAAAAAATAAAAACGTTACAATAAGTATAAGTATATGAATTTTCATATTTATTGAACATTTGGTCCAGTTTTTATAAATTAAAATATGGAAGCCCCTGGAAATAACCGAAAATTGCAAAATCTAAGGTGGGCGACTTTTCAGATTTTGGCCATTTCATTCGTTTATTGATCCGTTCAAAAATTATGAAAATTGGTGTATTTATGTAATTTTGTCCATAGATTTGAACGATGATAACGCCAAGGCTGTATCTTGGCCCATTTTTGGGTTACTGTCCAGAAATGGGTACTTTTGAAGTACAACTATGAACGCAAATATTTCGAGAACGAAAAAAGATGTGGATATGCGGTTACAAAATGTGGAATCAGCGCGTTAAAAACTAAAAATATAAAAATTGGAATTTGTAAATTTTACTTAAAATTAGGATATTACGTGTATTTAACTTTTAGAGGATATTACTAAAAAGGGATACATATAATAATATAAGGGAAACCATACACCATTGACGAAAATTACTTAGTATACCAGGTTTCAGAATTGACATACACCTAAATCAATTTTTAGGAAGGAAATATTGTAAATAATCAATAAGAAATGAACTTTTTTACTTTAGTATTACATTTAAAAGCTTTTTAATTCGTTCGCTTTAATGATGAATATTTTTGATCAGAATTGTAAGTATTATTGAGTTTGAAATAGTGTGCATCAAATCTAATAAATTCCAAAATCCTCGAAAATAAAAACAATGCATCAGTTTTTTTTTCAAACGAAAGATCATTAAATGCCATTAGATTTTTGCAAATTAATACCGATTATTTTCGCACTGTAACCCGATTTAATTGCAACTGCGAGTGAATTTCCAAGTTTTGAGTGAAAAGCGAAATCCTCGTGAACTGTAAATCCGTATAAAACCTTCCGCTTTTCAAGCAATTAAGACGCAACATAAATAATAACAGGACCGATTGTTTGCATGTATAGTTATAAATAATGACTGTAGTGCTGAAAGTTCCTGACTGCTGAATCGAAGCAAACGCTGTTATGAGTCACTTGTCTCTGTCATGGCTGCCTGGGATTATTCTTCGCCTCCCAAGATTTAATTAAAACAGACGAAGGACCAATGTTTGGAGTGTTACTTGCGTTCATTATTCATATCGTTTGTTTGTTTTAATAGCTTTCTCTCTCTAGCAATTATAATTTATAAACATGTGTTCATAAGTTAATTTCCACAGTGACATTTTTCGTCATTTTGGAAAGCGAAAATTTCGAATGTAGCTAACTAGAGAACAATTCATTGGTTTGCAAAGAGCTTTGGTCTGCAATTACTCACTTTTTGAGTTGACAAATTCGATAATAAATTTTCAGTGAATAAGGGCCACTTCTACAATCATTAGATAAACCTCGTATAACGCTATACCAGGTATAAAATTGGAGATTGTATTTTACAAACCTCGGATAAACCTCAGATAGAATAAACACAGGGGCCCGATTCTTGAAATCATGCGAAATTTTCCGCACGCGACAAAATTCATGTGGTTAGTTTCGTGCACGAACAGTACTGTACGTGTGAGTGGTATTCTTGAATACCAAACGAAAGTCGGTCGAAACCTATGCATACGATTCTTGAAAGCAAACGAGCGTAGTATGTAGCAGCCAATCAAAACGAAACATTTGTACCACGTGAATGCTTCATCATATAATTGTTTTTAACTGTCACTGTGAACCTGTCAACCAAAGCTGTCATCCGTAGCTGTCAACGACGCTGTCATAAGCCATAAGTGTTGTAATTTTAATATTCAAAATTTATTATATATACATGATATATAGTAGGTATTATTTTTCTTAGTTTACAGTATGTACGTACATAATATGGCAATATTAATATGCAAGTGCTATGTAATAATAATACTCTAATTTTGCTAACCATTTCAGATTTGGAATGCAAAGCTTATTAAGAGGCACCTAAAATTCCTTTCTAACCATTCATTGCATCGTTCTATGAATGCACGAGCACTCATTTGTAGAACATTATAACGATACTCAAGTGTATGGAGATTCTAGATTTATAATTAGTGTCATTATAAGATCATAAAACGTACCCGGAATTATATAAAAACATAATTTGATTTATATCATCTACGTACTGATACATCAAACACAAGTAACAGTGACAGGCACAGTTTCGTGTGCGAATGATACTTTCAAGTTATTCATACCCATACGATGTAATTGCGCACGGAATATTCGCCTAAGACCACACGATTTCGTTTCAAGAATACCAATATGCAGTTCGCATGCGCATCTCTCCCACTTACGTATGCGAAAAATTTCAAGAATCGGGCCCCAGTATTTCTCATCCCATGAAAATCGGTCGTATAAACGTCGGATAACTTTATCCTTGGTTCTTATAGTTACCACGTAAACAAAAAAGATGTGTTGTTATTTATACGTTTGACAAATGTCAATAAAGTATTTCATCATCACTCTCAGGATCAAAAATATCGTTTATACCATCTAACATCGTGAAAAATGCAAATTAGAACGCAGAAATAATAACAATATTGAAGAAAAATGGTCTAACAAGAAGATAATTTTATTGTATCAATATCAACCTAAAGTGATTTAGGGCCGATATTTCCATCTCCGGATAAAGTTCAGGATAACTATCCGTCAGATAAATGATAAAATATCGCATCGAAATAAAAGCATAAATGAAGTAAATTATATTAAATGTCATTTTTTGATGCGGTATTGTTCATTTATCCGACAGATAAGTTATCTAGCACTTTATCCGAAGATGGAAATACCGGCCCTTAACGTAATTCCTAGTATAACTATCGTATAAATAAAAATGCATTGTAAAAGACAGTCTTGTTTATCGAAGGTATAATTGCTAGGATAAAGTTACACCTCCGATAGCTATACCATAGTTTATCCATCATCCATCAACTGTAGGATCCCCACAACACGTTTAACTATTTTTACAATGATGCCTGTGTGGCTGTGGTATGTCTGTCAGTCTATGTGTGACAATTTTTTCTTCCACAATAACTTCCAAAATTTCTATTTTCTATATTTAAGCATTCTACATCAATATAAAGAGTTGATTAGATTTAGGGTAAAATTGGACAACCGGAAGTGGTACCTTTACTTTACTAAGCCCATGACAGTTTTTAATGAAAAACTATTTAAAACGTAGTCCAAAACTTTTCAATTTTACTGTTTAAGATTTTTCTATCAATGGGAACATGTTACATTTTGATTAAAAATGATAAACCGGAAGTGATACTTTAAATGATGTTCTGAACAGATTTTCCTGAAAAAATAGGATCATAATATAGTCCAAAGCTTCTGAAATTCGGTATTTAAAACTCGTATACTATTGAGAGCAACATATTAGATTTTGAATATATAAATAAAAATAAATAAATATATCATCACGGCATATTACCCATTGCTGGGTGTGCCAATCTGCTTTGTACGCAGATTTCGGTAATGATGACATATTTGTACCGTGCGGGCGTTTATCAGGCCTCACCTCACGGGCACTCATTGCTGGCGTAGAGAGTGCATCCAATAATGCGGGTGTGGTATTTAACTTGGAGCTCTTAACAGATTTTCAAGAAAAAACAAAACATACTCCATAATTTCCTATTACAAATTTTTCTATTTATTGGAACAACAAATAGTGCTGTTGCAATAATTTTTATATGACTTCTAAGTACTAAATTTTAAATGAGCGTCACATTTGAAACTATTACGAAATATTTTACAATTAATTATTGGAATTTGTGTAATATTTTGAAAAAGTCAAGTGACCTGAAACAGAATGTGACGTCAGAGCACATACAGTTTTACATGTGACAAACTATCGCCTACTTTTATTTATATAAATAATGCAAACTGTTTGAAGCTCAGAACAGATTTTCGTGAAAAATATATTATGATATACTCCAAAACTTGTCAAATTTGGTATTTAAGACTTTTATATGAAGAGGAACAACATATTAAATTTTGGCTAAAATTGATAATCCGAAAGTGAAAATTATATTATGATATATTCTAAAACTTTTCAAATTTGCTATTTAAGATTTTTATATGAAGGAGAATAACATATTATATTTTGGATACAATTGATAAACCGGAAGTGATACTTTATTTGAAGCTCTGAACAGATTTTTGTTAAAAATATATTGATAAATTCCAAAACTTTTCACATTTAGTATTTAAGACTTTTATGTAAAGGGATGCAACATATTAGATTTTGGCTAAAATTGATTAACCGGAAAAATAAATAGATACAATCCAAAACTTATCAAATTTGATATTTAAGACTTTTATATTAATGAGAACGACATACTAGATGTTTTCTAAAATTGATAAACCGGAAGTACTACTTTATAGGAAGCTAAAAACAGATTTTCTTCATTTGTTTCAAACATGGAATTGACGGGAAGTCATGTGTTGGCCACATCAGATTTTTTATGACTATTTCTGGCGCCAATCTTTTTATTTAATTATTTGCGAAAATAAGAATAAATTATTATTTTTACCTTCCGTCACCTTTAGGTAAGGAAGGTATTGTCTTTGGTCAAAAAATTCGATGATGAGTTTTTAATCAATAAGCACGTTTTAGGGTCCCTAGAATACGAATTTACTATTTTTACGATGATGTCTGTATGTGTGTGTGTGTGTGTGTGTGTGTGTGTGTGTGTGTGTGTGTGTGTGTGGATGTGTGGATGTGTGGATGTGTGTGTGTGTGTGTGTGTGTGTGTGTGTGTGTGTGTGTGTGTGTGTGTGTGTGTAACAAAATTTTCGTCTGCGATAACTCTAATACTACAGTTTCAAAAATTATAATTTTTTCGTATACTTCTTCGTTACATCCATATGAAGAGCTGATTAGATTTTGGTTACAATTGGTCAACCGGAAGTACCATCATTTGAAGATTTTAACAGTTTTTCTTAAAAGAACTATGTTAAATATAATTTTTTCACATTTAATGTTATTATAAATATTAAAGAATATTTTATTCTCTATACGATTTGACTGCATTTTATACTTAATTTTAAATGGGTATAGAGTTAACAAATTGAAAAGTAATTAAATTTCATAAAGTAGCTATAGCTATGAAAACAGCTACTATATTAAGAAAATTCTGATTGAAAGATGTCAGTGTCATGTGAAATTGACATAGTGTGTTTGTCTTATAATTTTATTGGAAATATAGGATATCTTGCTTTCTTTATGAAATTTGTATAAAATACATACATCTGCTTTAAGGTAATGTACAAGAAATAATAATAATAAATCTTTTATTTCTGCAGATACATTACACTGTATATAGAAAACGTCACAAAATAATAATTTAAGACATAAATTTTCTGTATGAAATTTGCATAAAATACATGCAGCTGCCGGAAAGTAATGTACAAGAAATAGAATATTTAGCATGGAACTTTCCGTATGAAATTTGTACAAAATACATAGAACTGACGGAAGGTAATGTGCTGGCCACATCAGATTTTTTATATTGCTATGAAAAATATTGAATAAACTTTCATTTAAAATACTTTTTAAAAATGTGAAACCGGCTCATCAGATTTTGTCTACAAACGATCAACCGGAAGTGATACTTTACTTAAAGCTCATTGCTATTTTAAACATGAAATTTGCGGGAGGTCATGTGCTGGCCAAATCTGATGTTTCTTAAATGAATCCATTAGAGTTTAATAATAATAATAATAATAATAATAATAATTGTATATCTTTGGAGCTAAATAACTTCTATTATATTTTCTGGTCGATTTTTCTCACATTTTGTGAAAAATACAAAGCAACATATGTAATAACGAAAATAGTAGAAGTTGTTTCCATTGTGTTTGAGTGTAGGCTGAATCAATTTCATTGATGAACAGTTCTCGCTACATTGGTTCTCAGGCGTTGATTGTTATTGAGCGTGTTTTTCGGCATTTTATTTTTCCCATTCCCAATGCATTTTACTTGTATCACGCACAGAATAAATACTCTATATTTAGTCAGATTGATTTCGAAAACTAATCAAATTTATCACACATACAATACCATTCAAATATCATCTCAACTTCTGGGAAGTATTTTTTTTTCCTATATTAGCAACAATATCGTACATTTCGAAAGTATTTTCCTTTGCTAGATACATAAATGGAAAACTTTTTTCTTTTCAATAAAAACAAATCGTCAAGTGCAGTTACACGAAACATTGTATCGAAAATTATCTCCCTGTACCAATGTGAAAACTATATATTGTTAAGAAGAAAAGCATGTTTCACAGGAGTTCAGTTCCAATAAGAAAAGTTCATAGGAAGAAAGGATTTTATGCTTGTATTGTATATCCGATGTACTTACTAAAAGCAGAAATAGATAATCTTGATACGAACATAAAACTACAATACGTTATACAAGTCATTGGCAAGAGACCAACAACGCTTTATGCTAAGATAAAAGTTTTCTTCTCTCAAACTTTTCGTTATTTATTAATAATTTAATAGCTATACTATTCTGACAATCTATTTGTTTGCTAAATCATTTCTCAAAAACAAAGTTGTGGTTTTAATCTTCAATGGCCGATTTCTCCAACGATTCTAAACAGGGGCCTATTCAGAACTCAATATTTGTGTAGTCGTTATGGTCTTTATTAGGGATCGACCGATATGATTTTTTGTGGCCGATACCGATATCGGCCGATACCGATATACTCATATCCGATATCGGCCGATACCGATATATCGGCCATAAAATTTTGTCGTAAATTTTTTGCTGTATAAATGAGGTAAAAGTGATTTATAATGATATACTGTTACCGTTACACGCATTAACCATAAATAAATCACAAAAAAATGCAGAGCAAATGCAAAAAAGACATTTTTTTTAAACGTCGTAGAAATGGCATTTTTGTGACTTAATTCACAAGGTAGAAGCTTTATTTCTACGCCGTTGGAAATTTTTACGCCGGCGGCGTAGAAATAAAATAAATAAATATTCATAGAAACTACATAGAATTAGCGAATAAAAAGAAAAGTAGTGCGTTTGAAAAAAAAATTAATGTGTCATTCGGAATTAAAGTGTCTTTGTGTGCCTCGCATGCAATTGTCCGACTCGCTTCGCTCGTCGTGCAAACTTCCGTGCTCGCCACATAAAGTATCACCTTCACTTCTAATAACACAATATATTATTTTCCATTGATGTACAAAGTTGCAATAATATATTTAGCACCACCGCCAAGTAGTGTTGCTAGTGAACAGCTATTTTCTTCAGCTGGAAATTTTTATAAAAGCGCAAGAAATCGTCTAACTCCGGAAAGAGCAGAAAGCTAATTTTGTTACATTACAACTTGCCAAAACTTAACTTTAAATATTAATTTGTTTAACTAAGTGTGTAACTTTACTTCTACATTTTTAATGACTGTTTTGCTAAATTTTGAATAAGAATAAACTTGATTTGTTTTTTATTTAGTATTTCTGTTTTAATATCCTTTATAAAATCCTTAGCAACTGAAATATTAAGCAATTTATATTTTTTTAGGCCGATACCGATATAGGCCGATATCGTGGTTTACATATCGGCCGATACCGATATCGGCCAAGAAGACCGATATGGCCGATATACCGATACCGATGTCGGTATCGGTCGATCCCTAGTCTTTATGGTTGTTATGTACTATAAAGATTGTTAAAATCGAATTTGGTATTCTCAATACTGAAAGTGCTTACTGTTAACAATTGTTAAGCGTTTTGACAGTCTTTATCATAACGACTGCTAAAACTTTGTATTTATGGTTGTTATCACCGTATTATTTGACCTGTGACAAGTTATTATACCAATCAAATATTATTAATATTGAACTTTCTGCCAAATATTGGTGTTTTTATATTTTAAAAGGATGCAGATTATACGTATAGATTCTGCTTCGACTTGCATAATGATCATAACGATAAAGACTGTGGTGGAAGAAAGTTACTTTTGACATTCTGTGGTATTCTTGAAAACTCTGTGTGATTTATGATGTTTCTGTTACATATTCAGTCAAAATAAAAAAATTAAATCTTCCAATAAATTTATTAAATTTTCAATCACGTTGAGATCATTTGTAGGAATTAACAAACCCGTTCTAAATAATGTAGAAGTTTCCAAATATGCATAAATATCATATTGTTCTTTAGTTGTTTTGGGAAAACGTTTGGGTACTAAAGATAATTGGCAATCCATTATTAAAAAAAAAATTCAAGCGTTGACAAATAAGATTAAGGTTAGGTAATACCTAGATCCTAGATTGGAATTACTTATGTATCCATCGAAATTATTATTTTGCACACTGAAATAAATGATTATATATATATATATATATATATATATATATATATATATATATATATATATATATATATATATATATATATATATATATACAGGGTGACTCATCGGTCTGTCCTCTCTTTATAACTCTTTTATTTTAAGTCAGATAGAAAAACTCTTCAAATATAATTTATATGTTATATAGTATTATCTATTTTACGTACCATATCCATTTGTATACAAGGTGCTCCATTTAAGCGCAACAATATGTAACTTTGTATTTCTTAATGGAACAGCCTGTATTTATTTATTTATTTTGATAGTAAATTAGATCCCCTTTAAAAAAGTATTAAGTAATACGGGGTCTAAAATTATAAATTAAGAAGTTATTTACCTTTATTCGTTGAATGATATGTTTCTATCATGTTATTATTAACAAAGTAAGCTATGGATAATTTGATCAATTGTTTCAAATTTAAACAAACAAGTTGTCCAAATACTCTTAGTTTATCATTGTTGATGTTGATGTGAAAATGAATAATACAAATTTTAGTAAAGATGAGATAGTTATTTTGAAGGACAAGTTTTCGAGCATTTATTATAATTTTACATTATTTAGTCTGTCACTAAATTTTAATAGCTTCTTTGAAATTAGTGTAATGTTTAAAATAAGTATTAATAAAAAAGGATCAAAATTTTGTATTCTATTATGGTTTTTTCCACTCTGAACTACTATTTTTTATGAACGTAAATAACTTCTTAATTTATAATTTTAGACCCCTTATTACTTAATACTTTTTTAAAGGGAATCTAATTTACTATGAAAATAAATATAGGGTGTTCCATTAAGAAATATAAAGTTACATATTGTTACGCTTAAACGGAGTACCCTGTATACAAATACAAATAATAATATATCATAAATTATATTTGAAGAGTTTTTCTATCTGACTTAAAATAAATGAGTTATAAAGAGAGGACAGACCGATGAATCACCCTGTATATATATATATAACTGTTTTGGGGGTCTTTAACTTTTCAACTTCAATTTCCGAAATAGTAATTTACATAACAATACACAAAAGTGATACTTTACTGGCTGAGCAAGCAAATTCCACGGCGCGTCTTAGAAACTTGTGAGACCAGTAAAAATACTTTTAGGTCATATCGGGTACAATATTAGGTTTGTTCCTAAACGACTTTTTGAATGCGTACGTGTACGTGTACTCTAAAACGTGCTTATTCATCAAAAACACCACCGAATTTTTTGACCAAAGACAATACCTTCCTTACCTAAAGGTAATGGAAGGGAAAAATCTATATGTGCATTATTTTATTGTTTATACACAACTGATTGCCATGGAAACATTTTTCTAACTTTCCGATCCCTTATCAGTAAAAAATCTGATGTGGACACCACACTACTTCCTTGTACGTAAGCCTAATATGAAGTATAGACTCAATTATAAAATTGCACGTTTTTGACGTAATTTGACATTAACATCTATTTTTTTTTTTTTGTTATTTTTTGTCCTAATCCATAGCAAGCTTCATTACAAAAACCAAAAAGTATATGAGTTTTAAATTTACATATCTCGCTCATACAAAGGGCTAATTTAATAATACTAGATGTGCTAGACGCAGAATTTAATTCTCTAAAACTCTTATTTGAAGCATTTATTTCTAAAATCAAAATGAAACCATTTTATTCAAGAAAAACTGTTAACAATTTCAGGTAATATATCACTTCCGGTTAGCCTAAATCTGCTATGTTATTCTAATTAATATAAAAGTCTTATATACCAAATTTGAAAAGTTTCGGATTATATTTTAATATAGTTTTTCATTAAAATCTATTATAGGCTTCAGATAAAGTACCATTTCTGGAAATTATGTAATGACCAAAAAGGGAAATGCCCAACTAGATGTTATAGAAGTCCGAAATACAAAATTTCAACTTTCTACGGTTTACCGTTTTTGAGTTATGCGAGATACGTACGTACGTACAGACGTCACGACGAAATTAGTCAGAATGGATTCAGGGATAGTCAAAATGGATATTTTCGTTGATATCTGAAAACCGTAATATTTCGCGAATACAATACTTCCTTTACTTTGTACAAGGAAGTAAAAAGTAATTTCATTTTCAGAAAATGTAAATTCAAAATCATTAAAGTAACATCAATTCCAGAAAAAGGATATTCAATTTCAAAAAAACTAAATCAATATAACAATGTATTTTTGTATAAAAAAATTACATACATGTGCAGTGTCCTACACATAAAAGTTACATTAAGTCTGCTCCAGTTTATATATTGTTAATAAAATTTATGTATAATAGTTGTTTTCACTATTTGGAAATTTATATTTTGAAGATAAACAAACATAAGATCAGTTGTATACAAATAAATCACAAATGATTGTTATGATTGTGATTGGAAAACATTGGTACAGAATTGTTGAAAATATATTTCGAAAACAAAGATAAATAACCCATAATGCGAAGCCCTATTGTTTATTGTTTATTTGCGAGAATTCTTTGGGAAACTTACCACCTTTTTCGATTACATGGCAGCAAGAACAAATATAAATATAAATTGTAGCGTAAGATGTCAAAGTTGGATTGTTTATTTGTTTGGGGGAAAGAAAAATGCGCCCGCTTCAAACCGAAATTGAGCGATAGTGGAATGAAAGCTAATATTATGAAATTTGTTCTGTGTGCAATAGTATTTGTTGTTTGTTTTGGAAATTTCTTCGCGGAACGCGCCGACGTCACTCAAAGCGCTCGAGATATATGTGAGTGTTTTATCACATATAAGTGACAGTTTGAAATGGACTGTTTCCTGCTCCTAAAATGTTTTTTGTCTGTCCCGGAAGGAGAACTTGCTAAAATGCATTTTTTTGTAAAATAAATTTATGCAGTTCCATATTTTTGCTGTAGAAAAAACCTAATAAATTAGAACAATTCACACCAGATTCATACATATTTATTGGTGGCAATTCTTTTACCGAGATAAGGAAATATATTGCTAAAAAATTAAGAATAATTTTATTGCTGTAATAGTATTTCAAACGTTATTTTATGGAATCGCCTGCCTGACTGTGATATATTTTTATAATAATTTAATTGAAAGAAAATACTTATGTTGGGTTTATGTAGACAGTTAAACAAACAGAAACAATTGTTATCAATGACAACGTTTATGGAACTAAACTTATGAATAATAATAATAATAATAATAATAATAATAATAATAATAATAATAATAATAATAATTTATATATCATAATTTTTACTTCCCGTCATACCGAAGGTAAGGGAGGTAATGTTGTCGGTCCAAAAATTCGATAGTGAGTTTTCAGTAAATAAGCACGAATTAGAGTCCCAACAACACGTTTTTACTATTTTTACGATGATTTCCGTCTGTCTGTGCGTGCGTGCATGCGTGAATGCGTGCGTGCGTGTGTGCGTGCATTTTTATTTTCGTGCAGATACATTCAAAAACCTTTAAAATTCAGTATTTAAGACTTTTAATGAAAGGGAACAACATATTAGATTTTGGCTAAAATTGATAAACCGGAAGTGATGCTTTACTTGATGCTCTGAACAGATTTTGGTGAAAAATATAATACGGAATATTCCAAAACTTTTCAAATTTGGTATTTAAAACTTTTAGATTAATGAGAATGACATATTAGATATTTTCTAAAATTGATAAACCGGAAATGATATTTTACTTGAAGCTCTGAACAGATTTTCATAAAAAATATTTTATGATATATGCCAAAAAAATTTAAACACCAACTTTTCAAATTTGCTTTTCATTTGTATTAACATAGTTGTGTATTAGCTCCCGTAGGAAATAATGTGACATTTCTATCCTTACTTTGATGTCATAGATACTAACTTCTACTCCCGGTCGTGAAAAAAAGTTTTAACTTTGACATAAGTCGAATTTCAACAGTGATAAAAAATTAGCATCGCCATTCGAAATAATATGAAAAATAGCTATAAAGAAGTAAAAACCAAAATCCATTATTTCATATTTGGAAGTTATTTGCAAAAATAAACAAAAAATTAGCAACCCAACAGAACTGGTAGTAGTTCCCAGTCTAACAACTAGTGACATCTATTGGTTACAACGTATAATACTTCACTTCACTATTTCAATAAAAGGACGTAGTATGCTACTTTCAACAGATCTTCATATACACCGTGTAAACTAACCAGTAATAGTAATATTTTTGTCCCTTTTTAAGCAAAATCAAATAAAATAATCACCTAGAAAATATACAAATTTTAATCACGTAAACAATAAGGTCTACGCGTAGACTTTGACATATTTTACGTAGCATCGATTACAGGCACAACCCTGTGGTTGAGCTTATTTAATTACAAAATTATACAATGTACTTCTGCTAGAATATATATATTTTGATTTCTTTCGTTCCAAAATATTTTTCTAGTACGCACTTATTATATTCAACTAATTACATATTACATAGTGCATCTTATGAAATACACTATAATCATATTTCACAAAACATGTAATCTTCATAAATTTGCCTTATCAACTGTAAGAAACTTCCGGAGAAATTGTGTTTCTTTTTTAATAATAATATTTTCCCTGTTTTCCTCTCTTCTGTAGCAGATTATGCCGTATAGTACATTGTAAGCCTCCGTTTTAAAGTTCAAGTGTTAGAGATAAGTGGTACTTGATACTGAGCTTAAAGGAGCTTTCATCTTACATATGTGTTTACCTAAATCTACCAGAAAGTTTTTTGCTGTTATCACTGTAGCATCAATTTAATGTGCAAATTGAAAATAGTTTCGCTAAAAATAGAACATCCACTAGATAGTTTGCAATATTGAAAATTACATTTAAAATGTGCAAGCGTCATATGCTTTTAAGTAATTATATCGTGTAATCATATCAACTTTTAATTGCTATCATTGAAATTGATATAATTTTATAATTTGATAAAAATTTACTAACGAGGTTCGTCATTTATATTAGTTTTGATTTTAACATATCATTTACGATCGTACTAATTATAAAAAAAATATGTTACGTACGTATTTTTTACCTTCTGTCATTATGATTTCAAGGTTTTTTGAAAAATTAATAAATAAATTTATTGGTGTCACTGTAAAGTTAATTTCAGAAAATATATACAGAGTGATCAAAAATGGCCGAAGCGTGCCGCTCCATTCGAATTTGACATTTGCCGCTTACTTAGTATGATAGTACTACTATTTCCACGGGCGTACGTTTCGATGTTTGTTAGCTGTCATAACAATAATAATCCTAAGAACTGTCTTCTTTACGTTCACCCGAAAGAAAATATGCCTCAAGAAGAAATGTGCTACGCTCTTCATTAAAACCGTAATGAAAAGAAATTGCTTAAAGATATTTCACGAAGGTGTGCACAACATGTACCAAATGAATCAACGTACGGCAATGATATATCAAACGTCATGCACATATTTTTCCAGGATAAAATTTAACCACGAATGGTATTCGAATGACTAAGGGAGGTATAGGGATCGTGCTAAAAATCGCATATCGAGATTTTGGTAAATGACCACGTTTTGTGTGTGTGTGTGTGTGTGTGTGTGTGTGTGTGTGTGTGTGTGTGCGTGTGTGTGTGTATGCGCGTGTGCATGCGTGCGTGCGTGTGTGTGTGTAAGTATGTGTGGATCCTTCACACTAACTCAAATACTATCATTCAGAAAATTTGCAACCTTGCATTTCGAACTTTTTCTATTATGGAAAGAGCCCATTAGATTTTGGTGTAAATCGGATTTCGAACTTTTTCTATTATGGAGAGAGCCCATTAGATTTTGGTGTAAATCGGATAACAGGAAATGGCACTTTACTTGAAGCTTCAAATAGTTTTTTTTTTCGAAAAATACCTTTAAATGTTATTTTTTTGAGAAAAATTAAAGATTATTAAATTTTCTACAGATTTACATTAATACTTTTCTACATATATAAAGTTATAAAATTATCTATAATTTAAATCCCGGAGCCTACGCTTTAAACAAACAAAATTTCTTGGTTAGGCAGTTATTCAAATGTAGGTAACTGACAGATAAATGTCACTGTCAAAGAACTAATCATTTCAAATTAATAATAGTAACGTTATAGAAAGAAAAAAGTAAATAGAACAATAGGAAAGGAAATCAATACAGTTTTCAGCATAAGTAAATATGTAGGTATGTATTTAGATTAATAAAAATTAACGATTCGCAAAAAAAGTTTTAGCTAATCTCTCATTTTTGGATTAGTGAATTCTATTCTATCCCGGATTTAAAATTTAATCTTCATTTATTATCAAAATAGGTAGTTACTTGGATTAGATTAGACTATATTTTAAGAAATAAACTGGCAAAATTAAAGTAAAATTCGCTAATCCAAAAATAAGGATTAGCTTAATCTTTTTTGTGATTCGGGCGGTAAATGGCGGGAGGTATTGTGTTGGCCACACCAGGTTTTTTTACAAGATACGTATACATATGAGGATTTAATTAATCAGGCATGCATATTTGACTGGTCCATAAAAATCAAAATTTAGTCACATTCCGCCCATTGTTGTTTTCATTAATGGCAAGATACATAACATTCTAAACCAGCTTTGAACATTTCTCGAACATTAAAATAATATTACATGCCTTTCTGACAATATGAATTCTAGGAGGAATAATTTATCTTCCCTGAATAGAAGTTGTCTCTTTCTCAGGCAAAATTTTGCTATCTCGTTCTGTATGTGTCGCCAATTTCGAGTTCTTCTGATGTCGGATAAAGAAAAGACAGTATTTGTGTAGTTTCAGTGTTTCCCTAAAAGCGAATGTAGCGCTTTTATGAGCGCAGACGCAATGACGGACGACTGTGCATTCCGGTGCGCGCTCTGCCATGAACGCCATTAATTATTTCCACCCCCGCACTCCCCAAACGAAAGCTCTCTAGATGCCGTCACTTCTCACCCCCTGTAATTAATGCACATCCCATTTTTAATCAAGTTTTTAATTTTGGTGCACGTCTTTAAGGAATCCGCAAATTGTTTCAAATGATTTTCCAATTGTCTCTCAGGGTACTGAACGTGCTCGGAATAAAGAAATGTTTGTTTTCAAAGTTCGTGACTTTGGATTTCAAATTATTGAAAAAAATTCTTCGTAGAAATCGCAAAAGAAAATGCGATTTCACGTAAGACCGACATTGAACAATAAAAAGGGTATGATTGAGGACATACATAATTGAAGTCGTAATTCTGTCAACATAGTTCGTATATATTGCAATGCATTTTAGCATTTTTGTGCCTCGGGTTGAGTAGTTTAGTTACATAATGCAAAAAAAAAACTGTATGTATAAGTGAGCCTGAATATGAAAACCGCCTTTAGTCCACAAGCGGACTATATCCATCCTTATCGCACACGCTTCTTGTCATTGCAATTGTGAAATATAAATAAACGTCATTTCGTTAATACGTTCAAGATACAGATGATC
Organism: Harpalus rubripes; assembly: GCA_963082715.1. Classification (NCBI taxonomy): domain Eukaryota; kingdom Metazoa; phylum Arthropoda; class Insecta; order Coleoptera; family Carabidae; genus Harpalus; species Harpalus rubripes. The sequence continues at coordinate 11,054,543 of OY720449.1, read as the reverse complement.
TTGTTCGGACTTCTTTGAAAAATTAAACTCTACATACTTTTTTACCTTCCGTCACCTTTAGGTAAGGATTGTATTGTCTCTATATATCTATCATTATTGCACACGCTTCTTGTCATTGCAATTGTGAGATATAAATAAACGCAATTCGTTAATACGTTCATGATACAGATGATCTTGTTCGGACTTCTTTGAAACATTAAATTCTACATACTTTTTTTACCTTCCGTCACCTTTAGGTAAGGAAAGTATTGTCTTTGGTCAAAAAATTCGTTGGTGAGTTTTTAATGAATAAGCACGTCTTCGATAACTCTAATACTATAATTCCAAAAATTATAATTCTTTCGTATTCCTCTTCGTTACATCGATATGAAGAGCTGATTAGATTTTGGTTATAATTGGTCAACCAGAAGTACCCTAATTAGAAAAACTAGGTTAAATACGAGTATATTTTTATATTTTGCGTTCATAATGAAGTCATTACGATACGCAATTGCGTATCGTAATGACCTACATTTCGATACGCAATTTTTTGTTTTAGACGGTTGGTACTAGATGACGTTTCTTTAATCCATTTTTACCTAATTTATTTTTAGTTAATTGACAATTCATAAACTCAAAACTTTGCTCAAAAATGCCCATTTTTGGGTCATATTCCAAAAATGGTCAATTATACACCGCTGGCGATATCACCATTAGATTTTACGTGCAAAATTACATAAGCATACCAATTTTCATAATTTTTGAACAACTTTTACAATCTCCAGAAGGAAAAGTCCTTACGATTTTTTCAGTTTTTGACAATTTTAAGGAATGTTTAATAATTAATGTATCCGTTGGAATATTTTGATGAAAATTGGTATACTTATGTTTTTTGGTACGAGGAATTTACTGGTGAGGTCGTTGAAGGTGTACCACACACCTATTTTTGGGTATGAGGATGGTGTGGTTTAAAAATTAAAATTTGTATTTAAGTAGTTTGAAGGGTGTAGATTTAAGATCTTAAAACCACAGGTCGATATCTCTTTTCGTGTCCGAGATATTCGGCCTCAAAACTTTGCTCAAAAATGCCCATTTTTGGGTCATATCCCAAAAATGGTCAATTATACACCGCTGGCGATATCACCATTAGATTCTACGAGCAAAATTACATAAGCAAACCAATTTTCATAATTTTTGAACAACTATTACAATCTCCCAGAAGGAAAAGTCTGAAAATGGCCAAAAATCGCAAAAAATCTAAGGTGTACCCCTTGCGATTTTTTCAGTTTTTGACAATTTTAAGGAATGTTTAATAATTAATGTATCCTTTGGAATATTTTGATGAAAATTGGTATACTTATGTTTCTTGGTACGAGGAATTTACTGGTGAGGTCGCTGAAGGTGTACCGCATACCCATTTTTGGGTATGAGGATGGTGTGGTTTAAAAAAGGGTGGAAATTTTTTAAAAATTAAAAATTCTGAAAATTTGTATTTAAGTAGTTTGAAGGGTGTAGATATTATTTTATTATTATTTTTTTATTTAGGGAAGATTATTTACATGAAAATGTACAAATGGTTGCAAATATAATCACAAATTGAGTAAGTAAATGTTATTGTAGAAGGCGCAAAATATAAAAAATAGTATAAAGAACTCATTTTATAAGACTTTCTTTCGCACTTGTCAATTAGAAAACTCGCTAACGCTCGGTTTCTAAATTTTGACGCGTGCGAAAAAAACATGTCTTATAAAACACGTTCCTTAATATACTATTTTTTCACATTTAGTGTTATTATAAATAATAAAGAACATTGTAATCTCTATACGATTTGACTGCATTTTATATTTCATATTAAATGGATATATAGTTATAAAATTATAAAGAAATTAAATTTCATAAATTAGCCAGCTATGCTAGAAACAGCTACTATATTAAGAAAATTCTGATTGAAAAATGTCAGTATCAATTGACATATTCGTAGTATATTATTTGTGTTATAATTATGTTTTCGAAATATAGGATCTGTTTGCTCGAAACTTTCTGTATGGAATTTGTATAAAATACTGTCAAAAGGTGATGTACATACAGGAAATTTAGAATCTTTTGCAAGGAATTTTCTGTATAAATTTTATAGAAAATACATAGGCATTTACGAAAATTCTACCGGTAGATACCGCATCTACCGACTGTGTTCGAAAACGCGAGTGGTAAATGTTACCGTGTTCGAAAATTGTTCATTATCTACCAGATTCATCTACCTGATTCATAAAGAATCTAATCTCAAAAAAGGTAGTGATGCAAAGCGAAGTGCGCGCGTTAAAAGTGGAAATGTGTTCAAAGTAGGACTCTGCTCAATTTGTTAACTACGTCAAATTTCATAGGTTATGGATCAACCCTGTTTACTACTTGCATTCATACAATATCGATTCCTTTAGCTATAACCTGATGAAAAGTTGTTTACCGATTACAGTTCACCGGTAGAATTTTCATAAATACCTCACGGAAGGTAATGTGCTGTCCACATCATTTTTTGAAATGCGATTGTAAAATTTACTGATTAACAGGTATTCCTTAGTTTCATTCTACATTAAATGTACTATATTATAAATTATAGTAGTAACATTGGAGAAAAGTTACATTCTAGTTGATTTCGAAGGCTACAAGAAATAAAATCACCATTTTCTCTTTATGTTAGAAGTTAGGACCTTTACTTAAGCAATCCAATCAATTGGTGGCAAAATACGAATGGGGTATTCGAAATTGGCTTGCAAATCGACACAAAAACTCCAATCGCACTGACCTTGTGGCTTTATTACATCCGCTGTCCTAATGACACTAAACCCGGGCTCCTTCGTCGATTTTACATTACAATCTTGAGAATTTTGGGACTGGGTTCGCTCTTATCCGCCATTAAATATCAGAATTGTTAATTAGTTGCTGTCAGTTAGTAGTATGATTACGTTGTATTTTGCTATCTTCACAATAGCTATGGTACTCGTACAAAAAAAATATATCGTCATTACCGAAATTTGCGAATAATATCTTTCTATCCTTTGTCTATAAAAAGCTAATTTCAACCCTCATTATACAAATAACTATTTCGTCTATATTTTCATAGGTATGCATTTTCTTTCATCTCAAATTTATGTATACACCACTAAAAACGTTTCCTCTTCTAATGGAACAACTTTTGTCTAATGTATCCGACTTCGCGTCATTATAGATCTCAAGCAGGGGCGCGCCATACCATTGTGTCGCCCGTGTGCCAATGTTCATCTTGACGCCCCTCCCCTCCCCCAAAAAAATTCAACAGATAAAAAAATAAGCATCGCCATTCGAAAATTCTAAAAGTGGCCTAAAAAGGTGCAAACTAAAATCTACTACTATTTCATATTTGGAAAGTATGTATTCACAAAAAACTGCAAAATATACATTTTTGCCTATATCTAATGACCTACGAATTTTTTCTCAAATAACGATACCACTAAAATGGTCTTCTAAGGGGGCAACAATTATGTGAACACGTTAACTTGAACAGCTTGTATACTTTTTCATAGTTACCATTTGTTTTAAATAAACCACAATAATTGTTTTTACACCATAAAATTAATAATTCTTGCATTTTCTGCTTGAAACATAGACACATCGTTGGAAAGCTAAAGTAAACTCTTTTTCAATGGTATAATTTTGCGACTATGGAAATTATAAATTGGACCCCATTACTTGAAATCTAATAGTGATAAAAAATCTTAGCATTCTTAAAGAGGTGCAAACCAAAATTCGATATAATTTCATATTTGGAAGTTATTTGTGAATATACAAGAAAGTGGCTAGAGTACCGAACGCGGGACCGTGTTCAAAAAATTAAGATCTCAAATTGACATGGTTTTCGCAATTTCTCTAAATATACCCCATTACCCAACTTAACGCCCAAACTCAGGCTTGGAAAACGCGGGCCAAGTATTATGCGTTAGGTAAGGTTATTGTTGTTCTCTTTAGAGTAATATAAAAGCAGCCTTAGTAAGCTATTCAACAACGGTCCCGCGTTCGTGCCGGGATTTGAATTTTTAACGGTCCCGAATGTTAAGACACGTCTCTTCGACGTTCCTAGTATTAAACGAGGTACTAAATCACGCCATTTGGAATTTTGTACAGTAACCATTTGTATATGCATTTTTCGCGAAAAACAAAAACATCTTTAAAATAGTCTACTAATGGGGGCAACTTTGCCCTAATTTAATCGACTTCGATTCCCTTATAGTTTACGAGATCCTAATGTGAGCCTCGAAAAACGGGCATATTAAATTAAAAAACTTAAGTCTTATTACAATTTTGCTCGCCGTGTCGCCCCTGACCAAGTGTCGTCCGTGTGCGACGCACACTTCGCACCCTGCGACGGCGCGCCCCTGATCTCAAGATCCTTATGCTTACGCAAGCCATATTATTTATTCATTGATGAAGGTATATGAAGGGGTATTGCTAAAATGTGGATTTCGTTAATCATCAAAATTATTCTCGTACTACAATTGTTTATGCTTTGAAATGTATCTCTGAAAATTTCAGCCATTTTAGCCCTTTAAAAGGCAATATGTCTGCGCCAGTTGGATGCTGTTTACGGGGGAGTCTGTTTCAACATTTGCCACCGTAAAAAGATGAGCACCTGAATTTAAAAATGGTTGTATGGTCCGTTCGCTAAGAAATATGCTCAGGACGTCATCGTTCGTGTGCGCGAGAATATTTTAGACACGCCCATCAACAAATAGTGGCGTGGCTAATAGAATACACTTAGCGTCCCGTTAAATGCAAAGTTGTTCGTTACTAAGGGGAAGCGCTAATTTTGACTACTGCACAGCTACAATTTAATTGCGTATTCATGACGTGCTTGGCATATTCTTACAGCGAACGGACACTACCAGCTTGAAATAAGCTGAATATTTTGCTTGGATTTTTAATTTTTAAGGAATAATCAAAATATTGGATTGCTAAGGGTGAACATGCTCCTAAGAACTTTATTTTGCAGAGCAAAACACCAACTACTTTTTAGATGGGATAAAGAAGTTGGAGTATCGATGTAAAATATGCATTGACTTAAAAGGAATCTATGTTAAAAAATAAAACTGAATTTGATCGAAAAAATTATGTTTTTTATATCACCCACTCGTATTGGGATTTTCAAGTATCAAGAGATGGCGTTGATCGCATTAAACAATGGTACACTTTTTGATGACATTTGTAAGCGTAGTATTTATTTATTAGTATTTTATTTATAATTCAAGTTTGTATAATAGAGTTTTTGTGATGCACGCGAGGCGAGACGAGGCGAGAAATATAAAATATCGATCTCGACTCGTTTTCAGATCTGTAGTCTCGGTCTCGCTCGCGTTATCGCACATTTTTTGGGCTTCGTCTCGTTCTCGCACGAGAGTCTCCCTATAACGCACTACATATTTACGTAACATTTTAACTACAAGATCCAAGTTCGCACCAATCGCATCGTCTTCCGTGTATTTGCAGTCGTATAACTATAATAAAGAGACAGAACACCAAATTCTAGTCACCAAATTATTGCAATTCGAACATTCATGTACGGTCACCAGAAAATGTGATGTTAGTAAATAATTTAATTTGTCTCTAAAATATACAGTTTATCACCAAATTGTGATCTCTAAACTATTTCAATTCGAACATCTGTTAATACATTCAGTAAAACGAATTATACATTAAAAAATTATTTTTTGGTAACTAAAAGTACCTACAATTTATTATTAAATATATGCCACTAATTAAGTAAAATTTAGTCATAAAAAACCGCTACACTGGTAACCCGCCGGCAATCAATCGCTCCTTTACTTTTCAGGGACGGCAAGAATTTTATTAACAGTGGTTTTAACTGGGATGAATTAGGGGCAGAAATATTGGAGTTCTACTGGATGCAAAACTGATTTTGTCTTTATTTTGCATTTACTCGCTCTGGGACCGATACCAATTGACTCTAGATAGACTCCAAAAATATGGTGAATTCACATAATTTTCACATTCACGCGTTCTACATACGAATTAGCGTCGATTCCACTCCTTGTACGGTACATTTTTCATTGAACTTATGAATCAAAGCTATAAAGTTACAATAGCTATTTGTGTATTAAGAGCGCAAAATGGGACATTGTTGATTGAGAGATTGTTGATAAGTGCCATATTTTATTTTCACAGCAGGTCAGATTGACTTGTAAAGGTGGTAAATGTGTAACTACAGAGTCATTAGTTCCTGACTAAACGTTTCTATTAAGAATGTAAAGTGACATTTTTCAACATTGTATAGTTAGAAATTTGGACAGCGAGCGTTTTTTCTACTTTGTCGCGCATGAGCGGAAAGTGAGATTTTGCGTTGACAAAAGAGAACGCAAATGGCTACTTTGTATATAGACTGTAGAAAAATACTTTTTATTGCGAGACTCTGGCGAGAATCTCGTGAAATTTCTCACTTCTCGCAGATCTCGCCTCGAATTTTAAATTGCAATCTCGCTCTCGTTCTTATCTCGCATAGTGCAAGGACACGAGACGAGACCCGAGATTACTCTTGCCTTATCGTGCATCACTAGTCATAGTTGTATTTGTGTACCACTGTTTGTAGTTCTAATATTCGCCGCTAGTTAGCGTTTTCTTATTTGAAAATCCTAATATACAGAGTAATAAAAAATACCTGAAGGTCATGTATCAAATTTTGTACCAAAATATTGGCAAATTATATTTTAATTTTCAATCAAATCTATATTCCATATATGACATTTGATTAACTAATTTCTTTTCATTATGGCTTTTAATGAAGAGCGTAACAATTGACAAATTTCTTCTTGAAGCATATATTCGTTCCGGGTTTCGATGAACGTAAAGAAGATGGTTCTTAGGAATTTTCTTATAACAGCAAGCAAAATTCGAAAGGTACGCCCATGGAAATAGTAGTGCTGTCATACTAAGTAAGCGGCAAATGTCAAAAACGTATGGAGCGGCATCCATCAACTATTTTTGATCTCATTGTGGTTTGAATACTTAACTATTCAGAATACATCATAATCTCACAATATAGCAACACACCAAGAACGATAGTGTGTGTAAAGTTTGGGTAATTCTGATAACGTCAGCTCAGCTCGCTTCAGTCTGGGGTAATTCTTCACAGACTGCGGTGTGTTTGAAAGATGAAGGATGTTTCCTCTTGCGTCGAAGAGACGGGATGCGAGTGTACCCATGCATAAGGAACCTGCTGCTTAATTATGCATGTTACTTTATGTAATTATCTGCATAATGATAATGTCTATTTTCCAGGTGCTCTTTTTCATTAAGGATAATGTAATGAAAGGTGAAACTGGGAGTATTATTTGACGTGCTGTATTATTTCAGAGATGAACTCTAATTACGGGCATTTATTTACACAGATTAGTAAGCGTACTTTCATTGTATAATATGTTTAGTACATAATAATTCATTAGTTACGAAGTACATTTATTCATTTTGATGTAGTTTTAAATGTTACATGAAAACAGGAAAGTGAGACACATGAGTTATGATTATTAGGTATTAATAATTGAAGTTTTTTTTATTCCAAAAACATTCTTAGTTCATATTTTTAATTTGGGATAATCAAAGAAACTTTCTAGGTTCCTTACTGTTTTCACTGCCTTGTACATAGTAAAGGAAGTATTGTAATCGCGAAAAATTTCAGTTTTCAGATTTCAACGGAAATCCCTGAATCTATTTTGACTAATTTCGTAGTGACGTTTGTACGTATGTACGTATCTCGCATAACTCAAAAACGGTAAGCCGTAGAAAGTTGAAATTTTGTATTTATGATTACAATAACATCTAGTTGGGCACCTCCCTTTTTGGTTATTACATAATTTCTGGCGTTTATCACGCGCCCCAAAACTAAAACACTACATGTTCTAACAACATCAAACGTCTGCACGTCGCGGCGAACTAATCTAGACTCCTCCAAAACAAAGCGCTATCTTCAGGACAGGATTATCTTAGGGGTACGGGATGCATAGGCTAGGGCAGTCTAAGCCACGCACGTACACATAATAATTTCTAGACTTCATGATCAAAAAATAAATGTCGTGACTGTCATAAAACAATAAGAATTTCTAAAATGAATTTTGACATTCATAACTTAAATAGATAAACAGAGTTAAAATATGATTACTGAAACTATAATTTAGAAAAAAAAAATTTATAAAAAGTTATTGCTCTTACCCTCGCCGGACGTCTCGCCGCCTCGCTCCTAGTGCCCTTACCCTGCCTGTCCTTATTAAAATATTCATCATATAAATGAAATATATTATTCAACAGAAAATACAACTCTTTTATATAAAATACGTAAACCATATATCAAATCTAATCATAACACATCCAGAATTACTCCATAAAATAATAATGGACTATATAGAGGCGATTTTACTGACCAAAAGAGTTATAACTTAGATAAACTTTACTGCCTGATTCTTTTACGACGCGGACATTTACGAAGACTGAAATCTTTCTTGAAATGAATGATTAACAACTCTGATTTGTTCCAGGGTAACGACAGTTGGCAGGGCCACGACAGCGATCAGGTACGTGCAATTTTATCCTAGGTTTTATTCTTTATGTTCTGTTCTAACCTACAAAAACCAAAAATAAATTTGCAAAGTTTGACTTCCCAAGAATGCCAAAGGCGCTGGCGCTAAAGTCTCACTTTATATAATGTAGGTATGTAACAAATGTTTAGAGAAAAAATTTACGATCTAAATTTTATTACTAAATAAGGTCTAATCTAGTTGTCACTGGACATAATAAATAGATAATAATTGTTTTATAATATACCATGTTAAAATTGCCAGAAAAAGTTTTGAACGTAAAAATAGTTAAATCGTATTCTAGGGACCCTAAAACGTGCGTATTCATTAAAAACTCAGCATTGAATTTTTTGATCAAAAACAATACCTTCCTTACCTAAAGGTGACGGAAGGTAAAAAAATCATTTGATGTAAGAGTTCTAACTTTTTCTCAAAACTTTTGTTACATATGAATCTTTAAAATACAGGATGTTAATGAATACGCGTTTCAAATTTATAGGACATATAGTACTGACAAAAATGAATAAAAAAGTTAAACCAACATAGATCTGATCTTCAACAGTTTCCGAGAAAGGGGCCATTTTGTATTAAAAGCGAATGTCAATAAATGTACTATAAAAAACAATAAAATTTTATATGAAACATTTTTTTCAATACGAAGTTATTTGAAAATTATATATGAACTACAGTCGCCACGACATTTGTCGAAGTACAATTATTTGATTTTTATTAAACAAAAGCACATCGAAAATTACCTCTCAAAGGTAGACAAAAAGTCTCATTTAATCGAAGTCGTATATGTTATAGTTTTGCAGATAGCAAAGGTAAAGTCCGTAAAAACTCATTTTTCACTGCCTTATATTTTGGACAGAGCTGGGTAAAGTACCGGAAAGTAGTACTTGAAGTACAAGTACTTTTTTGTTTCTAAAGTACTTAAAATTACCAAGTACTTGTAAATTTGGGTGCAAGTACTTTTTCAAATAATCGATAATTTTCTGATTATATGGACCTAAAAAGGTGGCTAGTGACAAAAATTTCAATATGAGATATTTATTGGATTATTTTATATAAGAGTTCCTCGCTGGGCCTGCCGTATCACCTAGCGATCGCATGACGTAAAATTGACGTCATATGATCGACAAGCGATACGAGAAGCTGTACCGAGATGTTAGAATGACGTCATTTTTACGTCATATGATCGCCAGGCGGTACGTCAAAGTCCCAGCACTGTAGTTAGGTAATAAATAAATAAATAAATATATCATCATGGCTTATTACCCATTGCTGGGTGTGCCAATCTGCTTTATACACAGATATCGGTAATGATGAAATATTTGTACCGTGCGGGCGCTTACCAGACGTCACCACACGGGCACTCATATATATATATATATATATATATATATATATATATATATATATATATATGCAGCATGCAGATTAGAATTAATTTATGTATCCCAAAAAAATTGCAAATATGTGTTAACTTTCATATTATCGCTGAAAATATATTTATTAATGAAATTCACATAATTATGTACTACAGGAATAACACCACATCACTGCAAAAGAAACACTGACAGACAAATAATTCTCATAGCATTGTTAACTTTTAAATTATTCATCGTAATTCAAGTACATTTAAAGTAATTCAAGTATATTTAAAATACTTCAAGTACATTTTAAATACTTCAAGTATTTATGTAAAGTACTTTAAGTATTTAAAAATACTTCATCTACTTTTCATTGTACTTCAAGTATTGTTCCAAGTATTAAGTACCAAGTACCTGTGAATAGACTTACTTTGACAAGTACAAAGTGCTATAAATAGAAGGTACTTCAAGTACTTGCAAGCCTAATAAAGTACTTTTCTTGCAAGTATTGCCCAGCTCTGATCTCGGAATCAGTTGAAGATCAAATGTATGTTGATTAAGTTTTTTTACTCATTTTGGTCAGTAGTATACGTCCTATAAATTTTTTAACTTGTATTTATGAACACCCTGTATAAATTCCGTGAAGTAGGAATAACGTCATTAAAATTCGTATTTAATTATGATGTTTTTAAATTAAGTAGACATATGTTATTAGTAATAACAACAATTCTAACTTTAACGTACAATAAGATAATGATTTAAAATGAATTGTTCGAAAACATTTCTTTTTCACAAACTTTTACAAAAATATTTCAAGAAACTGAAGAACTTGAACGAATAAAAAATAAATGTGTTTTTATTCTCCGTCTGTGGCTTTTGCACCCGCAGTTGAGCAAACCTCAAGAAAGTAATTCAAATATTTTCTTTCTTGTGTGAAAGAAAGCAAAGAGAATAAAAAGTCGGAATTTGAGTTATGTTGTAACGAAGACGAATGAGTTCCACATGACTTTGTGCCGTGAATTTTTATCGCTTTATTACCACTTTTGTCTAGCTCTTGAATAGTTCTCAATGAATTATAGATTTACCTTTCGTGTTACGTGACGGAACTTTTACAGGTTTACGTTACACCGTCGTAAATTATTTCGCTATTTGCTACCGATACTTCACGTTTCCAGTTTCTGTTTCGTAGAAGAAAATATCGTTTTGTAATCTGAATTGCAAAATATTATTTAATTATTTTTAATAGATACGAATATTTCGTGCTTTGTGTAATATTTAAAAGATAAGAAAATTAATTGTACGCAGTATGCATCATTCATTTGAAATATTTTTCTCTAAAATAATCCATAAACGATTGACAGAGAAAAAACCATGCTAGTCAACTGCTCGCTAATCACTATTAATTAGTTGTTCTTATTCATTCTAACGATCAACATTATTAAATAATTTTAATTTTTTAATAAATACACCTTATTATAGTAGGTATGTAATGGGGTCCGGTACTCATTTTTCAATTTATTTTTTTATCTGAAAGATTTTAAAAAATGATGAATTTAACGTTTTTTACACTTTCCAAACGTGTATAGTTTTTGAAATGTATTTTTTTTAAAGTTAATTAATTTAGTATGACGTCATATCTGTAATTTTACTTCGTCTATTGATTAAAGTTGTTTATGTCTGTCAATGTCATTAATTCTGCCAAAAATGATGTCAAAGGAGGATTAACTAGTGACAACTGTCACTTTCAGAAAACTATAGTTGTATACCTTGTCAAAGGAAAAATCTGTTTTTATAGGGCGCGAGCAGACACGTGACTCAAGGGGCCTTGACGTGCTTAGAAACAGCTGATTTGTGTGCGCATGTCATTCTGACAAGAACAATGTCATGTTGGCAAGACCAATATTTTGACTTTTGATTTTTAACTGCTAAATTATTATTATTTTTAATTTCATGTGTTTTATTGCCTAAAAATTATAAAATATTAACATTTTAGCAATTCAAAATCAAAATAACTCAAAACATTGGTCTTGTCAAATTGACAATGTTTTTCTGAGTCACGTGTCTACTCGCGCCCTATAGAGATTTTAAATACATATGTTTTATTTTAATAAAAATGACCAGGGCCGGCCTAAGCTACAGGCAAGCTAGCCATTTTTTGAGACTATTTTTGCAAAATTAATTTAAAATCAAATTACAAGTTTAATGACTCGTCCGGTGCGTAGCTTTAATCATAATGCTGACAATTCCAGTTACAGCAAACTTCTATTAATTAAATCCTATTTATATTTTTTTACGTTATACTAAGAAAGAAGAAAGGTTAAATTCGTTGGCGATTATATCAATTAAAAACATTGACATATCAAATACTGAAAAAGTAATTGTTTTGCAGGAAATCCAATGAAAAATACCACAACATCATAAAAAATTGCAACAAAATCCTGTAAAGAAAAATACACTGATACAACAGCCCCTCGCCAATTTGGAAAAAGGCGACATATTTTGGTTTTAGACATTTTTCTTGAAAACTGTAATCCATATCGAAATTTTATATAAAACAAGTTATTTGAAAGTCCGTTTGTTTGCAACCCAAATGACAACAGACCATATTTAATTGTTTAATGTCAAAATGACTGAACCATCACTGGCAAAGCAATCGTGAATTAAATATTCAATTTTTTTTAATTGAGGAAACTATGCGCTGTTGTAAATTGTATTTCGGGTTGCACACAAACAATATTGCAATAAATGACAGGCGCAATTTACAATTTTCGCCACGGGCGCTCAAAAGTTTCGGGCTGGCACTGAAAATGACAAATGTTTCATACATTGTCATGTGAAATAGAACGACATATAAATAAACGATTTAAAGTTACCCGGCAGCACCTTTAGGTTTAGAGGTGACCTCTAGCGTTAGCGGCGGTAAAAACTGACACTAGAATACAATTTTTTAGAGTTCAGCTCTAAACTGCGCTAACGGTGACCTTTAAGTTTTAACATTGACAGCAGAATAGCACTCATTGATTTTATTTTCACAAGTTATGAATAATATATAATTGTATTCTTTTCGCTCGGTACACTGATACAAAAGTACAGTTGTGACGTCATATCGTTGTAGCGCTAATCGTTTTTATTAAAATTATTATTGAAAAGTTTTATATTTTAAAAATATTTTGGTACAAACTCATTTAAAATTTGTCATATTTTCATAATATGACAAAATATATGCATTTTTAGTACCGAACCCCATTGAACTGTAAATGAAAAAGTATATCAATATTTCTTGTAAAAATCTGTAAAGATTAAAGAACCACTTTTTAATTATTCTATTTAATGAAAAATATTCAAGAATACGAATTAATCTCCATTAATTTCGTTTATAAAAACGATTTCCAGTTGGAAATTTTAATTCTAGACTAAATTTACATGAATATCTTGATTAATTGCTCTTTGGACAATAAAGACTCAATTTTCTTTCAGCTGCGTTTATTAAATGAAATCAGAACATTCGCCATCTTTTTAAGTTAATTGAAAAGTATATTTGCGTTCATCTTGAAGAAGCATAAACAGCGTTATCCAAGATTCCACCCGTCGACTTCCAAATTCTTGGATTATCTGTTGTATTCCATTGGTTCGCCGTTTGCCGATAGCAAAATAATAATCACAGTGCGGTTCGTTAAATCTTGGAAAAGTTTATGTACCTTGGCTTACATTCTCGGGCTGTTCTCTATGTAATTTTAAACCCTGTCGAGACGTCGGAGGTTAAAATTTTAAATACTGCGCTGTTGAATATAATAATAAACGTTGCTATATTTACAATTAGTCTACTGGAATAACGAAGATATTTTGATAGCTACGCTTCAGATACGTTTATTAAATATATTTAAACGCAATTTATGTGTAAAGTAATATTATATTTTGGTATTTGATCTGGAAATGATCTTGTAACAAAGAAAATGCTTTCAGTATTTAGAAATATGTTCCTATATCAGTGGCGTACCCAGGGGGAGGGCGATGGGTGCGACCCCCCCCCCTCTAGGCCTACATATATTATTTTATATCAGTGACATTTCGAGTTAATTGTAACATTGTCATAAAATTGTTGCATTCATTTATCTCGAAATTTCTTTTAATAATGGCCCCATACTTAACTAAATCTAACTTAAGTATCGTTCACAATAAAAAAAAAAACTGATGTGGCCAGCACGTTACCTTCTGTCAATTCCATATATTTTGTACAAATTCCATACAGAAAGATTCGTGTACCTAAGAGATTCTATATTTCCAGGAAAATTATAACACAAACATGTCAATTGCAATTGACACTGCCAACTGTCAATCAGCATTTTCTTAATACAATAGCGGTTTCCATGGTTATAGCATAGCTAGATGCTTTATGAAATTTAATTTCTTTATAATTTTTTAACTCTATATCCATTGAATATGAAGTTTAAAATGTAATCAAATCGAATAGAGAATAAAATATAACAGTGTTTTTTCAAAAAAAAACTGTTAAAAACTTAAAATGAGGGTACTTCCGGTTGACCAATTTTAACTAAAATCTAATCATCTCTTCACATGGATGTAAAGAAAAAGTATTCGAAAGAGTTATAAATTTTTTGAATTGGAGTATTTGAGTTATCGGATCCGAATAAATCGTCACACACACACACACACACACACACACACACACACACACACACACACACACACACACACACACATGCACACACGCACACATGCACTCGTGCACACATACACACAAATACATACAGACATCATCGTAAAAATACTAAAATCTTATTCCAGAGATTCTAAAACATGCTTATTCACTAAAAACTCATCACCGAATTTTTTGACCAAAGATAATACCTTCTTTACCTAAGGATGGCGGAAGGAAAAAATGGTACCTAGCGGATCATTGAAAATTATCAAGACAAAAATTGGCGTTATGAAAAAATTGTGGTAGAATTTCTAGGGAAGAGACAGCCATTTTCAAGCATAAATCGTGATGTTAGGTGACTGATAGATTTTCTTGTTTAATATTCTAATATATTAAAGTATCTACGTCCGTGAGCTAAACAGCTCAATTTGAGTGAGTTAAGACCTTCATTACCACACTCCTTTTTAATACCACAGTCTTTTTACTTCCTTGTACAAAGTAAAGGAAGTATTGTATTCGCGAAAAATTTCGGTTTTCAGATTTCAACGGAAATATCCATTTTGACCATCCCTGAATCCATTCTGACTAATTTCGTCGTGACGTCTGTACGTACTTACGTACGTACGTATCTCGCATAACTCAAAAACGGTAAGCCGTAGAAAGTTGAAATTTTGTATTTAGGACTTCTATAACATCTAGTTGTGCACCTCCCTTTTTGGTCATTACATAATTTCCAGAAATGGTACTTTATTTGAAGCCTATAATAGATTTTAATGAAAAACTATATTAAAATATAATCCAAAACTTTTCAAATTTGATATATAAGACTTTTATATCAATTGGAATAACATAGCAGATTGTGGTTAAAACAGGCTAACCGGAAGTGATATATTACCTGAAGTTGTTAACAGTTTTTCTTGAATAAAATGGTTTCATTTTGATTTTAGAAATAAATGCTTCAAATAAGAGTTTTAGAGAATTAAATTCTGCGTCTAGCACATCAAGTATTATTAGTCCTTTGTATAAGCGAGATATGTAAATTTAAAACTTATATATTTTTTGGTTTTTGTAATGAAGCTTGCTATGAATTAGGACAAAAAATAACAAAAAAATAAAAAAATACATATTAATGTCAAATTACGTCAAATACGTGCAATTTTATATTTGGGTCTATACTTCATATTGGTCTTGCGTACAAGGAAGTCGTGTGGTGTCCACATCAGATTTTTTATATTTTACTGTAGCATGTACGCACTTTTTATTTTGCTATTTTCTATTCTACGTGAATCACAATAACTTCAGAGAACAGTGATAAATAACAACTCTTGTGGAGAGAATAGCACTCACACATTTAGACCTACATACTTCACCATCACTCTTAAATCTCACATGTCGATATGTAATGTTAAGGTGTACTGCAATCATTTTTCATTCGTTCATACCACCATACAAAACGTAAAAATAGAACAGTTTGTTTGCAGAACGTGAAAATCTACACTGACAGATAAACATTTTTCTACTTTTCTACTTGTATACAACACAATTTTTTAGTATTCGCGAGAAATTTTTAACACGCTCAACATTAGAGAGATATTGACAAGTACAATTTCATACCGTTTGATAAATCGATTTCCAAGTATATCATTTTTCTTACACCTTTCAAAGGATTTTCGTTATGATTAAAATTGAAGTATTTTTTTTTGTTTCAAATAAAAATAGGTCAGTATTTAAATTAATTTTCTGGCTAAAATTTAATTTGAATATTGAATTTATATTTTAGTAAATAAAAGTGTTATATAATATGGGATAAAACAAATCTAAGTTTCATATTAATTATTATGTTTCCACGACTTGATCCCCACGTCATCAACAGAGTAAACATATGGTTCAAATCGCCATGGGAGGGAATTGATGACGTCATATTATTACCACGGTTTTATTATAGGGATTTATGCTGAATATATACAGCGAAAGCCGTAACGTAACGTACCGTGCCGTAACGTAACGTGTCAAAAACGAAAGATCGCGAACTTTTATCTTTCTACGTTACGGCACGTTACAGTACGTTGCGATATTATGAAAATTATTGCTTACCTGCGCTATAGTCTGTTTTTGTGTGGCTAATTATGTCAAAGTTGGAATTAATAAATTAAATGGATATAAATATAAAAAATACTACATTACGAATAGTCTGTCTTGTGTGACTTTGACTGACATAAGTGACATGTGTCAAAGTTTGGATTAATATATTAAATGGAAATATATATGAAATATGGTGCATTGCGAATAAACTAACGAACCTGACAAATACAAATCTGATGTACACTACATTTGTTTCGATAGGGCATTAGTATACTTTTCAAGAAAATGTACCGTAAAAATTCTGTGTAAAATAGCCTAGAAAAATCATGCGTTACGATACGTTACAGTACGCCACGGCACGGTACGTTACGTTACGGCTTACGCTGTATAAATCCAACATTAATTTTCTAGTTTTATATAAGGTGGAGTAGGACAGATCTTTTTCATATTTGACATTTTCAATATTTTATTTGAAATAATTTTGTTGTTCATACCTATTATTATTCATCAAAATTCGAAGTGACACTTGCATATTTCGCAATTGAATAATTATGATGTAATGTCAAAACTGACAGTATGACATATATTGTGTCAATTTCGTTATTCATCAAAATTCGAAGCATAAATCGTTATTTGGAAATAATAAAGCAATTGAATAAATACAAGTATAATGGATGAAATATACCTCTTTTTATTTTCAAAAAGCAATATATTGCAATAATTGTCGGAAATCTTAAAAACACCGTCTTTGCAGTAGCAAAATATACAATATAATCCCAAGAAAACAAAATTTCTAACACATAACGAAGCACAAATTATTATCGACGCCAAAATCACCTTAATCACATGAATGACAAATATTCAAATATTTGAAAATAACACACGTTACCGCGGTTGCAATACAGTTTCTATTTCATTTTTTGCCGCTGGTTAGACGGAGATAGCTTATAACTCTCTGAAAAACCGACGAGAATGAGATAGCGAATAAAAGTCTCATATATACCATGTGTGTACGACAAAGATGCTAGATAAAAGTTTTGTAATTCTTGCATCAGAAATTGATGACGTGGGGATCAACTAGGAGATATAAAGTGTATATTAAATATGTGAAATATATTTCTTCAAATTTTAGTGCTACAAATTTTGCCAAATTTCGAGTTGTGAATTCGGCTGGGGCAGAATTTACAGCTACATGAAAATTTGGCAATGTATTTTCTATGGTCCATAAAAAAATAGACACCCGGTATAGTATATAATGACAGTAATGTCCGGTTTTATAAATGACAGATTAATTTACTTCAAAAGTAATTCAAATTTATTTCTTCAAATGACAGTCGAACTTTTGATAATATCTAATATTATGAATAAAATTAATTCGAATTTGCTAATAAATAAATTTAATGGGAAGTAAATTTATTCTGTTCTTTATAAAACTGTGGATATAAATCAAAATTTATAGACCTACTCTACAGTAGTTACGATAACTAAGTTACCTAATATTTTTTGTAGTATGTATAAGGTTGAGTTGAGTCGAGAAGGATCAGTTGGGAAATCGTTGAAAAAAAAGAGCAAGGCCTTGGTGATCCACCCAGAATATAATTTAAAAAAAAAAACGGACGTTTCGAACCCTAGTGGTTCATCATCAGCTACAAAAATCAATTTGTGTTACATATAAACTTATAAAATATTAAAATAGAAAAAAAATTGTGTGTAATCACTCATCATATTACAAAAAATAAAATGTAAAAAAGTAGTTATTGTTCAATAACAATTTGTCAAAAAATTTTTTTAGTTAAAAATTTAAAAATATTTGAACTGCAATACAAATTGATAAAAACCCATCTTAAACTAAGAAAAGTAAGTAAAATGAAAAATAAATTTGAATTCAAATCAAAAATGTACATGCGCATACATGGGAGAAGAAATATGAGGAAAAACTACTTAAAATTCCCTAGAAATTGTGTGGCATGTATAAGGTTATTTTTAATTTGGTGATTGACAGTCCTATGTTTTTGTAAGTTAATGTGAAGGGTTTGCTTGAGTAGTCTATTGTACTTATTTTTTGCTTTATCAATGATGCGAACATTGTCAAAATCGAAGGTATGCCCCGTGTTGCAATGATGTTCCAGTGCGCTGTGAGCTGCATTTTTTTGTTTACAATTATAATTATATTGATAACAACGTTTTTTAAGGGTTGGCAAGTCTCCCCGATGTATATTTTATTACATTTTGTGCAGTCTATTTGGTAGATCACGTTTTTAATGTTTTTCTTTTTGATTTTATCCTTGACTTTAATGTCATATGTGTGTAACATTTCAAATATTTTTATATTTTTAACTAAAAAATTTTTTTTTTTACAAATTGTTATTGAACAATAACTACATTTTTACATTTTATTTTTTGGAATATAGTGAGTGATTACACACATTTTTTTCTATTTTAATATTTTATAAGTTTATATATAACACAAAATGATTTTTGTAGCTAATGATGAACCACTATGGTTCGAAACGTCCGTTTTTTTTTAAGTTTTATTCTAGAATATCTGAAACAATAATACAATAACGATAACATACATCAAAATTAATCTAAAATTACAATTGTTGTAATGAAGTATCCTGTAACAAATAAGCGTCCATAGCTTCGGCTGGGGATACACAACAATACCCGATGGTATCACAATATTCACATTTCCTAAGTTATGTGATTCTATTCACGTGTAGGCTTCGTACCTGTTCGTGATATAGTAACGTAGTGCCATTGTCCAAGAGCACTGATTTAGGACCCTTCATATATCACCTGACCTAGTTAATGCACTAAGTTTTATCATAAATTCTGTTACAAAGTTTCTCATCAATTCTGATATCAATTTATAGGCTTTACTTGTCGTCATATTAAAACACGATTTATAAAAATTTGAAATACGTTGATAATTTATACACGCTAGGAATTTATTTTATGATGTGTTATAAATTTTGTACGTTGCCGTTCAGTTTTAATTTACTGTAGGGCTGTATTTTAAATATTTACAAAGACCTTGGACCCTTTGCAAAATTTTATTATTTAATATATAATACCGAGTGAGGGTGGGGCGGTAAGGGGCGAACCGGGGTGAACTTAGAGATGTTGCATTAGTTTTATACAATTTAATGCTCTCCTGTTCATTCTACGGCAAAACATGTTTTTACATTGTATTGTACGATTGTTTTTGGTTTCTTGACAATTTTAAAACGCAATTTCAAAATTTCTATTAATTTAATAGAAATAATAGCCATGGCACTTATTTCAAATTTATCTAACTTATGGAAAATAAATCCTGTATTCTTCTATTATTCCCATCATAATTCTTTATTTTTCACACACGTTCCGTATTCGAATAATCATTAACTTTTTAAAAGCATTTGAAAAAAATAATATTGTTTTTATATTTTGCGTTCATAATAAATATTATTATTATAATAATAATAATAATAATAATAATAATAATAATAATAATAATAATAATAATAATAATAATAATAATAATAATAATAATAATAATAATAATAATAATAATAATAATATTAATAATAATAATAATAATAATAATAATAATTTGTTTTTAGTTAATTGACAATTCATTTTAATAATATAATGTCGAAATTATTATTATTATTTTTTATTTAGGGAAGATTATTTACATGAAAATGTACAAATGGTTACAAATATAATCACAAATTGAGTAAGTAAATATTATTGTAGAAGGCGCAAAATATAAAAAATAGTATAAAGAACTCATTTTATAAGACTTTCTTTCTAAATTTTGACGCGTGCGAAAAAAAAAGTCTTATAAAACACGTTCTTTAATATACTATTTTCTAATTCGGTGTTATTATGAATTTATAAAAGCACTGTAAATACGTCGTTTAAAAGACCTATATGCACACTGTTTGTTACAATGAATTAATGTGTACAATCAGACAAAATTGACAGCACAATACACAAACTGTCAAAATGTGAAATTTCAATAGGGGATTCCACCATTTTTTTTATAATTTCATCAGAAAATATAAGTAAAAATAAGATTATTGGTGAAATTCCGGTAAAAATACCTATTAATAAGCGAGTTATGGTCCCCCGAAGTTTGAAAATATAGATGTGACGTCACGAATATAAGTTTTTATATAAAACTGTTTTCTTCGTGGATCTAAAATGTTCTTGAAATGTATGCTATTTTTAAATTATATTTATAAAAAACAAATTAATGTTATAACACTGTACAAGTCTACATGCTTTATAATTGCAAGTGTATTAAAATCATTAAGTTTAATGCAAGAAATTTATATTCAAATAAAAACTGTTTGAGAATTGCAGTACTCGACTAGTAGCCACGTGTACGCTATTTGAATTTGTCTACTTCCATTGGTAGTAGACTCCACCCCCTAACTCGGTATTCGTTATATATTTATAGGTGGTCTTTGAGTCGCCAATCAAAATAATATATATATATATATATATATATATATATATATATATATATATATATATATATATATATATATATATATATATATATACTATTTTGATTGGCTACTCAAAGACCACCTGTAAATATGTATATAACGAATTCCGAGTTAGGGGGGTGGAGTCTACTACCAATGGAAGTAGGCAAATTCAAATAGCGTACACGTAGCTACTAGTAGAGTACTGGCTGTAATTCTTAAACAGTTTTTATTTGAATATGAATTTCTTGCATTAAACTTAACTTAAATTATAACTAAAATTAGTCGTCTAGTCTATAATGTAGGTAAAAAAAGAACTAAACGTAACATTTTTTGTTTTTTTATAAAAAAGCGAGATTAATTTCTTCGTTACTAATGGAAAAGTTATATAATGTTACGTGATACCATTCTGAAAGCAAATTATTTAGCTAAAGATCGACTAAATTTATAATACCGTAAGTTCGCAACTTTGTTGACAGATTAGATACGCGAGGTAACATAAATTAAAGGAGTAAAATGCAGTTAAAATAGCAATCAATTGTTAGTCAATAATTTAAATTACATTTTATCGTACTTCCCCGGATTCAGGGCAAAGTAAATTAAAGATAAACTAGAAAAATATAGATGAAATTTAAATTTTAAACCCGTTTAATTTAAATTTGTAAACTTAACACAGCTCCCAAGCGACTGTAAGTTTAATTAAAATTATTTTGCAAGTAATTTATTTTGTAAATGCAATTTTGTGCACAAGAAAAACTACAAACAAAGTTTAAAACTAATGCGATAAATAAAACAAATTTTAAATAAATTATTACACAGCTGTACAACACAAAGTATTTCTCTACTTTATCGTTCGTGTGTAACCGGCTAAATTCGTATACCGCCGGCACCGGTAAGGTGACGTTGCACGCCATGCACGGAGCCACAAGTGGCAAGTGGTTTTGGAATGTTTGGAGAAGCCATGTTGTTGTTTTTATCTAGAATAACGCTGTATAGTGATTAAAAATGTGTGCTTCGTACGTGAGTGATAATGTATTCATATATTCGTGCCGGGAAAATGTTTGTTCATAGTTTTTCACAAGTTTTACGAAAAGGCGGTTATAAAGTGCATAAAAATTTAGTGTAGTCATGTTTACACTCTAGAAATTTCGTGCGAGAGTTGAGACTGTGATTGTGAAGGAATTTCTTAAATATCTATACATATTAAGGAAATTAATATTTATTGGTGCTCGCAGTTTTACACGCTAGGTATTAAATTAATTTTTATTGAGTTGTTTACTTTTAAAAATTTGTTTTAAAATTTTGACAGTTTAATATTTATTTCTAAATATACATATATCATGCAAATAAAATAAAATAAACAACAAAGTTTCAATTGTTAAGAAATACTATTCGATTTGATATTAAATGGTTATTTAAAAATGGGCGTAACTTTCATACAGAATTAAATTGTAGGTATTTAAATATTTGTTTACAATAATTCTAAACATTTTACAAAGTTA
Source organism: Harpalus rubripes (assembly GCA_963082715.1). NCBI lineage: Eukaryota > Metazoa > Arthropoda > Insecta > Coleoptera > Carabidae > Harpalus > Harpalus rubripes. Next base: position 11,031,857 of record OY720449.1, on the reverse strand, counting down.
TTACATATTAACTATTAAAGAAATAGCTTTATTTGTAAAATATTAATATTGAGATTTGTGTAATAGTTTGTTTTAAAATTTGTATCGTGTAAATATTGCTTCGTGATATTTTTAGATACACAATTAAAAAATCCAGATTCCAGTTTGAAATCTGTACTATTTATAAGTTTTTCGTGCTGTTTTCTTATAAAAATTAACGGTATCAATGGTACTTTGTTGTTATTTTTTGCTATATTGAATAATAGATGAAAGTCTGGTATTTTTTGAGAATTTCCGCCTGATTTCGTTTCTTTTCATAACAGTGTAAATGTAAAGGCATTTGACCTGCGTTTACCTTTACTCCCTCACTGACAGTTACTTTAGATATTTTAGAAATTCCATCATCGCCGGAAAACGAACTGTGATTAACATAATTTTATTTCGTGTGTGCTGTTAAAAGTGAAGTTCAAGTATTATTTATTAAACTGTTTTACTAATTGATGACTGAAAATGACTACTCGCCGTAAGAAAAAACAAGAAAAGGATGGATTTATCAAAAAAGTTTCTTCGTTATTCAATTTGGATACAGAAAGCTCGAAGGTAAATTTGAAACAATTTTTTAAACTTTGGAGTGAAGAGATAACCTAACTTTTATATGTCAAACTTGATTTATTAATATGATTCTGAAACATGGAACTTTTGGCTGGTTTATTATTAAATTTTATTCAACCTTTTTAAAATCAATTTACAAAATGTAATTGTTCTATATTTTAAATTATTACAAATTGTAATTATTTATTATATTGTTGTTTATAGTTTATATTGATAATTACCTACTTACTTTATTGTATTTACAATAATTAAAATTTCAAATTATATATTGATCGGAAGTTTTAAAAATAAATATTTCTAATTTAACTACATACATTTTTATGTAAATACATTTAGGGCTGGTTTGATAAAGAAATGGACGTTTTCAATTTAACGGCTATCTATTTCTATCGCTGCAAATAGTAAGAAAATGGCGCGAACAACTGCCAGTTGGGCTGTCAAACGAAACGTCAAAAATATTGCAGTCATTAAAATACCTGTATTCTCAGTGAAAATTTGCATCGTTAAGACATTTTAACTTCAGTAAAAGCTTTTGTATCTTATTTCGATAAGATTTTTTAAAGTTATCTGAGATATTCTCACATTTTCCGTCTAAATTTTTTTGAAACAAACGCCATAGATCTCAGTTGTTCTTACTATGCGCAGATCGCCATTGCGCATATCTTCTATCTCTTTAAATTGAAAAGGTCCATTTAATCGTTACTTAAAAATTTATTTGATTTAAATGTCAAACAGAGAAACTTATTCGAATTTGTTCGTTATTAATTTTACCTGACAACTAAATTTTAAATGAAGATTAAATTTCTTTTCTGTATACATGTATGAAAAGTGAAATTTTACGAATTTATTTTCGGACGAAAAATAACACTTTTCTGAAGGTTATCACTTTTCGTCCGCATATCTTTTTCCTACGCTAAGCCGCCATCACTTTTCGTCCGCAAAGCACCCTTCTAAATCTATTATTAGTAAGATAGACAGAAAAATGTAATATGCACCTCGGCAAAAAATGTATATTATAACAGCCTCGCTTGTTTGCTAACTCAAGCTCTGCCATAATATGCAATTTTTTGTCCTCGGTACATAAATAACTATTATTAATAATTTATAATATCGCGTACCTGCCTCAAATTTCAAATGCCACAGCTACTTGATGAAAAGAAGGAAATTTTATATTTAAAACTTTGTTTTCTATTTCGGTGTCTTTATGAGCACTGAAAACACGTCGTTTAGAAGATCTATAAACGCACTGTTTTTTGGCGCTTTTCGTTTTATAAAGGTGAAGTGGTATGCTTGCTTTGAAAACTAACGGAAGAAAGACATACAAATAACCTCAAATTCATATCAGTCAACAATGAATTTTCATCGCATTTAAAAAAAAATCTAATACAATTTTAAAATTACCTCAATAGAGATAATACAGAGTGATCAAGAATGATTAAAGGTTCCGCATCGTTCTGATTTTTTGTTTGCCGCATTGTGATACAGAAATAAGATTGACATATGACATTGGCGTACATATTTCCACATATTTGAATCATTCCTCGCAGAACAAAAATATACTTCCAAAATAAACTTGTCATGTTCATCCGTAAGCGCTATATAATGTAACGATTTGAATAAATATCAGTTTAATTTTAAAAGATAAAAACAAACTGTATGCCATTACCGGTAAATTGATACTAATTTTTTTTTCCGTGGAACTTTTTCATGTCACGTGAATTTCAATCATTCTGGATCACTATGTAGTATAAAACACATGTTTCATAGGCTTGTTATAGCACTCGTCCTTACTAAAACTTTCCGCCAAGCGGCTCGTTTTCAAACAAGGACTCGTACGTTAACAGATTGCCTTATTAAATTTGTTTTACTTAGTTAGGTATATTATAAGATTGAAAAATTTCTTACAACTCTCTTCTTTTACCCTTATAAACCTATTAAGAGGCTACCTATTGCTTGGATCTTGATGAAATGATTAAATTTGACATAAACTAAATGTATTTTGATTGTTTATAATATTATTTATTTTTTCTTAAATTTGTAAAATGGATTAATCCAATATTTATAAATAATAGACTTCATGTGGGTTTTTATTCTATTGGTTAATTTAACGTCATTTAATTTTGGCGCGTAAATATAAAATTATATTGACAGTTTTCAAATTTGATTAGTGATGTACGCGAGGCGAGACGAGACGAGAAATATAAAATATAGATCTCGTCTGGTTTTTGTATCTGTAATCTCGCTCTCGTTCTCGCATAAAATTTTTTGGGCCTCGTTTCGTTCTCGCACGAGAGTCTCGCTATAAAAATAAGCGCTTGCGCCCTACGTATTTACGTAACAATTTAAATACAAGAGATAAGTTCGTACCGTGTATTTTACAAATTCTGGTTACCAAATTATTTCAATACGAACATAATGTGTATTCATTTACGGTCACCAGAAAATGTGATAAGTTAGTAAATAATATAATTACATATTTAATTTATCACCAAATTGGGATCTCTTAAACTATTTCAATACGAACATCTGCTAATACCGAGGCTAATACATTCTGTCATCAATAAAACGAATTAAAAAAATCTTTTTTCTACAAATCTATTAAAAGTGGGCTTTTTAATGTTTGTTTTCGCGTTAAAAATGTGATTTTATGACACCAGTGTTAAAAATGACAGATCATTGTTACTATTGACAGTAGTGTTAAAAGTGAATGTCAAAAAACTATTAGAAATACAAATTTTAATTAAAAAATAGTATTTGTAGAAAAAATAGTGTATGATATACGTGTTAAAAGTGATTTTATTTTGTTCGAAGTCGCGTCGTGTTCCAAACTTCCTTCTCACAAAATAAAATGTCACTTTTAACACTTATATCATAAATAGCTATTTTGTAACTAAAACGACCTACACTGTATCTTTAAATATATGCCACTATTTAAGTAAGATTTAATCATAAAAAACCGCTACACTAGTAAACCGCCGGCAATCAGTTACTCCGCTTCTATCGGTGTTGATCCCATCGACGCTTAATATAACATCCTTTACTTTTCAGAGGCGGCAAAAATTTTATTGACCGTAGTTTTAACTGGGGTGAATCAGGGACTGAAATATTGGAGAAAACTAGTTCTATTGGATACAAAACCGATTTTGTATATATTATGCATTTCGTCGCTCTGGGACCAATCGAAATCGACTCAAAAAATATAGTGAATTCATATAATTTTTCACATTCACAAGTTCTGTGTACGAATTGAATTTATGAATCAATACTATAAATTTACAAATACTTTTATTGCGAGAATCTCGCTCGTGTTCTCGCTTCTCGCAGTTGTTATATCGATCTCGCCTCGAATTTTAAAATGCAATCTCGCTCTCGATCTCGGCTCGTATAATGCAGCGTGACGAGAGGCGAGAGTACTCACGCTGCATTATACGAGCCGAGATCGAGAGGCAAGAGTACTCTCGCCTCGTCGGGCATCACTAAATTTGATGAGTACACTCATTATATAACCGAAATTCATATTGCTTTTTTCATGATATTAAAAGCATGATTTTCCATTTGACTGGTAGCGAATAATTGTCTGTATATCATTCCCTCTTGCATGTCAACAAGTCAAAATGTTTGTGCATAACAATGGCATTCGTGCAAGAGCTAATAATATGGTATGGAAGGATGCATACGATTTCCGCGCTATGTCGCAAAGTTCACGTCGCTGCAATGACTTGCGCTCCCGACGTCACGTGCACATTTCTCTCATGGTTCAGGGCGCACTAGATGCGGGATGCTGTATGTTGGCAGGGCACACAGATGTGCCACGTGGCTCCCCTGCATGTCGGGAGCAAATTTGCAAATTGCGGACATTTCAGCTGCAAGACAACATTCCGAATTGAAATATTTGTTCACGTCTGTTAGTAAACACTAGGGAAATTTGTAGTTGTGTAGTTGGTTGCTTTTGGTTTAGTTATATTTCGTAATTTTAGAAATTAATAATAATTCATTGCAGAAATTGTTTACATACATCTCATTTAAGTCGAAACGAAACCTCTGTTTATCCAGTGATATCACAACCAATATTTCCATATTACATTCATTTTATATTCAAAAATTCCTGTTGAATCGGCCGAACCTCGTTTCCTGGGTTATTAATTCTATTATATTTTCCAGTCCAAATAAAGCAAATTTACTTTGATTTGAAATAACATGCATCATTCTAAAAGCACAAATGCATTATTAATAGTGATATTTTGTCCATAAAAATATCTATAATATATATATATATATATATATATATATATATATATATATATATATATATATATATATATTTTCAAGGTGTACATAGGAGATTACCATGGGAAATCAGTTTTTTGCAGTTTCCTGCCCGCCTAATTTTTTAAAATGCATCAAATAAAAGTTGTAGGGCAAAAAATTCCGCATCTAAATCAATAAACAGAATTACCTTTACATGCTTTGTAACGACAAATTAAATATGAAAATGTCGAAAATTACGTTGAAAATATTGGCAGCCATGGAATTGAACAAGAAATAAATATATGCTTGACGTTTTATCTGTAACAAAATAAGTTAACTTATTTGACGTTTCTGACAATTTGAATTTGTCTCTAATTTTATTGTCTGACATTATTAGAAAATGAATATTTATACTAATGAAAAACGTGATTTCACAATTGCTACATTCGTGACAAAATTTGAAGACTGCTAATGTGTCTTCAAAAAATACACGTGAGCCGCGTGATCAGAATATAGGACGAGCAGGAAAACGTGCGTTACTGGAAGAAAGAGTGTTAGGAATAAGTGTAGTCCCCTTCTGTAGTACTAGATGTATTGGAAATGTGTTGGAAGTACATCACAGCATCATACACAACTTTGTTACGCAGTTGAATTTTTAATAAATTCATATTATTTAAACAAAACTGTATTTTTTAACTTTATTTATTAGTCTAATATAATATTTCTCTTATTATCATAATTAACGATATATTTTAAATCAAATTGTCAGAAACGTCAAATAAGTTAACTTGCATTGTGAAAGATAAGATGTCAAGCATTTATTTATTTTTTGTTCAATTTCATGGCTATCGATATTTTCAACGTATTTTTGAACATTTTCATATTTAATTACTGTCGTTACAAAACATGTATAGGTAATTCTGTTTATTGAATTAGATGTAGAAATTTATGCCCTTAAATTTTTTTTGACGCGTTCTTACTTAAAATAATTCGGCGTGCAGGAATTTGCAAAAACTGATTTCCCATGTTAATCTCCTATGTACACCTTTAAGATATATATATATATATATATATATATATATATATATATATATATATATATATATATATATATATATATTAATAAACAGTTTTTATTTGAATATAAATATTTTGCATTAAACTTAATAATTTAAATACACTTCCAATTATAAATCGTGTAGACTTGTACAGTATAATAATATTCATTTATTTTTTATAAATATAATTTAGAATATATATATATATATATATATATATATATATATATATATATATATATATAAACTTATATTCTTGACGTCACATCTATATTTTCAAATTTCGGGGGCCTATATAACTCGCTTATTAATAGAAATTTTTTCACCGTCAGTCTTAGTTTTACTTATACGTTCAGATGAAATTATATTTAAAAAATGGTGGAATCACCTATTCGTTATCTGTTATCAGTAATTTTCCATGCAGTTTTAAAGTACGCACGTCGTACTGAAAATGCAGTTAATAAGAGAAAATTTCCTAGCCATGATATTTTACGATTTTAAAAGTTCGCTCTCTCCAAAACAATGTATCGAAAAGCTTCGGGATGCTTTTGGAAATAAATCACCTAGTATCAGGTCTGTTCACAACTGGTACAATGAATTTAAATTTCATCGAGTTCCTCTCAATGACGATTTACGCGAAGATCGGCCAATTTCTGCAGTTACGGATGAAAACATAGCTGCTATTCGTACAATGATTAAAGAAGACAAACGTGGAATAAAATTTTGCTTGATCATCTAAAAGGCAGGAAAGTTTGTTACCGTTGGATACCTCATAACTTCGTGTGGAATGGTGCATTAAAACATTTAAAAAGTACAACGGAGGTAAATCTAAAGCAGTGCATGATATAACAGATGATGAATCATGGATGTATGCACTTAAACCTGAAACAAAACGACAATCAGCTCAATGGGTCTTTCCAACAGACCCCAATCCTGTCAAAGTAACACGAGTTCGAGTGTTGGTACAAAAATAATTGCCTCCTTTTTCTCAAAATCCGGTCCTACTGTCAATATTGCATTAGAGGATAGGAAAACAGTAACTCTTAATTGGTACATAACAATTTGTTGCCACGGGTGTTTGATTGAATTAAATTGTTTTGTTAAAATACATATATTCATTTCGAGTTCATAGTTTTTACCAAATGTTTTTCTAATGTATTCATATGTGAACATTTCTGCTGGTGGGCGTTTTAACCATGACTTTTAACCTATACTACAAAGGTTAACGTAACAGAATATATATAACTAATAAAATAAACTAAGTATTGTTCATTGGATAGTACTTCATGAAATGGAATAATTTATGGTTGGCCTTGTATTTACAGTACACTATAACGAAGTAGAAAGTTTAGTACTTCAGTAGTCATAAATTACATTTTGTAATTTCTTTTTAAGGGTATTGAACGATGATACATACTGTATGAAAACAATCAGCAATTTGTCATCATATTTATTTACTTACAATTAATCATAAAAAATCTCTCAAGATGGAAGAATTATCTCAACTGACACTCTCCACAATATTTTTCCTTCGATTTTTCCTAACCATACATTTTTTAAATATATCATTCAAATATGATTTATTAATAAATACATAAATATATGTTATCTCTAAATACTTTACAAATATGTAGAGCAAGTGTAATTTCATAACTGTTGATAAGAAATCGATAAGATAATGAAATTATTTGTAGTAAATTTCCTGCATTATCAATTAAATATTTTTAGATTACATTTTTTATAGGTAGCACTTCAGCTGTTTCCGAGAAAAGCGAAAAATCGAAAAAAACTGACAATGATAGTGATCGAACAAAATTTTGTCTATGTCAGTAAATAGACTATAAAAAAACAATAAAATTTTATATGAAACGTTTTTCTCAATTTCTAATAGCTACGATGTTATTTGAAAATTAAATATTGGCCAAGGTCGTCACATTTAACATGTACAATTATTTGATTTTTTTTAAGAAAAACAAAAGCACATGTAATGTCACCTCTGAAAGGTAAATAAAAATCCCATTTAATCAAAGTCGTAACTCTTATAGTTTTCGAGATAGCAGACGTAAACCCCATAAAAACTTATTTTTCACTGCCTCAAATATCGGAAACTATGGAAGATCGGGCCCATGTTGATTAAGCTTTTTTATATATATATATATATATATATATATATATATATATATATATATATATATATATATATATATATGTTTTAATAAAAAAACCGACACACCCCGATGAGTCCTAGTGGCAGCAGAGGTCACTATAAGCTACTCTGTATGTAACGAGGGTGTCAACAGAGGGCACTAAAAATGTCTCTGTATAATTGTATATATGTAAACTTTGTATATGTAAATTGTGATAATTTGTATAGGTCAAATGACCTTATAACAAATAAATACATTATTATTATTATTATTATTATTATTATTATTATTATTATTATTATTATTATTATTATTATTATTATTATTATTATTATTATTATTATTATTATTATTATTATTATTATTATTATTATTATTATTATTATTATTATTATTATTATTATTATTATTATTATTATTATTATTATTATTATTATTATTATTATTATTATTATTATTATTATTATTATTATTATTATTATTATTATTATTATTATTATTATTATTATTATTATTATTATTATTATTATTATTATTATTATTATTATTATTATTACATTATTATATATTTATTGATATAAAAAAAATCTGATGTGGCCAGCACGTTACCTTCCGTCAATTCTATGTATTTTGTACAAATTTCATACTGATAGTTCCTTGCGAAAGAATATATTTCTTGTACATTACCATCCGGCAGTTGTGTATTTTATACAAATTCCATACAGAAAGTTTCTAGCAAAAGATCCTATATTTCCAGTAAAATTATAAGACATACTTTTGCTTTTTGATATTTGAAGTAATTTATTACATTATATTGAGTTCATTTTAGTTACTATATGATTTTAATTTAGTAGACTTGTTAAGTCACACAAACATTATTACTTATTAGCAGACGTTTTTTTACACTCAGCTGATTTTGACATTGTTGTCAACGTGACGTGCACGTACTCTATATCAATTGCACTTGACACTGACATCTTTCAATCAGAATTTTCTTAATATAGTAGCTGTTTTCATAGCTAGCTACTTCATGAAATTTAATTTCTTTATAATTTTTTAACTCTTTGGCCCAGTTGCATAAAACCGAGCATAAAACATTGTTAACTTTAATCACGTTGATAACTTTGACAAGGCTTATTTTCCAAAGTATTTTTGATACGTATCCATGGTTACAATGTGCAGTTAAACAGGTGATCAGCTAACAACATTTTATGCAACTGGTCCTAAATCCATTTAATATGCAGTATAAAATTCAGTCAAATCGTATAGAGAATAAAATATGAGGGTACTTCCGGTTGACCAATTGTAACCAAAATCTAATCAGCTCTTCATATATGGGTGTAACGAAGAATAATACGAAAGAATTATAATTTTTGAAATTGTAGTATGAGAGTTATCGCAGACGATATTTTTGTTACACACACACTCAAAATAGTAAAATGGGACTCTAAAATGTGCTTATTGATTAAAGCTTATCATCGATTTTTTTTTTGACCAAAGACAATACCTTCTTTACCTAAAGGTGACGGAAGGTAAAAATACTACTAACATAATTTAGAAAACGGCACAAAAATATTTGTTAATGCTTATGCGTCACTTTATAGCTAAGTAAAATACTTATGAAACATGTATATTTATTATTAATAGATGGCACTATAATGCTTTAAAAAATATCAGTGATTCAGAACAAATTGATTATTTTTTAAAAAAATATTGAGTTAGTCAGATGTAAGAAATTTAAAAAAATACTGATGACTAATAATTATGTTTGAAAAACTAAATGTGACGTCACGAATATGAGTTCATCTCATAATAATACTAAAACAAATAATATGACAATACTAAATTAAGTCTGCACACTTTATAATAATTGGAAGTGCATTTAAATTATTAATTGTAATTATTGTCCGTTCGCCGAAACGAGAGAAATTGGAACTAACCCGGGATCCGAACCAAGTCATTCTTGTTGGTCGATGATGAAAAATTTGCAGTTGAATCTTCAAATTTGTCATTATCGACCAATAAGAATGACTTGGTTCGGATACAGGCTTAGTTCCAATATCTCTCGTTTCGGTGAACGGATTATAAAGTAAGTTATACCTACATATTTGAATAAACTATTTGAGAATCAGAGTGGCTCTAGTGATGCCAGCTGTTTCGCTATTTGAATTTCTTTACTTTCATTTGTTAAACACCTGGTAGGCTATCTTTCAATTGCCAATCAAAATAATTTATATTCATGACGTATACTTTAACAAAAGCGCCCTTATTTCCGAAATATTTTATTTATTTATTAATATTCATTATTAAGCATAGTGATGCACGCGAGGCGAGACGAGACGAGAAATATAAAATATCAATCTCGCTCTCGTACTCGCACTTTTTTTTTTGAGTCTCGCTACTTCGGTATTTACGTATCAGTTGAACTACAAAAGACAAGTTCGCACCAATCGTTCCGTCTTCCGTATATTTACAGTCGTATAACTACAATAAGTAGCCGAAACACTAAATTCTAGACACCAAATTATTTCAATACGAACATCTGTTAATACATTCTGTCATCAGTAAAACTAATTAAACATTTGAAAAGTTATTTTTTGTAACTAAAAGTTTCTGCACTTTATCAATAACTATATGCCACTATTTAAGTAAGATTTACTCAAAAAAGCGCTACACTGAGAACCTGCTGGCAACCAATCCCTCCGCTTCACCCTGTGTTGGCTCCTATCGACGCTTAATATAAGATCCTTTACTTTTCAGAGATGACAAGAATTTTATTAACCGTAGTTTTAACTGGGATGAATTAGGGGCTGAAATGTTGGAGAAAAACTAGTTCTATTAGATGCAAAACCGATTTAGTCTTTATTTTTCATTTCCTCGCTCTGCGACCGATATCATTCGACTCTAGATACACTCAAAAAAATATAGACAATTCAAATAACTTTCACATTCACGTGTTCTATGCACGAGTTACCACTCCCTGTTTGGTGCATTTTTCATTGATCAAAGCAATAAAGTTACAAATACTTTTTATTGCGAGACTCTTGCGAGAATTTCGCAAGATTTCTCGCTTCTCGCAGTTGTTATATCGATCTCGCCTCGAATTTTAAATTGCAATCTCGCTCTCGTTCTCGTCTCGCATAATGTAACGAGACGAGACGAGATGCGAGAGTACTCTCGCCGCGTCGTGCATCACTAATTAAGCATAACTTTCGCCTTTTTTACTAATTTCTTTTAATTTGATTGAACTGGAACAGCATATTTTCAGCAATTTTAAAATAAAGTTCATTCTAAATTCTCATATATACCTACATACTATAAGTGTGATAGCTACTTAAAATAAATTTCATGTGATATTCTCGTCCCGTGTGTGCATCTTAACGATCTTATTACAAAGCTTATTTAAATTTTGCGCGTACAGGTAATAACAATAGCTTGATCCTCTTTTGTCTTCCTCTATTAAACACACTCGTGCTTAAAACAGTTGACATTCTAGTTGGGTATGTTTACACCTTCCACCAGCCTATAAACACCCACTCGAGCACCCACTCGTGTGTATTTCCACGTGGTGCTAGCACGTGAAGAACTAATTACGAAATGGCGCTAGTCCCAAGTGCTTCTGTTTTAGAGGGAAGCTTGGGAATAATCCTGTGCGGTAATACCGAACATTATATTAAAAGCATGTGTTCCGGCGCCTGTGATATTGAATGTAAATGGATGTAATCAGCTCTGTAAACTGGAGCGAATGCTATAGGTTGTTATTACACGAAGCTAGGAAGAAACACAAGCAAAGAGGATTCGGTTTTTTTAACGTCCTACTGGTATGTTATATACCAAGTAACACCCAAGGGTGTGTTATGAGTTGTTGGTATGGTAATATTGTCAAGAAATTGATATTGATTGACTGAACTAAAACCTAAAAAATCTGATGTGGCCAGCACATTACCTTCCGTCAGTTCTATGTATTTTATACAAATTCCATACAGACAGTTTCTTGCGAAAGATTCTATATTTCTAGTACACTGCCTTCCGTCAGTTCTATGTATTTTGTACAAATACCATACAAAAAGTTTCTTAGAATTGATTATTTATTAGCAGAAAAATTATAACACAAACATACTAAGTCAATCGCACTTGACATTGACATCTGTCTAACAAAATATTTAAAATTAAATTAGCTGTGGCCAGTGTTATTTCATAGGTGGCTGCTTTATGAAATTTATTTTTTTTATAATTTTTTAACTCAATATTCATTGAATATGCAGTATAAAATGAAATCAAATCATATAGATAATTAAATATTCTTTAATATTTATAATAACATTAAATGTGAAAAAATGATATTTAACAGGGGTTTTTTTAAACAATAACTGTTAAAATCTTCAAATGAGGGTACTTCCGGTCGACCAATTATAACCAAAATCTAATCAGCACTTCATATGGATGTAAACAAGAGGAATACGAAAAATTATAATTTTTAGAGTGTTGGAGTTATCGACGGAGAAAAATCGTCACACACACACACACACACACACACACACACACACACATATATATATACACATACACACACACACGCACACACATACACATACACACACACGCACACATATACACACGCACACATATACACACGCACACATATACACACGCACACACACACACACACACGCGCGCGCGCGCAAACACACACACACACACACACACACACACACACGTGCTTATTCGTTAAAAACCATCGAATTTTTTGACCAAAAACAATACCTTCCTTACCTACAGGTACGACGGAAGCTAAAAACAAGCAGAAGCATGCATAACCTACCTACTGCATAAATTTTATTAAAACTTTTTGATCCGTAATCCTTAAAATTATAGTCGAACGTTAAACGTTGAACGCACCACGGGAGTAAAATAGATAATAATGGCTTCGGTCAACGTACACACTTCGGGCCAAAGGCTCTCGGAAAGTACACTGTTTACCTCAGGCGTTATTGTCCTTATATCATCCTTGATACGTTAAATACTATAACAGTAAAAATAGTTATTGTTATAGATACGGGTCATTCTGATCTTTTTGAGATAGAGTGCGTACACGATAAGACCAACTACGTCATCAATTGTCAGGGGGAAAAGAAAGTGACGTTGACGTTTATGATTGTCTACAATCCTAATCCATAGGCTCGTCACTTCGTCAGTTTTGTATTATGTCAATAATAAAACAGCAAACATTTGTCTTTTGTTTTTATTTTACGTCTGTAATAATTGTAACAAAATGTACACTATCATTTTAATTAAACATATACGTATCTGTCATTTGAAATTAAGTTAGTTATATATTAAGTATCATTGTGAGTGAAGATATGGAATTAACCAGAGAGCATAAACATGGGTAAAAGAATATTCGCCATACTTCCCTGATTTGGCAAGTTTCGAATACCGAATTCTATTAGGGGTAGAATGTTTTTGTGTGCAAAAGAGAACTCTAATTCACGATTATTTTGAAAGCATTCCAAAAGCAGATTGGCTGGAAGCTTTTAATATGTGGATGGAAATTGTCGAAGGAAACTACTTTGAACATTTAAAGTTCTAGCGTGATAAACCGCTGACCTTATATTGTACATCAATAAATCTTAATTAACAATATAATTGTAAGAAAATTAGTTGTTAGGTAAAACATGTTTGCTACTTCCTGTAAACTAATGAAGAAGAAAAATATACAAAATATTTATGCTCGATAGAATGTAATACAAATGATGTAATAATTTCCCTGAACTTCTGAATAAGTGAGTCATATTACAACCTGCTTCACGATGTAAAATGTAAATTGCCCGAAGCATTCCAGTATAAATTATTTACTTAAACTAGAAAAGGAAGAACGTCAAATGGGTATCTATTTATTCATACCGTTCTGCAACGTATTTCTTTTCTTTTCTTATCTCACGGTGATCCATAAAAATATTGTATAAATTATTCAAGTAGAAAATGAACTGTATAAGATAAATAAGACGTATACGAGTATTTCTCTCGTTTTGTATAGAAAAAAAAACATATCTTTGCGCTACTTGCATTATTACATAACTGTGTATTTCTTAATGTAAGTTGTCTCTTACATTTGTATACTAATTTTTAAATGAATAACTAATTGAATAAAAGAATGAATAAATGAATGAATGAATGAATGAATGAATGAATAAATGAATGAATAAATGAATTAATAAATGAATTAATAAATGAATTAATAAATTAATGAATAAATGATTAAATAAATGATTAAATAAATAAATAAGATGAATAAATTAATAATTAATAATATTTTTGCGCGACTTGCATTATAACATAACTATTTATTTTTTAATGTAAGTTGTCTCTGACATTTGTATACAAATTTTTCTTTGACTACTGAACTTAATTTTTCACTTACATTCCTAGGGCAATACCAACAGTAAGGCGCCAGTAAGGTAATAAATAAATGAATAATTGAATAAATAAATAAATAAATAAATGAATAAACGAATTAAATAATTGAATGAATGAATAAATGAATGAATATGAATGAATAAATGAATGAATAAATGAATGAATATGTGAATGAATAAACGAATGAATAAATGAATGAGTGAATGAATATATGAATGAATAAATGAATGAATAAATGAATGAATATATGAATGAATAAATGAATGAATAAATGAATGAATAAATGAATGAATATATGAATGAATAAATGAATGAATAAATAAATGAATGAATGAATAAATAAATGAATAAACGAATGAATAAATGAAGAATGACTGAATGAATAAATGAACAAATGAGTGAATGAATAAATGAATGAATAAATAAATGAATGAATGAGTGAATGAAAAATGAATGAATGAATGAATGAATGAATGAATAAATGAATGAATGTATAAGAATGAATAAATATGTGAATGAATAAATGAATGAGTAAATGAGCGAATGAACAAATGAATGAATGAATAAGTGAAAAATGAGGAATGAATGAATAAACGAATGAATAAATCAATTAATAAATGAATGTTAAATGATTAAATAAATGATTAAATAAATAAATAAATGAATAAATAAATAAACAAAATGAATAAATTAATAATTTTTTTTAAGAAAAAGGATACATGCAGCAAATAAGACTTCATATATTTCCTGAACATAAGGAGTACTAGAAACAAGTATTTAAAACGAATATTTTGTACTATTGGAACGCAAAACAATATCCTCATTATCTATTAAGTATCAATTTCTTATTGGATTTCTACTTGGATTGTATACCAACACCATATGATGTTTTTTTGTGATCTGTAATTCTCGAATTCTACGACGATCCTCGAAACTTATTCTTAATCCTCTGATGCCTGGAGCCTTGTTATAGTTCACTGCTGCGTTAGACGAGACGCGTGTTATAATGATGTGGACGACAGGTTTTGCCAGGACCTTTTGTTTCTTTTATATTTTTTTGTAATGTGAAACCTTACACAATTTCAGACAATTGCCAAAGAGCAAAAAATGTTATGATTCCTTCTTTTTATGCCGGGCTTGATATCTTACAAAAGTGAATGGAGGTTTTATTTAAAGAGTATTTTTATCTAATATGTTTTGTTTCGTCGAGAGGGATTTCATTTTGTGATGCTAAATGAATTCTTCTACACGTTTTATATTATCTCCTTTTACTTTTATATCGGATGAAAATAACCAAGTTCCATCGTTAATTCATTTATTCTTTTATGAATATAATTTAATAAAAAAATACTGCGTTTATCAAGTTTTAGCAAGAGTACCTTTTTTGTGTATTTTTGTATTGTATTGTTGAATGTAATACAGAGTGGTCAAAAATGCGTAAAGGTCACGTGACAACTTTTGCTCTAAAATAATGTCAAAATTATATTTCATTTTTCCATAATTCATCAAAATTATATTCTCGAATTTTAAATGGCTCAAAATTGACCCATGTGGTGCACTCTCCACGCCAACAATGAGTACCCGTGAGGTGACGCCTGGTAAGCGCCCGCACGGTGCAAATATTTCATCATTACCGATATCTGTGTATAGCAGATTAGCACACCTAGCAATGGGTAATAAGCCGTGATGATATATTTATTCAATCATTTATTTTCTTTTACTGTTGATAAGAAATCAACCAAAGAATATGTAGCAATTAATTTATATAATCTAAAACATTTTATTTGTTATGCTCCAATGCAAGACCATTCATCGAATAAGATATGCATAGTTTAAAATATACGGTATTATTAGATGATAATTATAATATTTTACTTACTAGTTTATAACTGAATTTTTATAAAAGTTATTTTTAAACGTATGATATATTATATGTTATTTACCGAATGTAGGTACGATTATTTTTATTGAAATAAAAAAATGCATATATATATATATATATATATATATATATATATATATATATATATATATATACAGGGTGGTGACTTGGACGACGCAGCATAGGAGTTTGAATGGTAAAATATTTGCTCCCCTAATTATTTTAGAGCAAAATTGTATTTGTTTTGTTACAGAAAAAAATACTGCATACGAATATGCTATTGTTTATAATTTTTCAATTTCTGGAACCGTAAAAATAAACGAAAACAATAATAACATTTTTGCAAAAATCATTCGTGCCATGGAACAAAAATTTAAATAAAAGCGCAAACATCTGTCGTTACTTAAAGAAATCTTAAATTTGATTCTCGTCAAACTACATTGTTGTAATCAATAACTATTACATCGTTGTCAATAACTACAATAAAGATGTTTTCCTACAACCGTGCGTGAAAAGTACTTTTCACGCACTCATTACAGTGTGTAAAGTGTCACTTTTCAAGCACTAGTGCTTGAAAAGTAAATAAGCGTTGCTAGGCAACATTAAAATTCGGTTAATTTACCTGTCAAGTATATAATTAGGTAGTAAATAATAATGAAAGTAATAAAATTTATTAAGAAATATGAATTTAAACTGTAAATGAAACAAATCTAATATTTTTTTACAGATTGAGTACTAATCTAATTTTTAAGAACATTTACATTTTTTTGACATGTATTCTAACCTAACCTAATTTTTAATATTAATATTAAATGTACAATTTGTACATTATAAAAGACTAATCATCGTCTGTCTGAGATTCTTCCAAGTGTTTAAGTTACATTTTGTACAGTGTTATGAGATAGAGTACTAACAGTATTTGAAGTTGCTGGATGCCTGTACACTCAGTATTATGAGAAACATCAATACCATTTCGGTTGTAGGAAAAATGTTGTATGCAACACGTGTGTAAAATAGTATTTTTTGTCTCGTGCTACAATTTCCGCATTCGGCTGCGCCTCATGCGTAAAACATCGCACTCGACCAAAAAAGTACTACTTTACACACTTGTTACATAAATAACTATTTCATTTTCCTCGTTTTAAACAAAAGTGCAAACATCTATCAAAGATTCTTGACGTTTAAAATTATTTTCAAAACAAGGATACCTGTGTTGGTATTAAATGTACTGTGCACAGGTCTAATATCAAATTTTTATGAAATATCGATTCTGGTTTAAAAGTCAGAAAATGTTTCTAGTGTAAAACAGGCTTAACAAAAAAAGCGAAAAAATAATCATTCTCAAACTGAATGTGCAGTTTTGGTATATTCTACTAATTTTGATAAAAAGTTAAAATACAATAAATTCTGAGAAACATTGAGCTTATCTAAAACTGTTTATTGGTTTTCCTTTTAAATCCTGATAAGAGAGTTGGTTATTTTCTCGATTATTGTGTGTTACTTTTTTATTCATTTTTTAAAAACTACTATTTGTTTGAATTGCGTTCGTAAAACTTTAAAATGGTTTTCATTTTACGTCAACGCGATATTTTTTTATAAACTTCCGCAAATTTGGAATTTTATGAATGGCATTTAGAACTGTTAACAACTTAATATACATGTTTTAGAAATTAATAGTTATTTATTATATGAATGCGGAATGTATCATATTAGTCACGAAAGAAAAAGTTTAGCCACGTAGGCCACAGGGCGATTGGCTAATTTTCTTTAGTGACTAATATACATTCCAGATGAGTGTAATACGTTTTATCCAACACTGTTTTAAAAACTTCTTAAATCATTTTCATGTTTTCATTCATCGTTTGACACTGACAAGTCAATTAATGTAGTATTTTAAATTACAAAGTGGTTGTTATGGTTTTGTTATTGAAAAAAACTTGCTGTAATAATTATTGAGTCATTGGGAATGGACCTTTTCAATTTAAAGAGATAGAAGATATGCGCAATGGGGATCTGGGCACAGTAAGAACAATTGAGATCTATGACGTTTGTTTCTAAAAAAAATTAGACGTTATCGAAATAAGTTGCAAAAGCTTTTATTGAAGTTAAAATGTCTAATTTTCACTGAGAATACAGGTATTTTAATGACTGCAATATTTTTGACGTTTCGTTTGACAGCCCAACTGGCAGTTGTTCGTGCCATTTTCTTACTATTTGCAGCGATAGAGATAGCCGTTAAATTGAAAAGGTCCATTATTTGAAAGAAAAATACATTAAATTGGGTGAAAATGAGGACCTTCTTTTAAAATGTATTCACTTAGAATAGAAGCACAAGCAGCATCTTTGAATTTAACATCTTTTTTTTATTTTTTTTTCTTATTTTTTGTCCTAATCCATAGCAAGCTTCATTACAAAAACCAAAAAGTATATAAGTTTTAAATTTACATATATCGCTTATACAAAGGGTTAATTTAATAATACTTGATGTGCTAGACGCAGAATTTTATTCTCTAAAACTTTTATTTGAATCATTTATTTCTAAAATCAAGATAAAACCATTTTATTCAAGAAAAACTGTTAACAACTTCAGGTAATATATCACTTCCGGTTACCCTGTTTTAACTAAAATCTACTATGTTATTCCAATTGACATAAAAGTCTTATATACCAAATTTGAAAAGTTTTGGATTATATTTTAAAATAGTTTTTTATTAAAATCTATTATAGGCTTCAAATAAAGTACCATTTCTGGAAATTATGTATTGACCAAAAAGGGAGGTGCATAACTAGATGTTATAGCAGTCCTAAATACAAAATTTCAACTTTCTACGGCTTACCGTTTTTGAGTTATGGGAGATACATACGCACGTACGTACAGACGTCACGACGAAATTAGTCAAAATGGATTCAGGGATGGTCAAAATGTATATTTCCGTTGAAATCTACAAACCAAAATTTTTCGCGATTACAATACTTCCTTTACTTTGTACAAGGAAGTAAAAAGACAACACAAAAATCAATAATAATTCCTCCGTGACTTCTAAAATATCATTTCACGGAGTGACTAATGTTGTACTTTAGTTATTTCAAATAACCATAGTAACAATTATATTATCAGTCAGTGTTGGATAAAAATATATATTATACAATATAATTTCCCATTAATGAATAAATATAAAATGATTTTATTTTATTTTGCGAACAATAATTATATTGATAAAATATGTCCAATTATTAGCAAATAGATGAATAATATCTCATTAATTGAAAGCACCAAACAATAATTCATAAAACGTATAATGATGAATAAAACCCTAACAGTAAAGATAAATATTCATTACGCATTAAATATTTTAAATCATTTCAACGTTAACATTAATTGCACTGGTGTGCAACCATTATAAATCGTTTCACAAAATTATATCTGATTTTGTCAAATATCATACTCTGTACAAAGGATTGGGTTTGTGACCAGTGATTAAACTGACACACAGTGAATTGGATAATTCGTGTTGGAATCCTATACTGGGAATTTCCCTTGAGGCATTATGTAATACTACTATTACCCATATCCCCCTAGTAATTTACCAGAGTTAAATATCTCGCTAAATATGTATTCGCCGTTAATTTTGTGATTAATAATGAGAGGAACAAACTTTAGCTTTATTATTATTAAGTAATAATTTATTTATTTATTTATTAATCTGGGGAACCGGGTTCGATCCCGACCGACGCCAAATAATTCGAATTTTAAATGGCACAAAAATGACCCCTGTGGTGCACTCTCCACGCCAGCAATGAGTGCCCGTGGGGTGACGCCTGGTAAACGCCCGCACGGTACAAATATGTCATCATCAATACCGATATCTGCATACAAAGCGGATTGGCACACCCAGCAATGGGTAATATGCCGTGATCATATATTTATTTATTTATTTAATATTATTATTATCCATTTTAAGTTTTGTCCATTATAATATACTTATGCCAACGTTGTCACCAATCTATAATATTGTAGAATGCACTTTATAGTATAGCCTTCAACTCCTTCAGCGATTTTGACTTTTGTTGCCGCCAAAAGTCTTCTCCGACATTTTGACCACCTCACTGCACTTTATACAATTTTTATCACAAAATTTAATGCAGATTGTTTTGTTCCATTTTTAAATTAAAAAATCTGATGTAGCTAACACAATACCTCCCGCCATTTACAGCCCGTGTCAGAAAATGATTAAGTTAATACTTATTTTTGAATTAGCGAATTTTACTCTAATTTTGACAGTTTATTTCTTAAAACATAGTCTAAGCTAATCCAAGTAACTACCTTTTTTTAAACCCCTCAACTAGATTAAATCCCAATTACAGAGTGGGTTCACATTCACACACATCCATGCCTTAGTGGGATTCGAACCCAGAGCCCCGAGGGGACTCATGCAATGAGGCGTTGCTCTAACCATTGAGCCACCGGAGCTATAATAAAATGAAGATTAAATTTTAAATACCGGGATAGAATAGTATTTACTAATCCAAAAATGAGGATCAGCTTAAGCATTTTTGTGAATCGTTAATTTTTATTAATCTAAATACATACCTATATATTTACTTATGCTGGAAACTGTATTGAATTCCTTTTCTATTGTTTTCTTTTTAAAACGTTACTTGTATTATTTTGAAATGATTAGTTCTTTGATAGTGACATTTACCTGTCAGTTACATACATTTGAATAACTGCCTTTTGTTTGTAGGCTCTGGGATTTAAATTATAGATAATTTTATAAATTTATCCATAAATATATAGAAAAAGTATTAATGCAAATCTATAAAAAATTTAATAATCTTTAATTTTTATAATAACATTAATCTCGAAAAAATAACATTAAAGGTATTTTTCGAAGAATAGTTATTTGTATATCAAGGCCGCGTAATCACTCTTTAGCGTACTGAGAGAAAAATTGTCCGCGGCCGAGGCAAGACAATCTCGAGGGCGCTAAAGGATTCGCGGACAAGGTGTACACAATATTTTTTGTGCAACCGTAAAAAATATGTAATTATAAATTTTATTAATGTTAAACAGTTTCAATGTAAATAGAAAGTTAGCTTTCAAGGTGGCTATGGATTAACATTTGATAAACAAAACCATGCAATTCTCAAGTGTCAAGTCGCGGCCGTTACCATAACAACGGTCGCGAAATTGAAATTCGCGGCCTGTATTGCGGCTGCGAAATGCTTATTTCGCGTCCGGTTGCACAAAAAAATTATTTTGAGCTTCTAGTAAAGTGCCATTGCCGGTTATTTGATTTTCACCAAAATCTAATGGGCTCTTTCCTCATATAATATTCTACGAAATTTATAAAATTTCATACTTCAATCGGTAATTTTGTCAGAATTATTACATCTTCCATTGCGAATAGATATTTTAAAATTATTCTGACATAAAACATAACCTTGTTATTTCAATGAGTAACCACTGTTGTCATTTTTGTCCGCTGTCGGCGCTGACTACTTTTGTTCACACCGCCTATAGATCAAGAATGTCAAAATGTTTTGCAGCATAAGTAAAAATATGTAATCGATTACTTAGAATGATTTTCCTTATAATTTTTTTAGTAATAGTAGGTAAGATTACAATGAAATATATTTTATTTCCCATCTTTTTTCAATACTTACTGAACACCACGAAAACCCATGAACCACTGATTGCACACCGCTGGTACTGTACAACTAGTACGTCACTATCACGTGACAACAAAATCAAATTTAAAAAATTTGTATCTCGCTTATTAAAAGGAATTTACTCGGGTTTTCACAGGTACTCTTAGATATACCTGTTCTTTAAAAAAATGCGAGAATACCCTATTATAGGGATATTGCTGTTAGGAATGACGTATTACCCAACCTCTAAAAGGTTAGGAATCGACATATTACTATAACGATTGTGAATAAATAACTATTCTTATGATGTAGATTATAATAGATTTCATAACAAAGCAATTGTAGAGCCTCATTACTCATTACAATGAATAAGTTCCAAATTTCTTTAGCAATGACACTGCAGTGCAAATAAATACCCGTATTCAACTAGAGTAATACAAAGGACGCTAATTAAGAACACAGGATAATATGTTCAGAAACCATACTAAAATAATAATCCTAGCGAAGCACCATTGCATCTATACCGGACAGTAATCCGCAGTTCAACTAGTCGAATTAAGATGTTTGTAGCTTTACGTCGCCTCGTCTGCTGCTGTATCTATTCCCTGCCTAAATCCCGGATGACTAATTGCAAATATATCCTACTGGACGTTTTAAAACTTGGGGAAACACACCTAAACTACGCTCGTTTATAACCTACATGACACCAATATCATTCTACAAGTAGCTCTTGAGCTATAATTAATTGCATTTTGAGTAAAATACAGACCAAGATATGCTTTCAAATATGGTTTGATAAATTTGATTGAAACAGAATATCGTCTCCCACCCAGGGTTGGAAAAAAACATAATTTCTTTACAACAATCAAAAATCATTGATTTAAAAAAAATCAAATACAAGATGATTTTATTTTTTATTTTTAAAGACATGTTGGTGTTATTGCACTTTTTAATTGTTTTAAAAGCAATATAAATATTTTATTTCATAAACGAAAACGAAATCTGCAATAAACCCCAAAGAATGCATTTGAATTTTTGCTTATACGTAGTATATAACTCGTCCATGTGTATCACGAGAGGGGTGCCGATGTGAAGAAGATGATGGGACGATGCTACTGCTTATTACTGCAACGATGATACACTTTTCACTTACTGACTGGTGATAAGGAACTTCTTGAGAAGGAAGTACACACATACACTAACACTTTTACACTTTACACTGATGAACACTACGGACATGAACAAATACTTGTGATTTAATATAACTAAACTTTTATTTACATGATTAAGCATAAATGATGTAAATTAGATTGAATGTCATTTTTTGATGCGATATTGTTCGTTTATCCGACAGATAAGTTATCCACTCGGTTATCCAGCACTTTATCCGAAGATGGAAATACCGGCCCTAAATATAACTTATTATTAACTATGAATAAAACTAAACATACTCAACTAAGCAGATACTAAACTGTTACATTCCGTAACACAACGGGCGAGCGTCGCCCCAAAACACAAACTCTTACATGTTAACTCTCACGAGTCTCTGAACCGACTATCTTTAAAAACAAAAACGCTATATTCCGGACAGGATTATCTTAGGGGTACGGGGTGCATAGGGCAGGTCATCCAAAATCACGAACGTATACACGATAATTTCTAAACCTAAGATCAACAAATAAATATCGTGACTATCATAATACGAAAAGAATTTCTAAACTGAATTTTGACATTTATAACTTAAACAGATAAACAGAGTTAAAATATGATTATCGAAACTATAATTTAGAAGAGTTTATAAAAAAGTTATTTATCTGTTATTGCGCTTACCCTCGTCTTATTACACATGCGCGCCTGTTTACTTGAAACTTAAACCATGCCTACCTAAGTAAAACAAGTAAAATATGTCTTGCATGGCACTCTGTAAAAATCTTAAAACGTAACTAATTACAAGAACCTGTTATATCAATAAATTTAGGCTCATTTGATGCAGTATTTAATTCTGACCATTTTTTGTATTTACACTTTAGTTCTAAAATTAATAAGGCAGAATTAACAAATATATAAAAAGTTTACCATTGTATTTCCTATGGTCCATAAAAAGTAGACACCCGGTATATATGTATGTATGTATATATATTTATATTATATTACCATAGTAGAATTTTCTTTTTGTTAACTCTATAGGTACCTAAAATAATTTGAAATTGTTTTTCTGACAAAAATGTATTATTTTATAAAATTTGATTTAAATCAATGATTTTTATAAAAAAAATCAGTTGATTTAAATCACGTTTTAAATCAAATGATTTAAATCATGCCAACCCTGCTCCCACCGTTTCAGTTTTTATTGTAACATAAAGGAGCCATTTCCATTTTTTCATCAGTTGGCATATTAGCATTCTTTTAACCGCGTTGGGATGAAACGAGGGGTGACACACACACACACGCACGCACACGCACACCATCGTAAAAATAATAAAATCGTATTCTAGGGACCCTAAAACGTGCTTATTTATCAAAAACTCACCACAGAATTTTTTGACCAGACAATACCTTCCTTGGCTGGATTGCAGTTTATCCAGAATAGTAGAAATTGCAATTTTTTTGTTGTAATGTCTTATTTTAGCTAAAATATAATAAGGAAACCTAAAATTGGAGCGCGGCAACAGGTATTTGTATATTTTTTTTGAAAAAATATATTTTTTAAAACGTCCTGACAAAAACAATACCTAATGCACAGTAATGTTTTAAGAAATTTTTAAAAAAATTCTGACAAAAACAGTACTTAACGCACGTATTTTTGAAGAAATTTTAAAAACATCCTCACAAAAACAATACCTACGCACACCAGGCACACACATTCGACATCGCTCGGCCCACTATCTTCATATCTTCATGTTAGTTTACAATAGTTGGACAGATGAACGCAAAATTATAAATAAGAAATGTTATAAAACGTAGGATAAGAAGGAAAATAAGACATAATTTTGCAAATATACATTAATTGGAACAGTAATATTGTATGAAAGCGTAAATACCTACATATATTTCTTTCAGAAAAAATGCCAACACCCAATTTTTAGCGGTATTTAGTGTTTTTAATGGTTTACCAAGTATATATATAACCATTAATATAAAATTCTAGAATTCTGGATAAACTGCAATTTAGCCCCTTCCTTACCTAAAGGTGACGGAAAGTAAAAAATTGACCAAAAAATTGCTATGTTGAGTTCAAAACTTTTTAGACGCATATTCGTAATTGAACAATTACTAAATTCACCCCCAAATATAATTCGGAAAAGGACAGAAGTTATTAGTGAAAACATCTTTTCCCCAGAAATATCTAACAACCCGCGTATAATTTCGTCTGCGGTCAGAGTGGACTTGGGTCCGGACGTCCGTTGTTTTACCCCGACACTCTATCCATCGATAGTTAACCCTTGCTAGCTTTGCACTGCCGCAAAATGAGTTGTTATTCGGTAACGATGCTGACAACCCAGCGACAAGAATTCGTACGTAGTAGAGCTTCCACACAACTACGCTACACTGAATAGAAGGGACAGCTGAAGAATCCTGCTCACTCGACCCATATCAGGATAACTTAGTTGTGAAGTAACTTCAAGTGATGTTTTGGTTAGGAAATTGAAACACGTACTGCTGTTATATGCATGAGTTAATTTTATTTTCATATATATATATATATATATATATATATAAGTTCCAAGAACTTTGTTCACTATTGCATATGCCTCTCGTATTGTTGTGGGAAATTCTAATTTTACTCGTATTATTGTATGAAGATGGCGTGACTGTATTAAAACAGGTGATAATGTAATAATAAATAACAACCTGTTGTAATGAAGATATTTTATTATGTATTTTTTTTTTACTCTACATTGTGTTTCAGCAAGGTACAAGGCTTCGGGTATGAATTCTAGATATCAAAACGAGAAAATACCTAATAAACATTGGTGCCATAACGCCCTCTTCAGCTTCATTCATAGCTACTTTTTTAATGCTTAATGTTAATATAAATGTTGTATGAGGGAACCATGTTGATAATGTGCAATAAATAAAAGGCCTTCAAGTTCCAATATTCCTTATTTAATAATATTGAGGACGTTTCGAGCTAAATCCGCTCATCATCAGCAACTAACAAATTTTAAGTTTAGTATTATAAATAAATACATAAATGTTTATAATATTGAAGCAGAATTACATTGTTGTACAATATCCAAAAATGTGAAATTACATGTAAATTATAGTCAGGTGGAGCATGGGCCCCCAACTCAACAATTCAACATGCCGCTAACACGGCCCATAAACAACTGCCACTGCACAGTTGTTTATGGGCCGTGTTAGCGGCATGTTGAATTGTTGAGTTGGGGGCCCATGCTCCACCTGACTATAATTTACATGTAATTTCACATTTTTGGATATTGTACAACAATGTAATTCTGCTTCAATATTATAAACATTTATGTATTTATTTATAATACTAAACTTAAAATTTGTTAGTTGCTGATGATGAGCGGATTTAGCTCGAAACGTCCTCAATATTATTAAATAAGGAATATTGGAACTTGAAGGCCTTTTATTTATTGCACTTAATGTTAATACATAATGCTATAGATAATGCGTAACGAAGTTTATTATATGGCAATGCACAGGACCATTCACAGCTAGTCTGAATATTAACGCATAATGCATAAACACAATGCATAGCAAAAAATGTTTGCAAACTCCAAACTTTTATGCATTGCATTATATAAATTTGTGACACCTGTCAAAATAAATTTGCGAAAAATCTTAAAATCTTCAATTTCGAAGAAAACAAATAGCTGCATATAGTGCTACATTTGTAATACCATGTGCTCAAATAAAATTAAACAAGGAAATACGCTTCAGCAATCCTTTTCTGCCATGATAAACTTCAATTTTGACAAGTAATTTCAATAAATACATATGACAAGTATCAATTAAATTTTGTTGCAGAAAACAGTTGTAGTTGTGAATGTAGCTTTACAGAGATACCGTAATTTCATAAAAAAATCTGATGTGGACACCACATGTCTTCCTTGTCGCAAGACCATCATGAAGTATGGGCCCAATTATAAAATTGCACGTATTTGACATTAACATTAATTTTTTTTTGTTATTTTTTGTCATAATCCATAGCAAGCTTTATTACAAAAACCAAAAAATATATGCAGTGGTATTCTACAGTCACTGTTAAAATTGCTTAGAGACTATCTTTAGCTAGAGGTGACTGTTAGTTTTTATGGTTGATGTTATTCTACTGTCGGTAACAGAGCGTTGCTAACAAAAGTTGCTCTCTAAGCAAAATAACACATGGCAACACAGTGTTAACTGTCAAAGTTGAAGTTTCATAATTGTATCTTACAAAAATCGGTTAATAAATTATTGAATTTTATAAAATAAATTTATTTTGCTGCAAAGTGCGATTTGCGTATAAAATATATTTCATTTTTGTATAGTAGACTACAGAAACGGACTACAGGTATAATATAACAATAAAATTAATAATTATAATACTACATGAACTTATAATAAATTATTTATTTATTTTTAATTTTATAATTTAGAAATACAATGAGTAAAGAAAAACGTAGCAGAGCGAAAAATTTTTCAGATGAGGAAAAATTATTAATTGTAGAGTTTGTTAAAACCAATACTTCAATATTGGAAAACAAGGGGAACGATCCCCGCGTTCATTTAAAGAAAAAACTACTGTGGCTTGAGTTACAAAAGAAATTACATGCCTCAGGCTGCATAAGAACAGTGTCAGCGATAAAAGACCTTTATCAAAGATTGAAAGTTCAAGCTAAAACGGTAATTTGTCGTTTTAAAAAATACTCCTCAGGAACTGGTGGCGGCCCAAAACCTAAGGATCCATCAGATTTGGACTGGGCAATATACGACATATGCCCAGAAGATTTTAAAATCGATGAAAGCCCCTTTGATTCAGATGCCCAAGTACCTGTTTTTAACAGTACCAAAATAAGAATTCTATTTAATTAACATATTTTTATAATTAACAGCATGAGACGACCCACCCTGAAGTTTCTGATGTATTTATTTTTCCGTGTGATTTCACTAGTTCCTTTAACCTTCCTGCCGCAAGCCCAGTTTTAACTCAGCCGGTTATACCTATAAACGAAGTAACGGTACAAGAAGAAACGTAAGATTAATCAATAATCAATTATTATGTTGTTCTGTAACCTTTTTTTCTTTTCTTAAACTACAGTACATCTCCCGATCCTCCAACCTTTCCTTCCATTTCCGTACCTCAACCAGAAGTGAATGTGGTTCTAGAAAAAAAAAAAAAAAACGAAAACGTGAAATATCCACATATGAAGAAGAATTGCTTAAGCTTCATCGTGCGGTTTTAGAGCAGCGGTTAAAAAATGAAAGCGAAGAGCATATAGAACAAATGGAAATTTTAAAATTAAAAAAACAAAAAATAATGAAAGAAATCGAACTAATCGAATTACAAAAAAACAATAAGAATTAATTAGTTATTATTAAGTAGTCATTAAATTAAGAAAATAAAAGTATAGTTTTTGTTAAATAACACACATGCATATTCATTTTAAATGTTAGTTATTAAGTTTATTAAATTCTACATTACAAGATAAATAGAATGATATAGATTTAAATAGAGGAAGAATTAGTGTTGCCCAAGAAAGAATTGAGTACTATAATGATGAAAAATAGGAAAAGATGTCGATTGAGAAAAGAAACTGAGTTTCGTTATTGATTTCGTTTGATTAGAATAGAACCAATTTCGCAGAAAGAAAAACAATATTTTAAAATATTATATTCTTCCAAAATAATTTTGGATGAAGTTTCTCCGGAATAAATTTCCGTCGTTCGGATGCAAAGGATGCTGTTGGTCTGGCTGGTCAGAATCATCACTTTCTTCGTCGCTTTCATCGGAGTCTTCATCTTGTTCATTCTCCATATTTTTTTTAATATTGTACAGCACTGCCATTGCTACTATGGCTGCTTTAACTGTCTGTAGGGAGATTTGCATATTGTTCCGAAGGGCTCGGAACATACCTTTCCATTGGCCAAAGGTTCGCTCAACCGTGTTCCGAGTACGTATATGGGAACGATTGTATGCTTCTTCGGCTGCAGTTCGAGGATTTAAAACGGGGGTTAATAGATAATTTCGACAGGGATAACCACCATCGCCCAAAATAATTCCGTTAATACTGGAATCCTATTAAAGCATTTTATTAGAAATATAAACATTTGTATTTTGTGCTTGCATTTACCTCAAACTTTTCCTTCAGCATACAATGTTCCCATATATGTGCATCGTGTGCACTTCCTCGCCATCTCGCCACTATATCAAGAATTCGGCATTTCGCATCGCAAACCACTTGCACATTTAGTGAATGATATCCTTTTCGGTTACAATATAGCATGGGGTTTTCCTTGTCCGGATTTTTAATTCGCACGTGCGTACAATCAACACAACCGACTACCATAGGAAAACCACCAATACTATAAAATTCCGTCTTTAGGTCGTCCAGACGATCCGGAAACTTGACAAAATCTTTCGCTTTTGATGCCAATGCTCGCGATACTCTTGCCACAATTCATGATACAGTGGCCTGACTGACACCATGCAAATCTCCTAAAATTAAGTAAATTATTAACATTGTGATAGGAATACTACAAAAACTAAAATGATATTTTGAGGTTAGGTAATATTAATAATTTATTAATGTTCCCCTACCTGATTCTACTTGATAGCAACCTTTGGCATAAAAACGCAATGTTATAAGCACTTGTAATTCGGCGCTAATATTTTTTTCTTGCTGTGAAATTGGTTCTATGTCTAACCCAACCAAATCAGTAACGAAATTCGCAGTTTCTTTTCTCAAACGATATCTTCTCCTAAATTCTTCATCATTATAGTACTCCAATGGATTTATTCTTTCTCGTACAACTCTAATTCGTCCTCTATTCAATTCTAAAACATCCCTGACATCCCGAATTTCTTGTAACTCACAATGTTCGTCGGCCATATTTGTAACTTAACAGAGCTCTGCTAAATGTTTAAAGGTGCCCGTAGCCACATCTATGGTTGAAGAACAATGTTAGCGCTAACAGCGGTAAAATTTGACTGTAGAATACGTTTTTCTTAGAGGTCACCTCTAAATTCATTTAGAGATGATCTTTAAATTTAACAGTGACTGTAGAATACCACTCATAGTTTTTAAATTTAAATATCTCGCTTATACAAAGTGCTAATTTAATAATACTTGATGTGCTAGACGCAGAATTTAATTCTCTAAAAATTTTATTTGAAGCATTTATTTCTTAAATAGAAATACAACCATTTTATTCAAGAAATACTGTTAACAACTTCTGGTAATATATCACTTTCGGATAGCCTATTTTAACCAAAATGTACTGTTATTCCTATTGACATAAAAGTCTTATATACCAAATTTGAAAAGTTTTGGATTATATTTTAAAATAGTTTTTCATTAAAATCTATTCTACGGCTTACCGTTTTTGAGTTATGCGAAATACGCACGTACGTATATGCGTACGTGTGTACGCACATACGTACGAACAGACGTCACGACGAAATTAGTCAAAATGGATTCAGGGATGGTCAAAATGAACATTTTCGTTGAAATCTGAAAACCGAAATTTTTCGCGATTACTATGTACAAGGAAGTAAAAAAACATTAATATTAGGTTAGTTTTATTTATTATATTATTGGGTTATAAATCCTATGTTACAATTTTTTTTTAGAGCAAATGTTCAAAATGAAAGCCAGTGCATTACATACATAACTCTGCGCGACGAACAAGTGATTTTAGTACACTGAGGTTTTCATTTTTTATTAGCACTAATATTTTCGAGTGTTGAATTATTTATTCCCATAATTCCTCTCTAGTATCAAAAATTCCTGGCAGATACACCTCACTCTTCAAGTGTCCCATAAGTAGAAATCCATTGGATTTAAGTCCGGGGACTGTGGCGGCCAAAATACAATCACTTAAGATAAATCCACAGTATCTCTATTAGTAAGAGGTATAGCGCCAATGTTGATTGGGACTTTTTTCTCGTGAATTCATACTCCGAAGCCTTGTACTGTTACATGAAACCCCTGTATATCCTTTTTAATCTAGTGTTTTGATTTTTTTACTTTCCCTCTAAATTCTATCCTTAAATAAATATTCGGCAACATTTAAAAACCATTGAAATATATATGAAAAAATAAATCTGTTTGAAAGCGATTAGCTTGCAGTCAGTAACCACAGAAACTGGAATTGAAAAAGTTAAAAGTTTATTCAGGATGAAGTAAATGAGATGTAAAATTATTTCCCATTTGATAACATTCCATTTCTCATTTAAAATACATCAAAGAAAGATTCGTATGAGTTTTCCCTACAATCTCTGATTAGAAGTGTACAATATGTGAATTCAAGACTCTGTAGTCCTGTATAATGCTTGTAGAGGACGTGTGACAGCGATAAGCTATCCTAAGGGAACATGCCACCGTCTCGTGACAGCAAGGACGTGTAAACTCCGGCGAAGAAGGTACGGGGATTTAATGTGCACTTGATTTCACACTATAGGGAGAAACGCGCGACAACGAAATAGGAAATGGATTTAAATGCAACGTAAATACTTCTGTATTGTTGGGGAAAGTTAACCTTACGTTGCTTATTTTTCAAATACGTATGTCAGAGGTTTGCATTTGAATATTGCACTACTTTTCAACTGCATCACAACATCCTCCGCACAATTCGATGCAACGCCAACGAGGTAAGGTTCATAATAGTTCGGCGGGCTCCTTTTTCAACAAATTATATACAAATGGTTGAGAAATTTCTACAAAATTCTTTCAGCTACTGCAAATATAGACTTATAGTATTGTAACGTTTGTATATTTATTTGGATGAAGTGTAAATATTAGACAATTATTATTAATTAAAATTAAGTGTTTATTAAACTATAATTAAATATTACTATTACTAATATTAAACAATTATTAAAAACTAATTAAGACTAAAACTATAATTAACTAGATAACACTAACACTATTTATTTAATCAATTAACACTACTATTTATTTCCACGATATTACAAATTATTTATTTCACTACGCGTTCCATTCTTGGACTGCCAGTCTGTTGCAGACTCTTGTAGACTGTTTACGCTATATTTACATCACTATACAGGCTGTCTCACAACACGCGCCCCAGAGCGAATGAGGAAACACGAAACTGCAATCGGATGTGTAATATCGAAGAAAAAAAACT
Organism: Harpalus rubripes; assembly: GCA_963082715.1. NCBI lineage: Eukaryota > Metazoa > Arthropoda > Insecta > Coleoptera > Carabidae > Harpalus > Harpalus rubripes. Next base: position 10,999,542 of record OY720449.1, on the reverse strand, counting down.
AGCTTAAAAAGTATTCGAGAAAAGACGTCTTAAAATTGACCAATCAGAGACCTACACCTTTAACGTGTGTTTGCCGTAATTATACCTAGCTCCCCAATACTCTTCAACACTGCCGAGTATTCTCTTTAACAGCTATCCCGGTATACCAGTAACTTCCCGACTCGCCGTTACTGTCATTGTACACTATAGCTTCCCAATACTCGTCAACACTACTGAGTATTCACATCCACAGCTATCCCAATGTACCAGTAACTTCCCGAGTACCTACTCGACACCAACTGCATACGCTCACTACGATACTGCTGTGCTTCTCACTAACACTTTACTCTCTAACACTCCATGTATTTAACTTACTCTCGAGCATAGCTGCGTCCCTTTTATACAGCTGTCATTACCTTCTAGAAAAGCTCTAGAATGTTCGACCACATAATAACAATGAACACAAAAGGTTCAGGCGACCGGGAGTAATTAAACATGTCGCGACTCGTCTGTTTACTTCGTCCGACTGCTAGCGCGATTACGTCACCGCTATAAATAGACACTCGCTTACAGCGGCGGTGACGGCGGGCGTTCCACGTTACAGTATATTCCGTAACTTAACCACGACTATGTTTATGGTTTTCTTGTGGTTCACGTGGTCAGGTTATGGTTATTGAAAAGTGGTTGTGATTCGGAACATCTTGATTAATTTGTGTCGGTAAAGCAGGAAACCACAGCATCATTAGAAATAAGTGACAACGTAACTCTATTTGTCTATTTTATACTACCGTAAATATTATACGTATCAGTATATATTAATAATAATTATATGTTTATACAATTTTATTTATTATATTATAAGAAAATGACCACAACAACAAAAAAATTGTGGTCGTTGTGGTCACGAAAAAGTAACCAAAACTTTCAGGAACCACATTCCGAAATGGAACCTCGATCCTGAAATTATGTTTTGGTTATATTCCGGAACGCTTAACCAGAACCTTGGTCACCGCGGTTAAGTTACGGAATATATTATTAATGAATTTGATCGATAATCGACTGAAGAATGGATGATGGGTCCCAAGGGAAAAATGATTGGACAAGCAGTCTACTGGTGAAAGTTATTTATTTCTAACCGACGTTTCGACTAAAACGTTAGTCTTCTTCAGGGCACTATAATGAAGATTACAAAAAATTTTATGTTTCAATATCTGTACCTCATTTGTAAAAATGTTTGTAATCTTCATTATAGTGCCCTGAAGAAGACTAACGTTTTAGTCGAAACGTCGGTTAGAAATAAATAACTTTCACCAGTAGACTGCGTGTCCAATCATTTTTCCCTTGGGACCCATCATATATTATTAATACTTACAAAAACTGTGGGCCAAATGACGAGTGATAATAGTTTACCTCGAATTACAAATTAGAGTATTAAGTTCTTAATTTTATTTATTTCATTTGTTGATTCTATGGATACAATGTAATTAAATATTTGAGTATTAGATTTCCTTTTGATAAAAAACTAGCATTTATTTCAGCTCTTTGGCAGCTTTAAAATAACACAAATACCAATATTTGCCAATCTTTTTATACAAATTATACGTTGAAGGAATTTAATTTAGTTTCCATTAATTACAGTATACAAATAAAAGAAGTTTTTGTGAACGATACCAAATTACAATTAAAATACCTCTACTGTTCTTTACAAAAAATTAATTAAAAACTAGGTGTTAAAATAAAATGTTTAACTTATACTTTGAAAAAAAATACTATCACAAATATTTTAATTAAGCTTATAAAATATCTTTTGGCTGTTTTATGATGGATTTAATTTAAAAATTTAGATTTACAAATTTAGGGCATTATTTGTTGCTCTATGATATTGACGCTGGGATAAAGCCTAAAAAAACAACCAGAAGCATTTATACGAGTAGTCTACCTACTTATTAAATTTTATTAAAATTTTCTGATCATTAATCCGTAGAATATTAAAAATTTATAGTAAGATATTAAACGTTGAAGGCACCAAGTTTATAAAATATCTTATGGCTGGTTTATGATGGATTTAATTTACCAATTTAGATTTGAAATTTAGGATTTATCTTGCTCGTTTATAGTGAACTTAATGATATGGAATATGCCCAAACGTGGTTTGACACAAATGAGGTGAGAGTTATATGATATTTATCGCTTTTATCATAATCAATCAGTATTGTTCTACACAGAATATAATTCATGAGTCACGTGACTTGTTTTTCGCCAGTAAACATTCAGAATCTCCCTAGTTACATGTCTATCACAGCGATGATAGAAAACAAAGAAATTATCATTATCATCTTATTTATATTCGTTACAAAGGGATTTATTTTCTTTATTTGACATTGACAGTTAATTTTGAGTATAAAAATGTGCAATAATCGGTGGATTGACATCAACAACGATGAAAATAATAAGGAAATTGTCAAATTAACTATGTTGTAATATAGTATATTAAAAATTAAGTTAGCAGCACACTCAATGTGTCACAAAAATTCATTATAATCTCTCATTAAATATAAGCTCGTGATATGATTACTAATCGAAAATATTGCTCGTGAAACCGAAGCAGCACATTTCACTCGAGAATATCATCGATGATAATCATATCACTTGTTATATTACGTATGATAATATTATTAATGTATCCATATTTTCGGAATCTATTTGTCAAATCAAAATTAAAATGTTTCAACTGTCACTTGAAACTGTCATTTTCCCCACCAAACTCATTGTTTGAAATACTGTGAAATAATTGGACGCATTTACAAATTTACATTTAGAATATAAAATATGGTGATATTTTAAATGTAAATTCTAAATCATAAATTTCTTAAATTCATGATAAACTGAATTTATATTTATAAATGTAAATTCGTAAATCTAAATTTGTAAATTAATTCCGTCATAAACCAGCTATTAATGTCTTTTCTTATAGTTATTAAGTATTCATCTCCAACCAGTATATTATCATAATAACCTTACTTTCAGGGTAATTATTTAACAAATGCCCAAGGGCATTATTTGTTGCTCTATGGTATTGACACTGGGATAAAGCCTAAAAAACAACCAGAAGCATTTATAGTCTAGCTACATCGTAAAATTTATTAAAATTTTCTGATCTTTATACCGTAGAATATGAAAAATTTATAGTAAGATGTTAACCGTTGAAGGCACCACGGGAGTTAAACAGACAATAATACTTTCGGTCAACGTACACAACTCGGACCAGAGTACACTATTGACTTCGGGCATTATTATCCTTACAATACCCTTGATACTTTAATTACTATAAGCGCAGTAAGTGCTACCTACCGGTTGAGAATGATACATCCGATACCGATAGAAAAGCACTTACTGACCATTTCATTTCGAAAGTAAGCTTTGATCGTTGTTAATTTTTTATATATTTACCGATTCGCCTCCTGATTGGTAAGTAATAACAATCACTTACCGATCAGTAATTTGTAAAAATAACATACTGTCTTGAAAACCCATAAATCTTGATCATACAAAATAGTATATTGTGTTATTAGGAGTAAAAGTGATACTTTGTGTGGCGAGTATGGAAGTTTGCACGACGAGCGAAGCGAGTCGGACAATTGCATGCGAGGCACAGAGACACTTTTATTCCGAATGACACATTAATTTTTTTTTTCAAACGTACTTCTCTTTTTTTTATTCGCTAATTCTATGTAGTTTCTATGGATACTTATTTATTTTATTTCTACTCCGGCGGCGTAGAAATTAACTATTTCTACTCCGGCGGCGTAGAAATTTCCAGCGGAGTAGAAATGAAACTCTACCTTGTGAATCAAGTAACAAAAATTGCCATTTCTACGACGTTTGAAAAAAAAATTTATAAAGACAGAACTTATACATAGATTCAAATAAAGATGGAAAAATATTTTGATTCCTAAATTCGTATCTTCGCTTTCCGTAGAACAACAATATTTACCCTTGGGTTATTTTTCGAGCTTGGTAAATTTAAGAAATTTTATTTTCAACTATTCGTCTTGTGCGTTTTCGTACGTGGGTCTGGAAAATTGAAAACTGAATTCACCCTAGGTTTTTTCACCGGAATCGAGGTTGGGCCTTGTGTGAATAAGTTATTAAATAACGTTGCACACCAAGTTGGCTGCGGAATTTGTGAATCGAAATAGAACGATTGACTTATTCAAAGCTCCAACCAGAAAGGAAATTTAAATTTGTTTTACAAGTATTTACAATCATGTTTGAATTTTAAAATGTTTCTGCGGTGCTTTTAAAGAAGGCAGTGGAAAAGAGTTTTATTTTGTTTTGTAACTGTCATTAAAATTCTACGGCAGGTGTATTCGCATTTTTACCTCTCTCTAAGAGAGGTATTGTATTCATGCTAAAAATCGCATATCCAGATTTTAGTGAATAAGCACGTTTTAAGGTCCCTAGAATCCGATTATAACATTTTTACGATGATGTCCGTATGTGTATGTGTGTGTGTGTGTCTGAGTGTGGATGTTGGATTCACGATTTCTCAAATACTATAAGACTTAAAACATTTTTAACTACGGATTCCTCAATCTAACAATAATGGGAAGAGTTGATTAAGTTTTGGTAACAATTGGACATCCGGAAGTAGTAGTTACAAGAAAAGAATCATCTAAATATTATTTATCGAAAATTTATGTAAATGCTTATATTAAAAAATGTTAAATTCTTTATTCGATAAATATAAATTCATTATTATATCTTCTATAGATTTAGAGATAAAGAAATGCATATAAAATAATTTGATGTAAAAATTCTCAAATCAAACTACTTCAAGGCAAGAAATTCAAATGTTTGTAATTGACACATAAATGTCACTGTCAAAAATAATTGTATGCCGCTGTTAAAATATTTGTACATTATTATGAAGATTATGAAGATAAAAAAAAGTCAACAACGTAAAAGAATATACGTAAAAGAGAATATAAGAGGAATTTGCGAAAAAATTATGAATATAAAGAAAAAGAAATGGAAAGTAGAAAAAGAAAATTTCAGGATATTGAATATAAAGAAAATGTATGTATTGTACATAATTTATATTAAAATATCCCATAGATTTTGCAAATATTTGTGAGAATTATTTTGTAATGAGACATGAATGCGTACAACCAGGTAAAATAACTGGCGAGAGGTTATGTGCTAGCCACATCAGATTTTTTCATATGAAAAAACAAAATTATTATGTAGATAAATATTTCGCACGACAAAACAAATAAACAATGTGTCGTTTATGTATTTTATCAATAAACAAAATATTTGAAATGCCAAAATGCATGTTTTTATTAATTTTATTTTACGGTGTATAAATTGTACAAACACGAATATTAATATTGGATTTATTCATATTGAAACATAAATAAAAATTTAAATCCTGTTAAAATTTTTGTAGAAATATATTACGCATTTGAATTTAGTCAACAATGAATATGTCATTCTATTCAAAAACTGAATTTAACATAAAAGCTGTTATCATCCAATCCACAGATGTATTTATAACAATAAAAAAAACATTGAACATTGTTTACGAATCACAAACTCTGAAAGTATAATAAAACCCACATTAAATTCAGCATCTTCACGAACAGCGAAAGGAATGCTCCATATGCTACGCAAATAACACTGGTTTTCAACATTTTCCAGAGTCATTCTAGAAATATATATATATATATATATATATATATATATATATATATATATATATATATATATATATATATATATATATATATATATATATATATATATATATATATATGTGTGTGTGTGTGTGTGTGTGTGTGTGTGTGTGTGTGTGTGTGTGTGTGTGTGTGTGTGTGTGTGTGTGTGTGTGTGTGTGTGTGTGTGTGTGTGTGTGTGTGTGTGTGTGTGTGTGTGTGTGTGTGTGTGTGTGTGTGTGTGTGTGTGTGTGTGTGTGTGTGTGTGTGTGTGTGTGTGTGTGTGTGTGTGTGTGTGTGTGTGTGTGTGTGTGTGTGTGTGTGTGTGTGTGTGTGTGTGTGTGTGTGTGTGTGTGTGTGTGTGTGTGTGTGTGTGTGTGTGTGTGTGTGTGTGTGTGTGTGTGTGTGTGTGTGTGTGTGTGTGTGTGTGTGTGTGTGTGTGTGTGTGTGTGTGTGTGTGTGTGTGTGTGTGTGTGTGTGTGTGTGTGTGTGTGTGTGTGTGTGTGTGTGTGTGTGTGTGTGTGTGTGTGTGTGTGTGTGTGTGTGTGTGTGTGTGTGTGTGTGTGTGTGTGTGTGTGTGTGTGTGTGTGTGTGTGTGTGTGTGTGTGTGTGTGTGTGTGTGTGTGTGTGTGTGTGTGTGTGTGTGTGTGTGTGTGTGTGTGTGTGTGTGTGTGTGTGTGTGTGTGTGTGTGTGTGTGTGTGTGTGTGTGTGTGTGTGTGTGTGTGTGTGTGTGTGTGTGTGTGTGTGTGTGTGTGTGTGTGTGTGTGTGTGTGTGTGTGTGTGTGTGTGTGTGTGTGTGTGTGTGTGTGTGTGTGTGTGTGTGTGTGTGTGTGTGTGTGTGTGTGTGTGTGTGTGTGTGTGTGTGTGTGTGTGTGTGTGTGTGTGTGTGTGTGTGTGTGTGTGTGTGTGTGTGTGTGTGTGTGTGTGTGTGTGTGTGTGTGTGTGTGTGTGTGTGTGTGTGTGTGTGTGTGTGTGTGTGTGTGTGTGTGTGTGTGTGTGTGTGTGTGTGTGTGTGTGTGTGTGTGTGTGTGTGTGTGTGTGTGTGTGTGTGTGTGTGTGTGTGTGTGTGTGTGTGTGTGTGTGTGTGTGTGTGTGTGTGTGTGTGTGTGTGTGTGTGTGTGTGTGTGTGTGTGTGTGTGTGTGTGTGTGTGTGTGTGTGTGTGTGTGTGTGTGTGTGTGTGTGTGTGTGTGTGTGTGTGTGTGTGTGTGTGTGTGTGTGTGTGTGTGTGTGTGTGTGTGTGTGTGTGTGTGTGTGTGTGTGTGTGTGTGTGTGTGTGTGTGTGTGTGTGTGTGTGTGTGTGTGTGTGTGTGTGTGTGTGTGTGTGTGTGTGTGTGTGTGTGTGTGTGTGTGTGTGTGTGTGTGTGTGTGTGTGTGTGTGTGTGTGTGTGTGTGTGTGTGTGTGTGTGTGTGTGTGTGTGTGTGTGTGTGTGTGTGTGTGTGTGTGTGTGTGTGTGTGTGTGTGTGTGTGTGTGTGTGTGTGTGTGTGTGTGTGTGTGTGTGTGTGTGTGTGTGACAGCTAAACGAACTACCTCTAATAATTTCTATATTATTAAAGATACAATAAAATGCTATAAGGCAATTTTATAGAAGACCAAGGGAGAAGAAAATATTTTTTTAAACCAGTGGTTCTCAAGTTACAATACAAAGTTACATTTTCTTAAATGGGATGATATTATATTTTTTAGGCCTATTCGATAGAGTATTTTTTTCTGAATTCAACCATGTGATTATTTTATATCCTTACATAACAAAAATATTGAGAAAATTTAATTGTAATTTAAGTTAATTTGATGTTTATAGTTATTTTTCAGTAGGCAAAAAAAAAACAAAAAAAAACAATTGACCTTAAATTAAAATGAAACAAATATTTGTTAATAAAGTTATAAACAGTGTTCTATTTGATTTATATCCTAAATAATTCAAATTGACAAATAGAAGTTTTTGTTTTTCATACATAGCCTATTGAAAAATGATTAAAATATAAATTTATTTAAATTTCAATTGAATATTTTTAATATTTTTGTTTGGTAAAGATATAAAGTGATTACACGGTTGAATTCAGAAAAAAATACTCTATCGAATGGGCCCAAAAAATAAATATCATCCCATTTAAAACTGATGTGGCCAGCACATTACCTTCCGTCAGTTCTATGTATTTTGAACAAATTCCACACAAAAAGTTTTTTTTTTTGCAAATGATTCCTTATTTCCAGTACATTACCTTCAGTCAGCTCTATGTATTTTGTACAAATTCCATACAGAAAGTTTCTTGTAAGATTCTATATATTTCCAGTAAAATTGTAACTCAAACATATTATGTAAATTGCACTTTGACACTGACATTTGTCAATCAGAATTTTCTTAATGTAGTAGGTGTTTCCATGTTTATAGCACGGCTGACTGCTTTGTGAAATTTAATTTCTTTATAATTTTTTTAACTGGTTTAAAAAATATTTTCTTCTCTAATCGGATGTCCCCCTTGGTGTTCTATAAAATTGTTTTATGGTATTTTATTGTATCTTTAATAGTATAGAAATTATTACAGGCAGCTCGTTTAGCTGTTACACCCTGTATAATTTAAGTGAATATCGGTGTTTGTAGTAATATGATTAGAATTCAGTTTGTACTTACCTGTAACACTAACTAATATAGTTTACCCAAGTGATTTGAAATTCATTACAAGTTCTAGATCTCTCTTCTCTACATTCTAGAAACTACAAACTACGCTTTAACTCAAGTGGGAACTACTGAACAATAAACTATAGTGGTAATGTTGAAATTCCATTCCTATTTGAACAATGAATTCAAAAGAATGCCTCAAGTAAACTTTCATAAAGCCTGCATTCCATTTTGCTTTTATCGCATACTAAATCCTTGTTTTAATCTTTTTCTTGTTTTGTTGAATTGTCATACTAGAGTTTGTAGTTAAACTAAGGGAACAAACTCTAAATTTCTAACGTTTCTGATTAGCTTTTACGCTGTTAGGTGATTGGAACGACCCGAAATCGGTTCCGACCGACGTCAAAATTGAAAATTGAGCTTTATTTCATATTTTTAATAGCGCAAAATGACTTATGGGGCTCCCTCTACGACAAAATTATTCAAATAAGAGTTATAAGAGATTTAAATAGGGGATTCCACCATTTTTTTTATATATATAATTTCATCGGAAAATATAAGTAAAAGTAAGACTGGAAAATTGGGAAATGATCGGACACGCAGTCTAATGTAAATATTTTAATTCCTGGCCTACGTTTCGACTGTACTACAGTCTTCCTCAGGGCTAGAAATGGTCAATTATTATAAACGGTAACGTATGACCCAATGGAGATAACAAATTGAAATGTATTAAATATATTATATTTATAAATATATCAAGTCAAATAATTTTAAGCTGGAACTCAAAGAAACCTCAAACAACTTTACCAAATTTTTTTAAAACGTTCTGAATTTGAGTACACGTTTTTTCTTAAATTCAGAACGTTTTAAAAAAAATTGGTAAAGTTGTTTGAGGTTTCTTTGAGTTCCAGCTTAAAATTATTTGACTTGATATATTTATAAATATAATATATTTAATACATTTAAATTTGTTATCTCCATTGGGTTATATGGGGGATCCCCACGTTACCGATTATAATCATTGACCATTTCTAGCCCTGAGGAAGACTATAGTAACAGTCGAAACGTAGGCCAGGAAATAAATTATTTACATTAGACTGCGTGTCTGATCATTTCCCAATTTTCCATTCTGCTACCAGTCGATCACCGTACTTCACAAAAGTGAGACTATTGGTGAAAATCCGGTGAAAAATTCCTATTAATAAGCGAGTTATGGTCCCGCGAAGTTTGAAAATATAGATGTGACTTCACGAATATAAGTTTTTATATAAAGCTGTTTTCTTCGTTTATCTAAAATGTTCTTGAAATGTATGCTATTATATTTATAAAAAAAACAAATTAATATTATAACACTGTGCAAGTCTACCTGCTTTATAATTGCAAGTGTATCAAAATTAGTAAGTTTAATGCAAGAAATTTATATTCAACTAAGAGCATTTTTTATAAGTTAATGTAGTAAATATTTTTCATAATATCGCATCCATATTTGCCATATTATTAGTATATTCCGTAACTTAACCACGACCATGGTTATAGTTTTCTTGTGGTTCACGTGGTCAGGTTATGGTTATTGATAAGTGGTTGTGATTCGAAACATCTTGGTTAATTTATGTCGGTAAAGCAGGGAACCACCGCATCATTAGAAATAAGTGACAACGTAACTCTGTCAATTTTATACTATCGTAATTATTATACATATCAGTATATAATAATAATTATATGTTTATACAATTTTATGTATTATATTATAAGAAATAAGAAAATGACAACCTCAAAAAAATTGTGGTCGTTGTGGTCACGAAAAAGTAACCTAAACTTTCAGGAACCACATTCCGAAATGGAACCTCGATCCTGAAATTATGTTTTGGTTACATTCCGGAACGCTTAACCAGAAACCTTGGTCACCGCGGTTAAGTTAAGAATATATTAGATATTTATTTAAAATAATAAAACAAGAAAAAATAGGGTTCGTTACTCGGTTCGTTAGAATGTTTAAGGTTAGAGACAAAATATATGTAGTGCATAACTACCTGTAAAAATTATAACCATTTATCAAATGATTTTAGTGATGTACGATGAGGCGAGAGTACTCTCACATCTCGTCTCGTCTCGTTGCATTATGCGAGACGAGAACGAGAGCGAGATTGCAATTTAAAATTCGAGGCGAGTTCGATATAACAACTGCGAGAAGCGAGAAATCTCGCGAGAGTCTCGCAATAAATAGTATTTGTAACTTTATACCTTTGATTCATAAATTCAATGAAAAATGCACTGTACAAGGAGTGGAGTCAACGGTAATTCATGCATAGAACACGTGTATGTGAAAATTATATGAATTCACTATATTTTTTGTCTATGTGGAGTCGATTGGTATCGGTCCCAGAGCGAGGAAATACAAAATAAAGACAGAATCCAATAGAACTAGTTTTCTCCAATATTTCAGCCTCTAATTCATCCCAATTAAAACCATGGTTAATAAACAGAACCGGGGGGTTTTTATGATTAAATCTTACTTAAATAGTGGCATATATGTAATGATAAATTGTAGGTACTTTTAGTTACAAAAAATATTTTTTTAATGTTTAATTAGTGTATAATTTGATGGTAAATTAGATATTAGATAAATTAAATTATCTATCAACTTATCACATTTTCTGGTGACCGTAAATGAATAAACATTATTTTCGTATTGAAATAATTTGGTGACCAAAATTTAGTGTTTCATCTCTTTGTTATAGTTACATACTTATACGACAATTTGGAGCAGAACAACTCGTCGTTATGGATAATTTCTATGATTAATAACACTGTAACACTGATATTGAATGATTTAAATGGCTGTAAGTTATCTAGTAGCTATAATTTTACTGGTGATGTCATACGGTATTGTTTGTCCGCGTAGTTCTAACTTGTGCCGGTAGTGCAACTATCGATTTTACCAGTAGAATCCTCTATTCTTATTCGTTGATTCAATGTTACAAAACGGCTTAAAAAGTATGTTGAGAAGCACTGTTGAAAGTTTACCGCGCATCGTTTATATTTTTTGTAGGGAAAGATACTGGTATCCCCCGTGCGTAGCGGGTAAATCGCCCCGTAAAATTGACGTACCAAATTCCATTTGTTTGAAGGGCGCGCGCCTTGATCCTCGACGGATAATGCGATGGAGGGGGAAATGACTGATTTAAATCCATTTCAAGGCGTCGCACGGGATATGAACTCAGCACAGCACCTTGTGATAAGATTATCAATTCGCTTCGATGGTTTGTTACATTTTCATGGCCTATCAAACAGCCAAGTCAAATGAAATTTGTTTTTAAAAAGGGGAGATTTTTCTTTTTAAACAGGAATTTATCAGGGTTAAAAAGGAAGAGTTTTAATTAAAATATAAAATTTTGCATATTTGGGGGTTAACTTCAAATATAATTTAACGTTCCTGGTAACATACTTCTAAAGTAATTTGATTAACGAAAATTAAGATTTTCTAATGTTACTCAAATATAATCAAATATGTATGTGGTGTCTTTATAACCCTTCAGAGCACGCATTAAATTTTAAGGCACAATCCGTTTAATCTGAGGAACCATTCGGCTAAAAAACGAGCTTTTCAGCCTTATCGGCAAAATAAGGCCGAATAATTATTGATAAAGGATCATAAGTTAACTGTAAATTATGTTTTTTTATAACCTGTTTTTGTCTAGAGAAATCGCAATGGCGTGTACAATTTTTAAAATTGTAATTTGAAAACTATGATTCCTATTTAAACATTAAAATATTTGGGTACCTATGATGATTTTTCATTAATATAGATAACAATTTTTTTATTCACTTTATAAATATATAAATACAGGGTGTTGACGCCAAGGTGCGAACATAGGGATTTAACATGGGATTTTAGTTTTTTGCAATTTCCTGCCCTCCTGTTTATTTTACGGCAAAACTGTAGAGTGGAAGTAGATCAGAATTAAAAGTTGTATACAAAACTGTTTTTGATTTTTTATTGTCTCTAGTTTCTTCACAATTTCAAAAAGAGATTTCAAAACTTCGGTTTATTAGTAACAAGTAGTATTTTTTAACGTCAAAACCAGAAGAAAAGGAAACATGTGTCACGGCCACTAATAAACCAAAATATTAAAATTTATTTTTAAAATTTTGAAGAAACTACAGACATAATAAAAATTTAAAAACAGTATTGTATACAACTGTTAATTCTTAACAACTTCGCACTCTACAGTTTCTGCCGTAAAATGAACAGGAGAGCAGGAAATTGCAAAAAACTTAAATCTCATGTTAAATCTCTATGTTCGCACCTTAGCGCCAAGACCCTGTGTATATATATATATATATATATATATATATATATATATATATATATATATATATATATATATATATATATATATATTTATACAGTGAATTTATTTTAACGTGCAACTTATGGTGAATCACTTCCATTGTTACGTACTACTGTCAAAAAATGACAACAATGTAATATTTGTCCATTTTAAAATGCAACATACGAAAATTTGTAGTTATGTATTATCAACACTAATTTCCAATAAATTAGCCTACATACTATTAACAAAAAATCAAAACTTTAATGTAGCACATCTTAACAAACTTTGGTTTACAAAAAAAAATAATTTTAATGTAATAAATGTTCAAAAATACCTCCATTCAAACTGTGGCAATATCCTTGTCAAGAAAGAAAGAATTTATACCATTTGTGATGTGTTCTGGAGATATCTTCTATGTTGCAATACTATTTATGATGTTGCATTTTAAAATGGACAAATATTACATTGTTGTCATTTTTTGACAGTAGTGTGTAACCAAGAAGTGATAAATCATATGTTGCATTTTAAAATAAATTCTCTGTATATATATATATATATATATATATATATATATATATATATATATATATATATATATATATATATATATATATATATATACAAAGCAGATTGGCACACCCAGCAATGGGTAATATGTCGTGATGATATATTTATTTATTTATTTTTATATTTATTTATATATATATATATATATATATATATATATATATATATATATATATATATATATATATATATATAATTTATTAAAATGTGACTGGCGTGCATTTAATTCACATTTATCTTCTTTTAGCTTGGTATAATATAATATGTATCATGTTTATCAGAGTGTGAGTGTTGTGATTCAAAAATAATCTGGCTCATTAAACACATTTTATTATACATATTAATAAATACATACATCAAATCCATGAATACATAACTTGAAATACATTTCTGTATAATAATAAATATTCCCATACAATTTTATATTCAAAAAAGTAGAACATAATAATTAGATTCGGCATAAAATCCGTTTAATATTATCCTAGATTCTGTACATTAGTTAAAATGCAAACTTTGTCAGATATTTATGCTGATTGGTATATTAACTATGTGAAACAAACTACAATATAATAGCAGCTTTAACAGTTGCTCTAATTACAGTTTAATTGTTTATAAATGTAATTATGTGTATAATTAAGAGTCCATTCAATAAATCAGTAAAGTTAGTCCAATTAAAGGGTATTACGCATAATACATTTGATTCCATTTCTTCGTAACTATAATTTTGATCATTTCTTTGGCTTTGTAAACCATAATATTTGGATAACAAAGCAAAACACCACATAAAAGGAAATGTCATTACTTTCAAACTCTATAGGTTCCTTACAGACCTTTTCTATTTGACAACTATTTCTTTCTATCTCTGTATAGTACAACTAGCGAATGAAAATTGACGTTTAAATTATTTTATTGGGACCCGTAGAATCCGTTGGCGGCGCTGTAAGCGCACCTGTCATAGGCTCACGTTTCGTCCGCCATTACCGGCCCATCTGTTATATGTGTTGTTCCTGTGCAAATTATTATGTATTTTCGTGGCTATTTGTTTTATTTTAATGAAAAGCAAATTTAATTATCATTTTAATATGTATTTAAAGTGTAATTAACATATTTTATTTGTGTAGTTTGTTAAGATACCCACCACGATTACTGACATATTGAAAACTATAAATTACCAAAATTAAGCACAATCATTTAAATTTTTAAAAGGTAAGTTTAAAATATACAATTATTATGTAAATAAGAACTACATATATTAAATTAGATGTGATAATAACAACCCATTTCATATATTGTACATAACCTCTAAATGTATGTATTAATAATAATTGTGTATCTCTTAAATAAATTAATTTTTATTACCTTTATAAATTCATAGTGTGATAATTTAATATTCTTTTATAATATGAAATGAATTACCGACAATGGCGGTGATCCTGGACCATGGCCATACCCTGGTTATAAAGGTACCCTAACTTATGGCATCCAGTAGGACATGTCAGATTTGTTTACATTTTGAATGAGCCCTATCTGAGTTCGCATCAACACAATTTTTAAGTTTGTTCAATCGAATCCTTTATCAAGAAGGGCAACAATTCGTAAATCCGGATTTAATTACTTTTTGTGGTGCGTAATTTGACCTATGGCAATTCTGACTTGGAACTGCAAATTACAGGGAGAAATATTAGTAAAGTCTTTGAATTTACAAATTTTATTTATCAATACTGTCAATACATGTATTAAAACTACATACCTGCAAAATTTTATTATAATTTCTTTTTGTGAAATGCAAAGAAAATGCATATTTACTCATCATATTAAAGTTTTGTGATATATTTAAATTTCTTTTCTATGCGGTCAGTCGACAACTTTATCTTCTTTGCCAAAAATTATGGAATATTTCTTGAATTTATGTTGTACTCATACATTTTAACACAGCACTTTGCGGTGTATATTATGTTCATTCACACTTTTTCATTTGAAATTATAAAATCTAAGCGTGAGAACATCTTTTTGTGTTAAACGAAACGATGATTTTTAACGTTTACATAATTTGACATATCCTACTGGCCGCCATTACCTAAAATTCCGCTGATGTCGCATGTTATTCTGCGGGTTCCAATAGATGTGATTTCTTTTCAAATTTAGGTATTAGAATTTTTGCAAATACCAATTCAAATACTGAACTAGGAAATCCTAGAAATACATTGGCATAATATCACAATCATTTCTAATAATTGTAAAGTTTGTTAAAGAAAGTTCATCATCGGAAATATCTTCAAAAAGCCAAGTTTCAGTTAATACTATAACATCATAATCAGAATGTAAATCGCACGCTGAGTGACGTAGATTATTAAGTTTGGTTCTCAAGCTTCGTACATTCTGATAATATATTCTAAATTTTCGTTTAATAGTTTTTTGGTTTAGAGTTCACAATTTTTGGAATACCATTTATATATTTTATAATTAAATTAGTCTCACCTTTCGCTTTTTTCTCATTAAAATCAGTAATTACAGATTTTTTAGTAATTTCTTTGCATATCCGTTTTATTAGTAGTTAATTTAATATTTCCAAAATTAGGACGACGTTTTAGAATTTTGAAAACATCGTCTAAATTATTTAAAATTACTTTAACGGGTCTACATTTATTATTATCTCGTTTACCTAGTCGAAAAACTCTAATATTGTCAGATGACACTGAGGGCACTTGATTTATTATTTCAGTTATTTTTGTTTGGTCATGAGCAATACGGGCTTCGGTGCTAGTAGAAGTACTCTCTTCTAAATTAAATACTATTAGGTTTGATGCTCTTCTTTCTCTATCGCGAAGTTCTTCAATGATTATTTCAGTATCAGTAGGTACAGATGAGGAAGATGTGCGCGTTGCTAGCAAAGAAGTTTTAATTGTATCCATCTCCTCTTTAAGCATAGTTGTTAGTTTATGTGGTGCGATGTCGATTGATAATATTTATAATAAGCAATTATCATAAATTATTTTACTTAGATGTCTCTGCTTGTTCCAAACAGAAAAATATTAAGTGACAGCTCACAGAAATTGTCAAATAGTTCATTGGGTTTCAAACTGCTAAAGCTTTAAAGGCCTGAAAAGTGACTTTAATATATTTGAAACACCACACACTAAACACACAGTTGATAACTATATCACTGATTTAGTTGTTAATATTACTATATTTCAGACAAAAGTTTAGAGCACAACTATTTACTATGTACTATATACTGTGAACTTAGCAATGCAATATATCAATTTTCAATTTTCTCACCTTTTAGGTAAATTTTTGAAAAAACAAACGCTATGTATTTCATATGACAGATCCCATTGGGCCTATTTCCTATCTTTTTTAATTGAAAACGTCTATTGCTTACGTTTTGAGGAGTTGCATATTTATTGGTACCCAAATTAAGGTTAAGATGTGAGATTGCACTATTACTTACAACTTCGATACAACTTTTAGAGATAAAAAATTGCTCTAGATTTAGCTTCTGATAAAAATGAACGTAGCGGCAAATGTGAGTTGGTGTTGCAACAAGCAGTAAGTACTCTGTTATCGGTAAAACTTTTTTAATCTTGGGTAAAGCTGGAGTAATCCTGCCACTAGAGAGGTCAGGAATTACATCCGTCCGTGGACTTATGCAGTGCTTTTAACTTCCGCCTTTAAACGGTTCCTAGTTATTAGCCGACTTTAATCACGACTTATGAAACTTTTTATACCTTAAATGCCGTCATTACAATTTTTAATTATTAGGCATACTGACGCAAATGCTCTGATGAAGTTCTAAAGCTTAATCTTGTTGCAAGTTCAAAGTCATTACAATGAGCTTTGCGGAGCTTACTGTTGTTTTATTTAAAAAGAAACTTAAAAACTAAATCAGTTTCGTTTGTTTCGTACTTGGTTTTAGAATCACTTTAAAAATAAACAAAAAAATCTTGAAGAGAGAATGCGGTAAGATAAATTTGAAGCGAGTCTGGTTGTTTTGTTTCTGTTAAGTATTAAATATTTATTTATTTATATATTAATTTAGCGTTCTGAACAGAGCTAAGTGCTCCAATTACAGAGAAGCATTACATTACATGCAAAGTACATAAATTTTCGGTAGTAGGTATACAATATAAAGCATGGGTAAAATTAGAAAAATATTCGTACAAAAATTAATTAGTAACACAAAATAATAATATAAAGTACCTATAAATTACATATTGCGAAAGATTAGTTGCATCTGTTTTTTGAATGAATTCAAAGGAGTGTTAGAAATGTCTGGAATATTGGCATTATTTGACAGTTTATTATATAACATAGGTAAACGTTTCATAACAAAATTGACTGCAGAATTAGTTTTATAAAAATTTATAATTCGATCTTAACGTGTGCGACTGCACGCGAAAAGAAAATTGTGTAAGTAATAGTGGGCAATCAATTATGTTATTAAGTAATTTATACATAAAAACGATGTCCAGTAAATTGCGTTTGTTACACAGCGATGGAAGGTTGAGGTTGTAATTCGGGAATTTTGTGAAAAAAATATCTGCAATATTTATTTTGAATACTTTCAATTCTGTTTATATATGTGAATTATTGCGGATTCCAAACAACTACTGCAAATTCTAGCTGACTTCTGACTAGAGCAAAATACAGGGTCAAAAAAGTTTGAGGGTTTTTAAAATTTCAACAAGTTCTAATAAGAAATCCCAACATTCTATAGGATTTCTTGACAATGTTGTCAGTATGCGTGTCTAATAGAAATTTGCTATCTATAGTTACACCTAATTTTTTAATTTCATTTACTCTAGTTAAATTCGTACCTGATATATTATAAGTATATTGTATGATGATGTATTTCTTGTAAAACTTATATAAAAACATTTGTTAATTTTAATCCGTAATTTATTGTTAGTAGCATAGTTTACAAATCTATTCAAATCTGATTGAAGTTCAATACAGTGAGCTGTTGTAGTAACCGGATGATATATTTTAAGGTCGTCTTCATATAGTAGGAATCTACTAAACTTAAAACAACAACTTATATAATTTAAAAAATATATTAAATAATAGGGGCCCCAAATGACAACCCTGTGGAACTCCAGAAGATACTAAGACAGGGTCAGATTTGTATCCACTTGAAACTACACACTGACTTCTATCCCTCAGATACGATCGAAACCAACTTAATAAACTACCATTTACGCCGACATTAGCTAATTTACTTAGTAATATATTGTGATCTATTTTGTCGAACGCCTTGCTAAGATCAGTATAAATTGAGTCAACTTGGCATCTGTTAACCATAGAAGATAAAATATTGTTGGAATAAGTCAGTAAGTTGGTTTCAACCGTTTTTCCGGGCATAAAGCCTTACTGCTCAGGGATAATTAAAGATTTGACAGACGACTACAGAACTGTGTATATTAATTTTTCGAATGTATAAAGTTTAGATATAGGTCTGTAATTCTCTATGTTATTCTTTGCTCCATTTTTATACACAAGCACGACATAAGCTTCTTTCCATTTATTAGGAAAATGTCCTTCTGTTAAAGACTTATTGAAGATTGACAGTAAATGGTAACTTAGGAAAGAAGCACATTTTTTTTAATAATGCTCCTTTTCGAGTGTCTTATGACAACAAGATTTCGAGAACTTCTCCAGTACTAAAAGCTACAGAAGAAATAGAATTGAAGTTAATTTGTAAATCAGTTAAGTTGTTATTTGGAGTGATATCATCATTGAAGGAAGCCGCAAAATGATTAGAAAATGAATTAAAGATATCTTTTCCGTTACATACTTCTACATTATTGTACAACATGGTATTATTAGGAATATTACATTGTTTAGATGTTGATGATACGATAGACCAGAATTTGTTAGCGGCTACGTATATTTATTTGCGACTACATTTTTCATTTACACCACCCGAATAGATAAAAACGTTACAATAAGAAGTTGTAAAAATTGATGAAAATCTTTGATCCCACTAAGGCATGGATGTTTGTGAATGTGCACCCACACTGTAATTGGGATTTATCCTGTTGAGGGGTTTAAAAAGGTAGTTACTGGGATTAGATTAGACTATATTTTAAATTTTAAGAAATAAACTGTCAAAATTAGAGTAAAATTCGCTAATCCAAAAATAAGGACTAACTCGGGCTGTAAATGGCGGGAGGTATTGTGTTGGCCACACCAGATTTTTTATTTTGTGTCAGCACCCAAAAGAGTTCATTAATATAGATTATTCGAGTGCTGTAATAGATTAGTACAATTTATTTTTTTAATGTTGGTGGCTATGATCTATGAATGTCAAAATATTAAATGTAAAATCTCATAAAATGACCACAAACAATTGTTAAGATTTTATTTTTATATAATTTGATCGTCTAAAACCACCTTAACTATAACCCGAATAAAAATTACCCGAGTCAATTTAACTCTAAAACGAAAGCACCTTAGAAGAGTTTCACCAAGTATCGCAATTGTACTTTATTGCACATTTATTATTATTTATTGCATATTTACAATATTTGGACTATAATTGTTTGTACCAAGAGCTCCTCATTTGATAAATGTGAAACGATTCCTGTATGTACGAAGAGATATAACGATAAAAACACTATCCTTTGAACTATTCCAAGTATCCAATAAGAAAATTTTGATTCTTTCCGCGAAACCGTTTCTCTCTGCCTGTGAAACTCTGAGAATATCCTTTATCGATATTCCTAACCATCCGTCCATATCCTTCGTCGTGTGTTTGAAAATTTGCATCATTAGAATGATAAATCGTTCTTTATAACAGAGTTATATCTTCCCTCAAACATTTCCGTGGCCGAATCGTTTATTACCTATCGCGCGGAATGTTTGCACTTCAAACAGATCACGCCACGCGTAAGCAAAGAAAAATATGTTTTCTACCAAAATAATCATTCTTCAAAAGCGTCGCTTCGCCAGAGAATTTTTCTGAATTTTTATAGGCCGAACTCGGCATATCGCCTGGGAAAATCGAAGCGAATAACTCTGCTTGGAAATATGAAAAAAATTACACCGCTTTCAATAATGATGATAATTTTCTGTTTTTGAATTGATGTTTTATGACAGTTAAAAAGTTTGATAAACGGATTTGTTATTGCTTGTAATAAATTTTGTTTTCTCTAACTTTCAAATGATGTAAATGGTGTTTATTTGACGATTACGCAAAAAAAAGTTTTAATGATAAAATTTTTACATGTTTTTCACAGCAATTTTGTTGTTACATAGCCCATTACATTTACACATCAAAATTTCTATAAAAAAAAAACAGGGAATATATATTATACCGGGTCTCTACTTTTTTTGTGGACCATAGAAAATTAAAAACTTCTGACAAGTCTAAAATTATTGTTTACATGCATTGAGGTAATATACAAGTAATAATTTTTAGCTATTTACAGAATGTCATGAGTAATAGTACAAAATTTTAAGCAATAGGCTACTTGCGTGCCATTTTTTTATTTAATATTTTTGAAAAGACGATAAAAACACTATCCTCGGAACTATTCTAAATACTTTATAAGAAAATTTTGATTCCGCGAAACCGTTTCCTCTGCCCGAAAAAACTATGTCAAATATCATTTTTTCACATTTAATGTTATTATAAATATTAGAGAATATTTTATTCTTTATACGATTTGACTGCATTTTATATTTCATGTTAAATAGATATAGAGTTAAAATATCTGATGTGGCCAGCACGTAACCTCTCGCCAGATATATTCAATATCCTGAAATTTTCTTTTTCTACTTTCCTTTTCTTTTTCTTTATATTCGTCATTTTTTCGCAAATTCCTTTTATATTCTTTTTTACGTATATTCTTTTGCGTTGTTGACTTTATTTTTATTTTCATAATCTTCATAATGATGTACAAATATTTTTGACAGTGGCATACAAATATTTTTGACAGTGACATTTATGTGTCAATTACAAACATTTGAATTTCTTGCCTTGAAGTAGTTTGATCTGAGAATTTTTACACCAAATTATTTTATATGCATTCCTTTATCTCTAAATCTATAGAAGATATAATAATGAATATATATTTATCGAATAAAGAATTTAACGTTCTTTAATTTAAGTATTTACATAAATTTTCGATAAATAATATTTAGATGTTTTTTTCTTGTAACTACTACTTCCGGTTGTCCAATTTTTACCACAACTTAATCACCTCTTCCCATTATTGTTAGATTGAGGAATCCGTACTTAAAAATGTCTTAAGTCTTATAGTATTTGAGAAATCGTGGATCCAACGTCCACACACACACACACATACGGACATCATCGTAAAAATGTTATAATCGGATTCTAGGGTCCTTAAAACGTGCTTATTCAAGAAAATCTGGATATGCGATTTTTAGCATGAATACAATACCTCTCTTAGCGAGAGTTAAAAATGAAAAACAAATAAAAAAATCATAAAATAGTCAGCTATGGAAACAGCTACTGTATTACAAGAATTCTGATTGAAAGATGTCAGTGGGTGTCAGTGTCACGTGCAATTGATAGTATGTTTGTCTTATAATTTTACTGGAAATATAAAATCTTTTACTAGACACTTTCTGTATGGAATTTGTATAAAATACCTATAACTGCCGGGAAGTAATGTCCAAGAAATAGATTCTTTTGCAAGGAACTTTCTGTATGAATTGTACAAAATACATAGAACTGACGCAGGCACCGGTCAGCTAAATGAATGTGCCAAAACACTATCATAGTTCCAGGAAGCAAACTGTAGAGGCGCGACAGTGCTTAAATTTTAAGAAAATGGATTAATTCACCTTTGCGTTCAAAACATTTTGCAATATTTTGAATTGTAAAGTCACATAAGTCATCACACATGTCATTGAACGTACGCTTTTACATCTTTAATTATTTGGTAATTCAATTTGTTATAGTTTTAGCTATAGTGCCAGTAGTGATTTATTTCGTGATTTCTCCAGTTTTAAAGTGTATTAACTATGTTTAGTTTTTGTTGTAATATGGAATTGAAATTCAGTAAGCTGATGTTCATTCGTTGTGCCGTTTAAAGTGCAGTGTAAAGAAGCAAATAGACGTTTACTTTTATATTAATGATGAAATGTACCATTTCCAATATCCTTTGATCTTACATATAAACAAATATTAAAATAGAAGTGTGTATCTGACAAGTACTTTTAAATTTATTTAGAAATTAATTTATAGTTATTGTATTGTGATTATTTAAAATATATGTATGTACTTATATTTAATTTTCTTATTGTCTTTTATTTTAAAAATTCAAAATTTTAATTTATCTATATATGACATGTCTCCTATGTCACAAACTACCAAGCCGACCAAGCCATCAGAGTGTGCGTTAGTTCATGGAAGCAATCTGTAGATGTCACTATTTTGTATTTCGAAAAATACATTAACTGTCCTATCTGTAGTTGAGATGATCCGTGAACTGACGGAAGGTAATGTGCTGGGCACATCAGATTTTTTTAATTTGAGGTAATCAAAGAAAAAACTTTCTAGCACATTGTTGACCAATTACTTAATAAGTAGACATTTATAGGACGTTTTTGTAGAAACGCTCATACTTTAAGATGTAATAACTTGTGACTAAAAACCTTTTTGTGAGTTTTTGTAACAGTTTGGTAAGTACCTCGTACATCAGGGATGGGCAAAAGCCGGCCCGCGGACCGGATGCGGCCCTTTTGCTTACTTTATCCGGCCCGTTGAAAAATCCCGCATGCAATTTTTTTAATCTCTTTTATGCGATTTTGTTGAAATCAACAGCTATTGAAAAACCTTTATCATTAATTAGTCAACCTTTCAATTTCCATATGCAAGAAGCTCCTGTTGAAATTCAACTAGAACTAATTGACTTACAGTCAAATAATTTACTAAAAGAAAATTTTCACTCAAACGAATTGAGTGCTTTCTACGGTGCTTTGAATACAGAACATTTCAAACATTTTTTGAACTATGTTCAAAAATACCTAGCTTTATTTGGTTCGACATATATTTGTGAAAGAACTTTTTCTTTAATGGTTGCCACGAAAAATAAATATCGATCACAAATTACTAACGAAAACCTACACTCGGTATTAAGGATTGCTACAAGTGATTTGGATCCCAATTTTGAAGAAATAATATCAAATGAACATTCGAGATTTCACTTTCCGCATTAACTATAAGTATTCTATTTTAACGTTTATTGTTTGTCTTTTCTTTTTATAATTCTTTTTACTATTATATTTACAAAATGCAATATAAATATAAAAATATAATAACTATGATCAAAATAAATTAATTTGTATCGTTAAGATATAAATAAATAACAAAATAAAATCTTTCATTAACTGATTTATATTCCTTTATAGTCCTCCGGCCCGGGAGACATTTTGAAAATTTCATTTTGGCCCGCGCTTAAAAGTATTTGCCCACCCCTGTCGTACATGTTGCTTTATGTAACTCATATTTACAATATTTGGACTATGGTTTTTGCCAAGAGTTCCTCAATTATATTTCCTAGTTTGGTGAAATACATACCACCAGTTTAAGAATCGTTGAAGAAATTGGTTTTTCTCGTTTACTGTTTTAGTAGTTCTCTTTGTTATTACTGTAATTATCAGGCGTACCCATTTTTTGGACAGTTCTGTATATTTTGCTAAAGCTTTATCAATTTGTCATTAGCGTTTATGGAAATAATCTAAAAATCATTTATCATTATATTTTAAATATATATGAAATTAATCAATACAATATTTTTATAATTTATTCTTCTGACATTTTTTTCCTTATTAATGACCATTTTTGTTGAATATTCAACGATTTATAATTCCGGGATATGCGAATTAATCTTTCCAGAAATGATGGAATTAGGAAAAATTCACTTTGTGCACGTTCTGCAAATCTCGGTTTAGATAGAAACACATTGCGGAAGCGGATGAGAAAGTATAAATATTCATCATTACGCCTAATTCGGTTACTATGTGTATCCATTACGGACATCTTTCCTTAGCCAGAAGTAATTTGGATGCGTAAATTTTTATTTGTAAAGAGAAATTACGTATTCACTGAATTCTTTTGATTCCTTCTGTGATACGGTTATTGCGGATTATGTCATGTCTTTAAAAATTTATTTCGGAATACCATTTGCAGATTAACCGGATTTAGTACGCATTTCTAAATCTAATTTAATGTTTATGAGAGGTATATTATGTTGAAACTTTTTTGTCGGTATACATATTTTTTACCTCCCGCTACCCTTATGGGTATAAGGATCGTGCTCAAAATCGCATATCGATATTTTGGTAAACGACCACGTTTTAAGGTCCCTACAATTCAATTTTAACATTTTCACGATGGTGTCTGTATGTATGTGTGGATCCTCCACTCTAACTCAAATACTATCATTCAGAAAATTTTGAACTATTTCTATTCATTAATAGATCATTCGAGTGCTGTAATAGCTTAATACAATTTATTTTTTTAATGTTGGTGGCTATGAATGTCAAAATATTAAATGTAAAATCTCACAAAATGACCACAAACAATTGTTAAGAATTTTATTTCTATATATAATTTTGACTTTAAAAGAAAGAATAAGAAGAGAGTAATATAGTTAGAAAGAAATAGAAAATATCGTAGATAGTTGGTTTTACAAAAATAAGATTAGAGTTTAAATTTTATTTATTATTATTTTGACATTTATTTAATGTTTCTGACGAGACGATCGAGCCGAGAAACTACATTGTCTCGTCTCGTCTCGTCTAGAAGACAAAAAATTAACTCTCGTCTCGATTTTTTCTCGTCTCGAACAATGGAGTCTCGTCTCGGCCGAGAATCTCAACGAGATTTCTCGATTTTTTTAATGGATCCAATATGTAACTTATTATTATATATTTACCGTAAAAACATATAAATAATTTTCAGGGTTATTAAAAAAATTGAGACAACTATTTTCTTCAGTATCAATTTTGCAGAATCTTCATTAAGCCGATTTCTATGTTTTCGTCACACTACACCAGCTTACGAAAATAATCTTTCCGATGGTACGGAAGTAGCTGGTGCACTTAAAAAATCTCGCGCCATTTTCATTAAATTAGGATAAATATCTTGATGCTTATTCCAAAAATTTTAAATGTCCTCTACTTTATCTGACCGTTTTGTAGCTAAATATAGATAGTTTTATGTAAGAAATTTTAGCCCGATCCTGTATTAGATTTATAATTTAAAAAATATGATAATTTTTAAATACAAATATACAAAATGTTCCAATGAAAATATAAAAAACTGTACTTTTAAAAATACAAAAAATTGTCGAGAAATCTCGGAATAATTGTCGAGAATCGAGAATCTCGATATGTAAGTATCGTCTCGTCTCGTGAGTTCAAAAAGTTTTCTCGTCTCGGCGAGACGAGAAATTTCGAGACGAGACGAGACGAGATTCGAGAATGTCTCGTCTCGTCAGAAACACTACATTTATTTGACAAGCAAAAAAAAGAACAACGAATAAAATAGTTAATCTTGACATATATACCTCGTGCTAAAGAATTGGATTGATTAATTTGATGTCTGATTTATTTATAAAATTTTGCTTTCTTGTGTTGCTGTGTTATCGTAGGTACATAATAATTTAAGATAATATTTTTCAATTTTTTTTAAGTTTTTTTTTTCAATTATTATGTGCTCAAACATTTTTTAACCAAATTTATTACATAAGCCAGAAATGTCAAATTTATACTCTGCTCCATTTAAGCCGTTCAATAGCCAATAGCCAATTTTAAGTAGTCGAAATTCCATTGGGTAAACTTGTCTCTAATCTCAATAGGGCTGTTGCAAGAATTTTTGTAAGACTTCTAAGTACTAAATTTTAAAAGATATTGTTGCTTTTCGTGCAAATTTGAAAATATCACAAAATATTGATTAGATATTTTACAATTAATTATTGAAAATTGTGTAATATTTTGAAAAAGTCACGAGGCCTGAAACAGAATGTGACGTCAGAGCACATACAGTTTAACATGTGACAAACTATCGCCTACTTTTATTTATATAAATAATGTAAACTGTTTTCCTATTGGCTATGAATGACGTACTGTATGTGCTCTGACGTCACAGGACTGGGGGGTTGTTTTTCATGACTATTTCTGGCGCCAATCTTTTTATTTAATTATTTACGAAAATAAAAAAATATATTTTTTATACTAGTATGAAAAATATTGCATAAACTTTCATTTAAAATGCTTTAAAAAAATGTGAAACCGGCTCATTTCAGCCAATCAGAGCGTTCAAAACTATACCCTATTCTCTACAATACTGAATGTCTTAAAGCGTAAATGGAACAAGGTACCTATAATAGATTAAATTCTTAGCACTCGGGATATATAACTCATCGGAAAATAGACCAATCAGATATTTATTTAATTACACTGTGCAACATCGGTTATTTGCGTTGCTAAATTGTGTTTCGCGTAGTGATGCACGCGAGGCGAGACGAGACGAGAAATATAAAATATCGATCTTGTCTCGTTTTCGGATCTGTAATCTCGATCTCGCTCTCGTTCTCGCACATTTTTTTGGGTCTCATCTCGTTCTCGTACGAGAGTCTCGCGAGAGTCTCGCTATAAAAATAAGCGCATGCGCACTACGTATTTACGTAACTGTTTAACTACAAGAGACAATTTCGCACCAATAGCACCGTCTTTCATTTTTTTGCAATCGTATAACTATAATAAAGAGACGAAACACTAAATTCTGGTCACCAAATTATTTCAATACGAACATAATGTTTATTCATTTACGGTCACCACAAAATGTAATAAGTTAGTAAATAATTTAATTTACCTCTAAAATATCCAATTTATCATCAAACTGTGATCTCTAAACTATTTCAATACGAACATCTGTTAACACATTCTGTCTGTCATCAGTAAAACGAATTAAACATTAAAATATTATTTTTTTTGTAAGTAAAAGTACCTACACTTTTTCATTAAATATATGCCACTATTTAAGTAAGATGAAGTCATAAAAAACAGCTGCACTTAACCCGTCGGCAACCAATCACTCCGCTTCTCTCCCTGTTGGCTCCCAACGACGCTTAATATAACATCCTTTACTTTTCAGGGGCGACAATAGTTTTATTAACCGTGGTTTTAACTGGGGTGAATTAGGAGATGAAATATTAGAGAAAACTAGTTCTACTGGATGCGATACCGATTTTGTTTTATTTTTGCATTTCCTCGCTCTGGGAACGATACTACTCGTAATCGAATTGACTCTAGATAGACTCAAAAAATATAGTGAATTCATATAATTTTCACATTTACGTGTTCTATGCATGAATTAGCGTTGACTCCACTCCTCGTACGGTGCATTTTTCATTGAATTTATGAATCAAAGCTATAAAGTTACAAATACTTTTTATTGCGAGACTCTTGCGAGAATCTCGCGAGATTTCTCGCTTCTCGCAGTTGTGATATCTATCTCGCCTCGAATTTTAAACTGCAATCTCGCTCTCGTTGTCGTCTCGCATAATGCAACGAGACGAGACGAGATGCGAGAGTACTCTCGCCTCGTCGTGCATCACTAGTTTCGCGAAACACATATGTAATCATATCATCCATGGATACAAATGAACAAATAATATTTTTGACATTTGGTAAAAATATTGTTGGCTGATTCGTATAGTCTTAACATGTACAACTCGAGCTTCGAAAATCATTTGAATATACAGTTTGCGGACTCGATGTGCAACACATCTCGTCCTTTCAAATGTTTATTCGATTATTTTGTGAGAAGGAACCCTTCTCACAAAATAAAATGTCAATTATGACATTCGTTCATTAATATACAATTATTTATCACATGTGGACAAGTATTTACAATTATTTTTCTTTTCCAGGTGGGTCATCAAATAGTAATCGATTACCTTTTTTCCGTTGCAGTATATGTAAGTCACAACACTAATTACTCGAGTAATTATAGTCCTGTCTACGTAAGAATGTCACCGAGCATTACAAAGTATATTGTTTTTGACGACATACGTAATTAAAGTCTTTTGCCACAGAGGTTATAGAATCTGTTCATAAGGCGACGTATGTCGTATCGCTGTTCAGGAATAATTTGGAACTGTCAATATAGTTCGTATACATTTGTGTGCATTTTAAATTTTAACGTTTTTATTTCCGTGATTTATGCCATAAAACAACTAAGTCTTGTCTGCATATGTGTTTTTTTATGCAGAAAAAGACACCCGTATTCTCTTGGAGTAGTGCTACTTCCGAAAAATGCCTATTTAAACTGTCTAATGTCAACTTTAATATTAACAATTAGAGAAATAAAAATAAATTATATGGTAAATAGGACTTATTTCAAATAAAATATATATAAAATAAAATTCAGAATACTTTCCATAGATTCCTAGTCCTAGTGTAGGAGTCAGCAAAGATTATACAGAGAATTGAAATAATTCTGAATTACAGTGCTATACTTAAAAGTATTTAATTAAATGCCACTTTCTTCTTGAATTTAATTTTAAAAATGGAAATAAATTAGAAACGGCGAATGGCAATATTTATTGTCAATTCTTCTTATGACTGATCAGACATACGTTCTCTGTACATAGCCTAGTGATGCACGCGAGGCGAGACGAGACGAGAAATATAAAATATCGATCTCGTCTCGTTTTCGGATCTGTATTTTCGATCTCGCTCTCGTTCTCGCACATTTTTTTGGGTCTCATCTCGTTCTCGCACGAGAGTCTCGCGAGAGTCTCGCTATAAAAAAAAGCGCTTGCGCACTACGTATTTACGTAACTATTTAACTGCAAGAGACAAGTTCGCACCAATAGCACCGTCTTCCATGTATTTGCAGTCGTATAACTATAATAAAGAGACGAAACACTAAATTCTGGTCACCAAATTATTTCAATACGAACATAATGTTTCTTCATTTACGGTCACCAGAAAATGTGATAAGTTAGTAAATAATTTAATTTACCTCTAAAATATACAATTTATTATCAAATTGTGATCTCTAAACGTTTTTAATACGAACACATTCTGTCATCAGTAAAACGAATTAAACATTAAAAAATTATTTTTTGTAACTAAAAGTACCTACACTTTTTCATTAAATATATGCCAATATTAAAGTAAGATTAAGTCATAAAAAATCTCTACACTGGTAACACGCTAGCAACCAATCACTCCGCTTCTCTCCCTGTTGGCTCCCATCGACGCTTAATATAACATCATTTACTTTTCAGGGGCGACAAGAGTTTTATTAACCGTGGTTTTAACTGCGGTGAATTAGGGGTTGAAATATTAGAGAAAACTAGTTCTATTGGATGCAATACCGATTTTGTCTTTATTTTTGCATTTTCTCGCTCAGACACCGATACTAATCGACTCTAAATAGACTCAAAAAATATTGTGAGTTCATATAATTTTCACATTTACGTGTTTTATGCATAAATTAGCGTTGACTCTACTCCTTGTTAGGTGCATTTTTCATTGAATTTATGAATCAAAGCTATAAAGTTACAAATACTTTTTATTGCGAGATTCTCGCGAGAATCTCGCGAGATTTCTCGCTTCTCGCAGTTGATATATCGATCTCGCCTCAAATTTTAAACTGCAATCTCGCTCTCGTTCTCGTCTCGCATAATGCAACGAGACGAGACAAGATGCGAGAGTACTCTCGCCTCGTCGTGCATCACTAACATAGCCAATTCCGAGTTAATGTTTTTTTTTTCACACTGTAGTACATATCGTGGGTATAGTTCTAAAAGTGACCAAGTCGCAAATTATGGAAAATCTCGTGGAAAATGAATTAAAGTACTCAAGTCTTTTAAAAAAGGAAAAATTACACAAGTCAAATATATGTGCTAAAATAACTTTTTCTATAGTCTATGTACAAAGTAGCCACTTGCGCTCTCTTTTGTCTACGCAAAATGTCACGTTGCCGCTCATGCGCGACAAAATAAAAACGCTCGCTGTCCAAAATTCTAATGTTGAGAAATGTCACTTTTCTACATTCTTAATGGAAACGTTTAGTCAGGAACTAATGGCACTGTAGTTACACATTTACCACCTTCACAAGTCAATCTGACATATAACTGCGCTGTGGGTATATTATAAAACCAAACAAAATGCCGCACTGCTGTGAAAATAAAATAGGGCATTCATTTAGAAAAACGAAAGGATGAAATGTTTAGATTAGATTAAAGCAGTAGCTGAAGAAGAAATTAAATTAAAATTAAATATAAAATAAATTGTGTGAACAGTTTGGCGTATACTTGAAATAAATAAATTTTTGTTATGGTGGAGAACCCCATTGTGGCGACTGTAGAAAAAATAGTGTGTGTGTTGATTTTAAGAGAACTACCTCTCAATCGACAATGTCCCATTTTGCACTGTTAATACACAAATAGCGGTGCGAGAAATGTACTTTTCATGCACTCATAGTGTGTAAAGGGTCATTTTTGAAGCACTAGTGGGTGAAAAGTACTCTGCTCCATTTAAGCCGTTCAATAGCCAATAGCCAATTTTAAGTAGTCGAAATTCCATTGGGTAAACTTGTCTCTAATCTCAATAGGGCTGTTGCAAGAATTTTTGTAAAACTTCTAAGTACTAAATTTTAAAAGATATTGTTGCTTTTCGTGCAAATTTGAAAATATCACAAAATATCGATTAGATATTTTACAATTAATTATTGAAAATTGTGTAATATTTTGAAAAAGTCACGTGATCTGAAACAGAATGTGACTTTTCATGCACTCATAGTGTGTAAAGGGTCATTTTTGAAGCACTAGTGGGTGAAAAGTACTTGTATGTTGTATGCAACACGTGTGTAAAATAGTGTTTTTTGTCTCGAGCTACAATTTCCGCACATCGCACTCGACCAAAAAAGTACTACTTTACACACTTGTTGCATAAATAACTATTTCAACTAAGTTGAATTATATTAAAAATAATTAGTGACCAAGTCAGAACCCACCCCTCCTTCCAAATTCCTTTACACTACAAAAAAAAATGTTATAAAACATAAAAAATAATGACTAGTAAAAAAGGAAAAATATTAGAAAATGAAGGAAACATGAAAATCTCGATTTTTCCAATTACCGCAAAAATTAAATGCAATTTCTCACAAAGTACGTGTTTTGACATGATTACTTTTAGAAGTATACGCACGATATATTAAATTTTACATGTCTTATACGAGTATTAAAATTTGAAACCTTTTCATTACGGTCGACAGCTTTTGGTTTGTATACTTTACAACCCTGAAACTTTGAGCTTTGTTTGTGCTGAGAAGTTGATAGAAGAGCTTGAGCTTATTACATTGCATGACCTTGGGACTGTAAACACACCACCTTAATTAAATCTATAACATTCTGGCTTCAGCAAACATGATTATGTTTCAATAAACACTGCAAGGCTCATGTCACGTACTAGTGTGGATAGGAGTTATTGAGGAACAGATGTGACAACATTGATTACAAATATACTAGTTAAGCAAAATCAACCAAATTGTATCGCTACAATGCTAGTATAACCAATCTCAACATTTCGTAATTTCGGAAAATTTAGGGAGAAAATAATACCGAGAGAGAAATGCCGAATATTTTTCTTTCAAGTTGCACATCTGAATGCAAGTCTATGCATTTTATATGCATATTCACAGACAACGTGTTTATGTGAAAGGTCAACCATTTTACAATTTTGCACATCTACTTGTGTGAAATCTAATGAAAGTCATAATAACAATACTAACGTAGGTAACAAATGTTTTGAGAAAAATTTAGAGCACTTCATCAAATAGAGAGCACTTTTTTATTGAAACGTTAACATAAGGGGTTGTTCCTATAACTAAGGAGATAAGAAATATAATTTTGCATTAATGATAAGGAACCATTATCTACATTACGACGCAGTGTTCTAATCTTGTCTCATTTGTCAGTGGACGATATTAAATCTAAAGGGTTAAATGAAATACACCTGTTGTGTTATGAGGCAGAATGTATTGTTTATTTATTTAAGTGGCGATCGATTTCGGACGATAGTTCATCATCAGGCCGACGCGTCAAAATAGTAAAAATATATATCGTAGAAAATCTTTAAATGTCAAAAACATCTTATATTGATACCAAAAAATTAATGAGAGTGTAAAGATTACATTGATAAACGGAGAATATAACGGCGAGTTTTACAAAGGACGAGTTACATGTTTTTTATACTATTTTTTCTATTGAGGTAATTTTACAATTAGATATTTTTAAAAAGGACTTGTCAAAAATATGACTTAGTGTTTTTTTGTCAGTTTTGTTGGTAGCGCTTCCCGCTAATAATTGAAATTTTACATTTTGACAGTTTGTGTATTGTGAGATTCTGACCGATTGTTAAATTAAAACATTGTATCAAGCATTATATAATTATGGAAGAGGAAAACCAATACTTACAATGTACTCCACCGGTTTATTAATGAATCACCTGATTTGACATATCTTGTAATAAAGGTAAATTTACCAAATAACGAATCGGGATCGCTGCTTCGTGTAGGGTATTATCATAAATAAAACTATTTAAATAATGAAATACTTTAATGAACAATTTATTGATCTACACTTTTACATTCCACCATTTTGTCAACACATCCACTGCTCAGTTGCAGACATAACAGCAACAGCTGTTCTTACATTATTCAATACAAAACATGTTGTATTTGTATATGGCACTTACGTCTATATAATATTTAAAAATTTAATATTCGACAGTTCGCCTGGACGTGAAACTGGAAATTATGGATCGTAAAATTTTCATATTTGCTTGCAAGTAGCCACAAATTGAGTTGACAGTGTCAACATTTCAAATAACGTGCAACATACATTTCAAAACCTGCCTGATATAACAATAAAATCAGCTGAAAATTGCAATATTACCATAAAATTAAATTATAATAAATAAAACTTACCGTTTAAATTGTTTTGACAAAGTAAATTCCGAGCGCATTGTTTCTTGTTTCGTAATTTTTTAGTTGAAAGATGTTAACTTCACAGATTCTTCTTTCTGAACTAACACAGCTATAGCTATAAATTCTTCTTCTTTCTAATCATATGACCTAGAGAAAAGATAAAAATCAATAATTAGAAGTAATATTTCAACATAAACAACTTACCATTTTGAGGTTATATGTAATTCATGTCCTGACTCCCACCTCTAGAATACGAAAGGCGCCAAAAACAGTATGTTTATAGATCTTCTAAACGTCGTGTTTTCAGTGATAAACAGTACTTTTATAGACTCATAAGAACACCGAAATACAAAAAACATTTATTAGGTATATTTTTATATTTTGCGTTCATAAGGGGGTCATTACGATACGCAATTGCGTATCGTAATGACCTTCATTTCGATACGCAATTTTTTGTTTTAGACGGTTGGTACTAGATGACGTTTCTTTAACCCATTTTTACCTAATTTATTTTTAGTTAATTGATAATTCATTTTAATAATATAATGTCGAAATTATTATTATTATTATTATTATTATTTTTTATTTAGGCAAGATTATTTACATGAAAATGTACAAATGGTTACAAATATAATCACAAATTGAGTAAGTAAATGTTAATTGTAGAAGGCGCAAAATATAAAAAATAATATAAAGAACTCATTTTATAAGACTTTCTTTCGCACTTGTCAATTAGAAAACTCGCTAATGCTCGTTTTCTAAATTTTGACGCGTGCGAAAAAAACATGTCTTATAAAACACGTTCTTTAATATACTATTATTATGCCCAGTGACAACTAGATTAGATCAATTTAGTAAAAACATTTGGAGTGTAAAATTTTTCTCAATACTTTTGTTACATACTTTACAAAAGCAAACATTTGTGAAGTTTCTGTAATATCATATTCGTTAATATAAACAGAAACAGAAAACAATATCACACCTTTGTCCCGAGATAGTTAATTCAAAACAACAGCTCCTCCTTGGGGTGAATAAGCATTACGCGATGTGAACCTGCAGCACTATATCCACAACTAGGGCCGCTATTCAAGCGCCCAACTTGACTTAATTAACTCTCTGTGTGTGGTGATAAACGCAAATGACAATTTACGTGAACGTTGTGTGGCGAACGTGCTTACGTATTTACTGGCTAATTTGGATATCGAGAGAGTTATGGACTATGATGTTACTTGTTTTGGGATTTTGTCACTCATTGGGGAATGATTTTCCATTTTGCTATTTTTGTCTGTCAATTATTGCTCGTCAAGTGCCATTGAAATTAGTGTTGGATAGGACATTAATTAAAAAATAATTGCATGCAGCATTTTTTGTTTTATATGCTGCTGGTGCAGTTTTTATCGCTGTTAATGAACATACATTTGTGGTTGGGATTTTATTTTTAAAGTGGTACTTCAGAGTTTGAATGATTTCATAAGTTTGTAGAAAACAGCGTTAAACAAAATGGCGTTAAACGAGGACACTTCAACTAACAAATATGGAAATAGGGGAATACATGTTTGACAATTTTTATCTCCTGCCATAGATATGGGAGGTAATTTTTCGGTACAAAAATTCACTAGTGAGTTTCATTGAATAAGCACGAATTAGGGTCGCCGCAACACGTTTTTACTATTTTTACAATGATGTCCGTGTCTCTGTATGGCTGTGTGTAACGATTTTTACTTCCACGATAACTCTTGTAACAAACTTAGGAGATAAACTTCTTTTGGCCTTTTTAGAAGATTTTAATGTCTGATTTCTTTACATTTCTGGACGAAAGAATGTGGAAGACTGGTCGGCCACACAACCTCAAAATTGACAAAACTCTATCGGTCAAGTAATTCTAATTAAATTAACAAAACAAATAAGAATTTTTCGATCAAATAACAGGTTCTTTTTTCACAATAAGTTATAAAATGGATGTCTTCACTGAAGTGATTTTATTATTTGGTGCGATGACGGAACTTCATGGGCAAACATACCCGACAAAAAAGGCATAATAAAATGTAGAATCCACAACCTGTGAAAAAAATTATATTGCTGAAGATGAAGACCATTGGGCCTTCGAAACGTCCAAAAATGTAAAGAAATAATATCAAACATTAAAACCTTCCCAAAAAGGTCAAAAGTATATCTCCTAAATCAATTTCTAAAGGGAAGCAAAAGTCTACACATGAATCTTATAAACAAACTTTCAAAAATTTCTATTTTCCGTATTTCAGCTTGCTACATTTATAAAAAGATTAGATTTCGGGTAAAATTGAACAACCGGAAGTGGTACTTTACTTCAAGCCCAGAACAGTTTTTAAGGAGGTTCGAGCGAAATTAATGGGTCAAAATAACATTTATATTATTTTGTTCTTTTAATATCTAAAGTAATTGCTATTTTATAATTTTAATAAATAAGAGTATATTGAGCTTAAATACATAATTAATTTGTTTTTAATAAAAAAAAATACTGAAATGATTTCAGTATTTTGAACATACGAGGTGTGTTCAAAAACTATCGCGAATTTTGAATTTTCGCGGGTTACGTATATTCGAATTTCGATCTTTTTGTGGCTTTATGTTGGTACTCATGTCTCTCACTTATGTCGACAAGCTCGGCCATTTTGAATGTTCACTTAATTGTTGACAGCTGCTTTGCTTGCACGTGTTTCGGATCGTCTTCGATTTTTACCTATTCAAAAAAATGGAACAAAGAATCTGTATCAAATTTTGTGTGAAAAACGAAATTAAGTGCGCGGATGCATTCCGAATGTTGACTGTGGCATACGGAGAAGCTACCTTGGACCAAAGCAACGTTTATCGGAGGTACAAAATGTTCTCAGAAGGCCGAGAAGATGTGAACGACGAAAAGCGTGCCGGACGCCCGAGCACTTCAACAACAGACGAAAAAATTAATGAAGTGGAGAAAATGATATTGGCCAATCGTCGAATCACCGTTAGAGAAGTTGCTGAGGACCTAAACATATCGATTGGCTCGTGCCATTCGATTTTTATCAATGATTTGGGCATGAGACGGGTCGCCGCGAAATTTGTACCAAAATTGCTCAATTGCGACCAAAAACAGCATCGCATGAACATTGCTAATGAGATGTTGGACTCTGTCCGCGACGACCCAAATTTGCTCCAGAGGGTCATAACTGGTGACGAATCGTGGGTTTATGGTTATGACGTGGAAACCAAAGTTCAATCATCTCAATGGAAGCTGCCGCACGAACCAAGACCGAAAAAAGCGCGCCAAGTTCGGTCGAATGTGAAAGTTTTGCTGACAGTTTTCTTCGATTGCAGGGGCGTGGTGCATCATGAGTTCTTGCCACAGGGTAGAACGGTCAATAAGGAATATTACCTGCAAGTTATGCGCAATTTGCGCGAAGCAATCCGCCAGAAACGCCCGGATTTGTGGAAGAACAAAAATTGGCTTTTGCGCCACGATAACGCCCCTGCTCACACATCGTTGCTTGTGCGCGACTTTTTAGCCAAAAACAACACACTAATGATGCCGCAGCCACCGTATTCCCCAGATCTGGCCCCCTGTGACTTTTTCTTGTTCCCTAAACTGAAGAGGCCCATGAAAGGACGACGTTACGCTACGCTTGACGAGATAAAGACGGCATCGAAGGAGGAGCTGAACAAGATAAAAAAAATGATTTTTTGAAGTGCTTTGAAGATTGGAAAAACCGTTGGCACAAGTGTATAATATCTCATGGGGATTACTTTGAAGGGGACAAAATAGATATTCATGAATAAATAAATAATTTTTGAAAAAACACAAAATTCGCGATATTTTTTGAACACACCTCGTATGTGGTAAAAGAAAGTTATATGGCTACAGCGCGTCTTGTTCTTTGAGCTCTCTTTCGTTTATTTATATTTATTTACTTATTGTAAAATTATTATATTAAATTTATCTACCAATTTCAGTAATCAAAGTTGTTTATAACAAGAAAAATATAATTTTAAAATAACAAAAATAGTTAGTGCAACATTGCCAAGTTCTTCATCTGTTCCGCTACTATTGAACAAAAATGAACAAAATAGTAATTTACATTGCAAGACCGTTACTTAGAACTTTACGGGCGAGCACGGTACCTAACGAGCGAAGGGAGCGAGCTTGTTATCCGTGCGAGCACGTAAATTTCGGGTAACGGTTGTGCGTTTTATGATATACTGAATCGTAAATAACTTGAAAAAATTATTGCAACATACCACAATACATTAAATTATTTGATCGAAATAGTCTTTAAAAACATATGGCGAAATAACGAATAAATAGAACTGTATATATGTTGCTATGGTTTCAACAGCCTGTAAATTTTCTAACGGGCGGAGACCGTAAAAACCTTCCTAACCACTAGAGACAGAGCTCTGTTATAAGAGGTTTACGATTCAGTATAACATAAAATGTTTAACATTCATTTTCAAGTTAATTTGAACGCAAGAAGGCATTATGAATTTCTTATAACATACTACGAATCTTCAGTTATATTATACTAGTTTTATGTTCATCAAAGTAAAAAATATCAAAGTAAAACAAACAAAAAGTATATACGACTTTATGTATTAGAACGTTGAAAACGTCAACTTTATAAGCGATTTTCTAAGGATCTAGACGGTGGATTGTTTTTTAATTTTTAGAATAGTTGGATAAGACATCCTTCATTATAATTATAAAATTTTGAAACATAAAGTTGGAAATTAATTTTTCACGGGGAGATTCGCTCGAACCTCATTAATGAAAAACTATATTAAAATATAATCAAAAACTTTTCAATTTTAGTATTTAAGAATTTTATATCAATGGGAACAGCATTTATTTACAAGTTTCATATTAATGACAATAACAAAAGTGGTACTTTACTTGTAACTTTGAACAAATTTTCTTGAAAAAATATATTAAAATATGATCCAAAACTTCTCAAATTTGGAATTGAAAACTCGTATATAATTGGAAACAACATATGTATTAGATTTTGACCATATATGTTAAACCGGATGTGGTTCTTAATTTGTAGCTCTTAACAGATTTTCGAGGAAAAACATGATAAAATATAATCCAAAATTTCGTATTACAGACTTTTCTATTATTAAAACAACAAATTAGATTTTGTTTACAAACACCGAAGTGGTATTTTACTTAAAGCTCATTGTTATTTTAAACATGGATTTGGTGGGTGGTTATTTACTGGACACATATTTTTTCATGTTAAATTTGGCTAGTAGTTTTCTAAAATACCTGGACGTTTTACAAAATCACTAAAAGCATACGGCTACAATATAAAATGAATATTTTAATATTTTTGCTAATTTTTCTAAACATACATTAACGGAACTTAAAGCACAAAACTCATAACTGGGAAACTCATATCGAGTTTCGTGCGCTAGGTTACGTTATGAATATACATTTAGAGAAATATCCAAGCTAATTAAGTCCAAAATTCTTAAGGTGCGTTCACAAATGAAAATTAGGTTTAGATTTATGGTTCATACTTTAGATTTAAAGACTTTGGCCGCATATTATGTAATGACTCCATTCACACTTCAGAATTTAGGGTCTCTAAATCCAAATCATAAAGCTAAACATTGCAAGGTCCAAAGTCCAAATTTTAGGTTTATGATTTAGTTTGACGTCATAAACTTCACCAACAGAACGAGTCTGAAATGATGCAAATATATACACCCATCTTTATTTAGTATCCACTTGGTGGAGTCGGCTTTTTAAACACTTGCGAGAAGAACATGGAGACTGTCATAACTTGTAATTGCTGAAATATAACCAATAATGCCAAGCGAATTACAGTTTCACGGCGCACAGGTGCCTTGTTGAGTACTGTTCTACCGATATTTTAATCTTGTGTTTGAAGCATTTACACAGATGTCTGTACATATCAAAACTAATTTTCAGGTAATTTAAACTTAAATTTATGAATGACTTACTTAAACCTAAACAAAAACCATAAACCTAATTTTTATTTGTGAAGCACCTTACTTTTACAATTCGCTCAGTCATTTTGAAAATGGTAAGGCGTTTTATAAAAACGGCTGTTTCTTCAATCGCCTTTGACTTATAAAATGACTGGAATGCTTTCTGGGGTACTCTCTCCATATCAGCTTGGAGTGCCCGTGATGTAACGCTTAGTAAACGCCGTTAACAGTACATATACATTATTGAAATCTGTGAATAAAAGCAGATTGGCACACCCCAAATGATGTCATGATATTTTTAAATTCTTAATAATCAAATATTTCATTTGAAAATATATTTTTCGCAAAACTTAGAAAACATTTGCCAAGTCTACAAAATATAATTTATAAAAACTTTAATTTCTTGTGGACGGAAATTTTCTTATCATTTTATTTTCTTATGGTTATTTCTTATTCCACTTCAAAGAAATTCATCTAGTTTGAAGACTTTGAAATGACTGCAAGTAAAACTTGCTATTACCGAGTGCTGGTAGCGTAGCTATTAAATTTCATTAAAGAAATAATTTCACACCAATTCCACAAACAATAAACCATTTAAAACTTCAAAGCAGTTGTGCAACGTTTAGAAAGCTGGGTAAACAAAATAATAACCGTGTTTTCTTCCCGTGGTGTCGGGTGTAGATTTTAAGAAGAAAATATGTTCCATTTTAGATGGTGTTGTTTGTCGTAGGGTACCTTTATAACCAGGGTATGGCCATGGGCCAAGATCACCGCCATTATCGGTAATTCATTTCCCTATTTATTTGTAATAAATGTGATATTATATTATAAAAGAATATTAAATTATCACACTGTGAATTTATAAAGGTAATAAAAATTAATTAATGTTCCAATATTCCAGCTATTTCCTACCGAATAAGATTCTTGAGCTGAAACAGGGTTCTAGGACGGTGATGGTGAACATCTGGCTTGAGATATCCCCATAAAAAAATGCATAGGGCGTTAGAGTTATAAGAGAAATGATATCCAAAAAAGGAAGTTTCTAGATCCCCATCTGTAAGTTAAGCGTTATTTGACAGCTCTGTGCTCAAACTCGCGAATGTTTTTGAAGAAAATCATGAATGAAAAGTTTAATAAATTTTAATATTTTTTATCAATATACAGTGTGGGATTAAAGTATGGAATATTTAAAAAACAGCGAACTCAACGATGAACAATTTTTCGTTGATAATTTTTTTAAATCTTTAAACATTTAATGTTGGTATGATGGTACTTATAACTTATAAAACATGATAAACGAAAATTCTAAACTGAAAAATGAAATCTAGGTATCTTGTTTATTCATTATTATTAAATTTTCAGCTCGGCTTTTCTCAGAATTTTTGTTACGCAACCTAATAATAAGGTCGTCGATCATAAAGGGAAGAAAAATCACTATAATCTATATTTCCATTTAAATTTTTTGTGACGACGTCATAACTTAAAAACAATTGGTAGTCGGAAGGTGAATCGCACATGTTAATGTGTATTTTTAAAAACTAAAATGGGTGTGTTTTAGCAATTTAAAAAAGACCAGTTGAGTTCGCTGTTTATTTTTTAATATTCCATACTTTAATCCCACACTGTATGCATAATATGAGGTATTTTTTATAAGCAGATATCGTTAATGATGATTATTCGTACCGTATGGGCGATTTCCAGGCGTCATCCCACGGGCACTCATTGATGGCGTGAGAGGTGCATCCACAAGGATCACTTTTGGGCTATTTAATAATAATGGCTGATAGTGAGGTGAAGCCTGGTAATCGTTCGCACGGTACAAATATGTCATCATCATTACCGAAATCTGTGTACAAAGCAGATTGGCACATCCAGGAATGGATATATATTTTTTAACCTATTTTATTTGGCAAAGTTCAGCTATAGCTACTTAACCATATATATTTCAACGTTATTTAAAATTAGATATAATTTTCGCGTCTCCATTAATACTAGAATTGATTATTTCGGTGTAAAGCTAATTTACTTGAAAGATATTTAAAAATATTTGGGCCCCAAATTTATGGAGGTAAAACAGGTATAGAGCATCCAGCCAGTCAATGGGTTTACCTCATAAATATAATATCACTAGAAATAATGACGTCATGTGTTAATAAGTTTACATGAGCATGTAGAACGGATTGAAATATATGATAATATGGTTACCTCCATAAATACAAATCATTGTCACGGGAAGAAATACCTTATACATCGATTACTATCACTTGAACTTCACGTCATTGACTTCTGAACCGCAATATAACTAGTAATCGTATATTTATCTTACTTATACATTCTTTCTTCGACAGGTGTGTCCACTAGCTTCATTTTTGTCTTACTAACACATTTAGTGGCCTTATGTTTACGTTAACTGTCGCGAAGCTTCATTTTGGAATAAAAATGTGAAATATCTGAAATTTAGGTTTGACATTTTATATGTGTCAATCTCATTGTTATGTTTATAATTTATTGGTGATATTTACCTTTTCTTAAAATTATTTTCGTTCTTCGGTAAGTATAATCTCAGAAATAATCGGAAAAGGGAGTAGTATTTTAGTTTAAGAATGGAATAATCCACCCAAAAATTACAAAAACTTAATCACAATACAAGTTGAGAAGTATACGGTAGACATATTATATTTAGTAATATGAATGTTCAGAATTGCCAATAATAAAAAAATCAAACGTCATTTAACAAAATTTTGCTTAATTATAATAATATTTCCAAACGTAATGGACCTTTTCAATTTAACGGCTATCTCTTTCTATCGCTGCAAATAGTAAGAAAATGGCGCGAACAACTGCCAGTTGAGCTGTCAAACGAAACGTCAAAAATATTGCAGTCATTAAAATATCTGTGTATTTTCAGTGAAAATTTGCATCGTTAGACATTTTAACTTCAATAAAAGCTTTTGTAACTTATTTCGATAAGATTTTTCAAAGTTATCTGAGATATTCTCACATTTTACGTCTAATTTTTTTTAGAAACAAACGCCGTAGATCTCAGTTGTTCTTACTATGCGCAGATTCACATTGCGCAAATCTTCTATCTCTTTAAATTGAAAAGGTCTATTATTTCTATTAATAGTGTGAAATACATAATAATAGAAAAGCCAATAAAATACCGTTAATAAAATATATTTAAAAATACCTATAAAGAAAATTTCAAAAATCCCCTACACGATGACGTAAACCCATTGACTGTCTGGATGCCCTATACTGATTGTAACTATAGTGATTTTTATGTCACATCAAAGTGGCAAAATTTGCTGTGCTAGTTCCTCCAGAATAGTCGTAAATAAAATGAGTAATAGCCATCATTACACGCTTGTTGAATAATACCCTATAAAGCACAAATGGTAATAATTTTCCAAGCAATACACAATTCCCTAAATGGTTAATTTGCATTGGTTTACTTCACACTAAATTAAGCTAGTAGAATAATGAATTAACTAGGATTGAAACTTTACTCGTTTCGGTAACAATTAGGTCATTGCAGACTTACAATTAATATCAACATATTCATCATTTAGTTGCACAAGTGCATATTGCACTAAATGTGCGATTGTGATGAAACGTAATTGACTAAAATTTATTGTTCAAATAGAGTAGCTTTCTAAAACAAATATTTCGAGTGTTTAGTATACAGTACTAATAATATGTTAATTAATAACTATCACAAATATTATCCTACTCTAATTTCAAGCTGTAATATTTATGTGAAATCAGTGTTTATTTATGCATTACTCAATACACTTAGCGTCAATATATTTTAGTATTCTCGTAGTCTACGTGAAATGAAGGTTATATCATACGCTTATTGGGATCGCAGAATCTGTTGGGCTCATAAACCAATCTTTCAAAAAATATAAACAAATTATGGGGAATGTGACCATATTCTTTGACGATGGTGACTAGATTTAAATTTAATTTTCGTGTTTAGCATTGTAGTCTCGTGGTTGAAATTACGCATGCAATGTAATTGTTGGTTATACACGGTGTTTCCTTTAAAACAACCAGCGCTTTTTTGGGCGAACTAACAACTTTAGAGAAAAATGTTTTATACCAAAAATGATCATGAATAAGGGGATAATGTATCAATAGTAACAAACGGAATATTTAACCAGTGGTTCTCAAACGGTACAACAAAATTATATTTTTTAAATGGCACCCTATATAATATTTTAGTCCTTTAAATAGAATATTATTTTTTGATTTCAACGATATAAATATAGCATAGGGTTGTATAACAATTATTTCGAGAAAAATGGTATTAAAAACTAGAAATAATGTAATAAAAAATCTGATGTGGCCAGCACATTACCTTCCGTCAGTTCTATGTATTTTGTATAAATGTCATACAGAAAGTTCCTTGCAAAAGATTATATTTCTTGTACATTACCTTAAGGCAGTTGTATGTATTTTATACAAATTCCATACAGAAAGTTTCTAACAAAAGATCCTATATTTACAGTAAAATTATAACATGAACATACTGTC
The DNA here is from genome assembly GCA_963082715.1 of Harpalus rubripes. Lineage (NCBI taxonomy): Eukaryota > Metazoa > Arthropoda > Insecta > Coleoptera > Carabidae > Harpalus > Harpalus rubripes. The sequence goes on along the minus strand of OY720449.1, from coordinate 10,955,834 downwards.
AACTGCACTTGACACTGACACCTTTCAAACAGAATTTTTTAAATGTATCAGCTGTTTCCAGAGTTATAGCAAAGCTGACTAATATATATGATATTTAATTTCTTTATAATTTTTTAACACTATGTCCATTTAATATGAAGTATAAAATGCATTCAAATCGTATAGAGAATAAATAATTCTTTAATATTTATAATAACATTAAATGTGAAAAAATGATATTTAACATCGTTTTTTCAAGAAAAACTGTTAAAATCTTCAAATGAGGGTACTTCCCATTGACCAATTATAACCAAAATCTAATCAGCTCTTCACATGGATGTAACGAAGAGGAATATGAAAGAATTATAATTTTTGGAATTGTAGTATTAGAGTTATCGCATTAGAAAATTTTGTCACACACAGACACACACACACACACACACACACACACACACACACACATACACATACATACATACATACACACACACACACACACACGCACACGCACACACACACACACACACACACACACACACACACACACACACACACACACACACACATACATACAGACATCATCGTAAAAATAGTAAAATCGTATTGTAGGGACCCTAAAACGTGCTTATTCATCAAAAACTCACCACCGAATTTTTTGACCAAAGACAATACCTTCCTTACCTAAAGGTGACGGAAGGTAAAAAGGGTTTACTACTAGCGTAACTAGGCAACAGACGTATTTATATACCTGTGTATTGCATGGCTTATTGTAATATTATAACATTATTTCTAATACCATTATTCTCGAAATAATTGTTATACAACCCTACACCATATTTATAAAGTTCTGTACAGTGGGGTTTGCCACTGTTTTCCATAATCACGATTGTCGATGAGGGTTGGTGTGTACCAACACGGTCTCGTTTCCGTTCCGAAATCGCGATTGTTAATGAGTGTTGTCGAGTGACAACACTGTTACCGTTTTTCGTTTCACTTTGGTGTGTGCCATTAATGACCGTTCGTCCCGCGGTCCCATAACTTTGGTGTTTGCCATTATTGCCCGTATCGCTGGTTCATTTGTATTAGCCGATTGTATGCTAGCGATTGCTACTTTCATTTGTTTTGTTATTATTATCGTTCTTAATATATTTTAATAAAATATTAAAATTCATTATATATGATTTTATTGTCAAAAACCGAATTCTGTGTCCACTAAGCTACCCGAGCTTTTTCTGGCGTTCAAGCCACACTTTTCAACGATGTTATAAGAGTCCTTTACTGGATTTACCACCTCTCCTATGCTGTGTTATCGAACGATCGATTGGCGCCCGAGAAACACGTTTTGACAGCAAGGAGAACTTCAGCAAACGTTGAGTAAAGTTGACAGGCCCGTTTGGCCATTACAAAATGGCGCCCGAACGGGGACTCTCGCTTTTTAGCCGTTACAATTTGAATATCAATATATAAGCCATAAAATAAAAAAAAAACTAAACGTTAGTTTGTAATAATATTGTAATTAGCAATTTAATGTTTTGGAGAAGGGATATTATGACGTAAGCATGTGAAAATCGTGAAAGAAGACAAATAGACTGCGGGAAGAAAAGAGACAGTTATAGATCAGCCAATCAACGTCGCGATAACTATCTCGTTCCCTCTCGGTGTCCCGTCTTCTTCCAAGATTCTACTGTGCTCACGTCATATACGTATTCCCCAAATTGATCTTACTAATTATTTACTACGTTTACATGCAGTTTTGAAAATGGTTTCAGTTTTCAGTCAAAATTACGCGAAACTGTTTACATGCAGGTTTATAGATTGATTTGAAAACAGTTTCGGCGCATGCGCATGAAAGTGACAGATCCTCTTCAATCCAAATCCTTCGATTTGCCACTATTCCAGTATTTTTCTACTTTGTATCACTAAGCACTAAAACTACACAACTGTGAGTTTATTTATAGGTTAGTAACACCAAGTAACACATAGCGACAGAAACTTTATGTACGCATGCGCAATATCGAAACTGAATTTTAAGTGTTTACATGACTAGTTTTGAAACTAGTTTCCAAGTCAAACCTAGGAATTTTAGTTTTGGTTTAAGATAACTCAAAACCGTTTTGACCGAGGGGTCCGTCACTCAAGAAATCCTTGTACACTTACATAAAAATCCGATTGAAAATCCTGAAAATCTTTATCTTAATACTGCAATCTTTGCAATCAACATTACAATCCCAAAAATCATTACAATCCTTGTAAAAAAAATTAAAATCTTGGAAATCTTACTTGCAATCTCATATTCTTAGACAAATCTATGCAAGTTCATGGTAACTATCTCAAGAAATCTTTGTACACTTACACATAAATCCGATTGAAAATCCTGAAAATCTTTCTTTAATACTGCAATCTTTGTAATCAACAATCCCCAAAAAATCTTGTAAAATCCCAGAAATCTTTCCAATCAACATTATAACCCCAAAAATCATTACTATCTTTGTAAAATCCCAGAAATCTTGGAAATCTTGTTTGCAATCTTATATTCTTAGATAAGTCTATGCAATTGCATACCTACTAATTCAAGAAATCTTTGTACACTCACATAAAAATCGTATTGAAAATCTTTGACAATCTAATAAAATCCCTATAAATCATCTTGAATCTAGCAAATCTTCAAAGATTTACAATCTTTGTACACTTAAACGTCGAGTGACGAACCCCTCGGTTTTGACACTGTATACATGGCATTTTCAAAACTAAAAATGTTTTGAAAGTGGTTTGAAAACTGCATGTAAACTCAGTAATTAACTATTAGATTCCTCCTTAAAACAACAAAATAAAACTTAATACCAGCTATTATTGTTTAGAAGCCATAAATTTCCCCAATTTCCTTTAGTTTCACGTCTCTCTTTAGTAACTGTAGCCCGTTGAGAATTATTCAGTCAATTACAGTCAGAACGATTTAGAGCCCACGGAAGCAGTTATCAATGAGCAAGCAGACACAAAACAGTTCTGGAAAAAGGAGTGGAGTAAGGACTATTAAACTACAAACAAAGACGAGATTTATTTCCTTTTCTGGGAGACCTTTCGATATCATTTACATTGGAGGCTTTACAAGTTTTTTTTACAAAGAATGCAAACGAAAATCACATTATGTTAAGATATATTTCATACATATTAAAATTACTCGCTAGTTGTGAAAAAATAATACATACATGGTTATGAAGTGTATTATTGTCCTCGCGAATTATCTTTCACTCGATCAATAATATTACTCTTGATAACCTACTGTAACGACGAAGTTGATGTATTCGTTACTTTATTGTATAAATAATAAAAAATATATTTGTATAGAATTTAATATAATAAATAGTGGAGTAAAGAATGACATGTCAATTTAATAAAAAATATATAACAACTGAATATATAAATATACATAACAACAATAAATAAAAAGAATGTGTCGGTGAGCAACGTAGCGGCTACTTGATACAGCCGCTACATTACTCCCCGCCCAAAAAAAACACCAATGTAACGACGAAGTTGATGTATTCGTTACTTTATTGTATAAATAATAAAAAATATATTTGTATAGAATTTAATATAATAAATAGTGGAGTAAAGAATGACATGTCAATTTAATAAAAAATATATAACAACTGAATATATAAATATACATAACAACAATAAATAAAAAGAATGTGTCGGTGAGCAACGTAGCGGCTACTTGATACAGCCGCTACACTACCTTGATTTGTAATATAAGTAGCTATTAGCACGTTTTAGGGTCCCTAGAACACGTTTTTACTATTTTTATGATGATGTATGCATGTATGTATGTATGTATGTATGTATGTATGTATGTATGTATGTATGTATCAGAGCTGGGCAATACTAGCAAGAAAAGTACGTTATTAGGCTTGCAAATACTTTCAGTACTTCAAGTACTGTACTTGAAGTACTTTCTAGTTATAGTACTTTGTACTGGACAAAGTACGTCTATTCGCAAGTACTTGGTACTTAATACGTGGGAAAATACATGAAGTACTCGAAGTATTTTTAAATACTTGAATTACTTTAAATGTACTTGAAGTATTTTAAATGTACTTGAATTAATTTAAATGTACTTAAATTACTTTAAATGTACTTGAATTACTTTAAATGTACTTAAAGTGCGATGAATAATTTAAAAGTTTACAATGTTATCAGACTTGTTTGTCTGTCAGTGTTTCTTTTTCAATGGTGTAGTGTTATTCCTGTAGTACATAATGAGCCTGTTTCACATTTTTTTAAAAGTATTTTAAATGAAAGATTAAGTAATATTTTTCATAACAATATAAAAAATAATAATATTTTATTTTCGTAAATAATAAAATAAAAAGATTGGCGCCAGATATAGTCATGAAAAACAAATTCGTTTTCAGCTTAAATTCACGTAATATGTTGCACTCAGTGTGCACTTGCACTGTGTAAGCTGAAAACGCTATTTATTACACAAATTTCAATAATTAATTGTAAAGTATCTAATGGATATTTCGTGATATTTTCAAATTTGAGGCTCTTTAAAGAACAATATCTTTTAAAATTTAGTACTTAGAAGTCATATAAAATTTCTTGCAACAACCCTATTATGTTAATTTCATTAATAAATATATTATCAGCGATAATATGAACGTAAAGGTATATTTGCATTTTTTTTTTTTTTTGACATAAATAAATTAATTCTAATCTGCATGCTGCATATATAATGTTTATACTACCTAACTCGAGACCTAACTAAAGTGCAGAGACTTAAAAATGACGTCACTCAAATATCTTCGAACTGCTTCTCATATCGCTAGGCGATCACATGACGTCAATTTTATGTCATGTAATCGCGAGGTGATATGGCAGAATCCCAGCGAGGAACTCTTGGTTTAAATAAATCAAAAATGATATATCCCGTAGAAAAACCTACTGCAGATTTATAGACATTTTAAAATAAAATAAACTACGTTTGCAAAAATCTTCTATAATATTTAAAATAATCGAGTTATTAAAAAGAAACAGACCGATGAATTAGCCTGTATATATTTTAATTTAAAAAATGAACTGTGTTGCTTTTTTGAGTAGGAACTGTTTACACAAACTCAATCGTTATAACTTTATATTCTCCACTAATGCAATTTGGAAGTAGAACGAAGAAAAGAAAAATAAATTTAACTTGTTTTGTTCACTTATTTAAGTTTTGTAGTTGGGGCAAATTAAGTCTAAAATTTACTTTAAGTTGATAGAATCTGTAACGAATTTTGGTTTGTAGAAGGAATGTATCCTATCTCGGAATCTAACAGAAAATTAAATTCTTACAAGCACGAGTAAAAAAGTTTCCGCAATCTGCCACAAGGATTTAGGTAGACTTTCCTTACGTTGATTAATTTGAATCTTTAATAAAAACTTATTTTGCGAAGTATCAGTACGCTTTAAATCAAATTTACATGGCTTAACCGCTTATTGTAAACCGAAAAAGTTTTATATTACATTAACTTCGTAATGGGGAGAATATGTAAATTGAGAGTTTAATTACCAAACATATTGGCTGGTTTTATTTACTCTTAATCAAGGGTCCTTAAACAATGACAAAATTCGCTTATTTTTTAATCACACCAACGTATTTTTAAATAGTAGTCTGGATAGTAAGGCTCGGAAATTTTGTAAAGCTATAGGAAAATCGTGTTAAACTGGGAAATGCTAAGAATGGTATATTTTTTTTTTTTGTATTTGTATTGTATTCATAGGCGCCCACAGGGGGGGTCGAAAGTGTCGACCGACCCCCCTTTTATTTATGGACTGTATCCATTTTTAAAAATAAAATTATAATTTTATTTTTTTATTTTAATGTATCATTGTATTTTTTAATAATTATTGGTAATATTTTCTTATATTTTAATCAAAAATTTATTACATACTATCTATGTACGAATTAGCTGAAGTGTCAGAATGAGTAAATTATGTTATGTACTGTTATTATATTACATTATCTTCGGTGTTGTATTTTCTTTAATATGCCGTAGTTTATTCTAATCATTTTAAGATCACGTTCTTCTCAAAACTTTCACAATTATCGACTTTACTGTTATATAGAAATGAAGAAATAGAAAAGTAAATATTGAATAGACATTGCATATTTATTTATATTAAAAGTACCTACGTACGATTAGGGTTGCCGTATTTTGTGAGGAGCGCGATTTAATTAACATTTAATTATTATACATTTTATTTTGAGCAGTTCAATAGAATAATTATATTGTTACTCAGTAATATATTTTCATTTAATGCAACATTGTATTTTCAGATTGTCTGTTTCTGTAGTCATTGCTTATGCTCGCTTCTCGCATCATAAAGCCTAGTAGAAGGGGCAATTCTACGCTTTTATAGCGTACATACGCATTTTCGTCATAAAATATTGATTTTAATTTTTTAAGAATTTGTTAAATTTGCTTCATTATAAAGAACTCTATATTATCTTACTTTGCATTAAAACACATTTGACCTTGAAAATTATTAAAAATTCGCCTGCGGCGCATTTTTTATTACAACAAAAATTTCGACCCAAAAAAAGTCTGCGGGCGCTCATGATTGTATTTCTGAATTTCAACTTCAATGGGTTGGGTAGCTTTCACACACAACACCTAATAATTTTACTTTTTTTACATTGCCACGACGTTTCTTACTTAGATGCCATTTATGCTCGTCCATGCAAACCCTTGTTACAATCACAATCCGAATAACCAAATGCTAGATAGGTTTGTGGTTGCAGAGTTAATTGTATCCCAACTTGGAATGGTAACGAGAGAAGATACAGTCGAGAAAATTTCCGATCTGACCCGAATTCGAACCCTCGAACTCTGATGTGTCCACGGGCTAGCACTTACCGCTGTACTTTCCCGCCACTTTAAGAATGGTATATTAAAACATAAGTTATAGAAAGCAACTGATTCAAGCTCGTGTTTTAAATTCGGACACGAGCGTGTAACAGCGAGTGCACGAATGAGCAAGTTATTTGAATAGCCTTATGTAACAAGTGTTTTGTACTATTTTCTCTATTTCGGCTTAATTTACATTTTATGAAAATAGTTGACAATTTGCATTAAAGGAAATTTTTGACAGAATAGTTTAGTTGGGTTGGTAACATTGTTTTGTGATTTTATTCGAAGGATATTAATATATACACTGGATTGCTAACTTGTATGTTGTGCACGTAGTCACCTGTGAGGCAAGCCATTTACAGAAAAGGCAAAATATGCGCCAAATTTAAAATTACATATAGAAACATTATAAATGGGATGAATTAACATATTTTTATATTTTTATATTATTTTAATGATATAATATACATTTAGTACATATATAGCAAATTCACAATAAGTAGGACAATGAATTTAAAAATAACATTTGCTTATTAAATAGATGCCTTTTGCATGTGTTGAAAAATTAGGAAATACAAAAGGTGCTGAGACTGATTTTAATCTTATATATGTTCCAAGCCTTTTCAAATAATCACATTCAAGAAAATAATCACTGCAAATTTTTGAAGCTTTTGTAGGTGTATGAATATATATGAATAAATATGTATACATATATATATATATATATATATATATATATATATATATATATATATATATATATATATATATATATATATATATATGAATAATAATACTTACTTACTTGAAAAATTGGGAGACGGCATATTGTCTATTATGGAAATATCTCCCTTAAACATATTCATTAAGAACACAACACAAACACCACTTTATTGAAGCAAACTACCATGTAATGCAATAATAGACCAACCAACGTTTGACGTTTTACCTTTTCTGCAAATGGCGCCGTACCCCCACCACTTGCAGCACTTGTTAAACGAATGTCAGCCATCAAGTGTTTTATTAGAACATCCTGTCCGTTACCAAGATATTTTCTGCGTTTAGTGCATTCATGTCAATTCGAAATAACAAAATGTCACCAAATATCATTTAAGAATGAAGCTCCTTCTAACGTATTCGCCTATATTAGCCGGGTCAGGAATTACAAATGTGTACCGTAATACTACTTCACGGCCGTATCAAGTACAACATTTTATTTCATACTGTCTACATGTTTTAAAAATTTATGTTTAATCAATACATATATATTAACTTAGGTCTCATCATCTTTGAATTTGTGACATTTGTATGTATTTGTTTCACTTGTATTTTTTGTCAAAAATAATTGCATATTCTTTTGGAGATATTGTTGATTTATCGAGTAAAAAAGCTACGTTGAAGCTTGTTTCCATGAAGTTGTCAAAAAAGAATACGAAAAGTCTGCACTCTTTACTCGTACACGTGCTCCAGGCTCGAGCACATCTAAATATTCCACCACCATTTTAACTACCGATGGGGCATGTGAAGTTTTAGAATAGGTGAAAATTCTAATTGTATCATATTAATAATTTAATGTTTCAAATTGCGTTATTTAAAATAAATTTGTCAAAAATTGAGTTTGATGTTTCCTTTTTTAAAAGAATTTGTTGAGTCTTGAAGGATCAGCTGGGAATTCGTGGAAAAAAATAAAAAGGCCTTGGTGATCCAGAATTTGTTTATTCAAAACAACGGACGTTTGGAACCGTAGTGGTTCATCTTCAGCATATTACAAATTGTGATATAAAAAGTACTTATTGTATAATAATAAATTGTCGATATTTTTTTTTTTTTTGTTAACAAATGAACTGCTATGCAACTTGATAGTACCCCATTTTAAACTTATGGGTGTACCTGCAGGCAGCAACAATTTGTTATTATACAATGACTACTTTTTAGATAACAATTTGTAATATGCTGAAGATGAACTACTACGGTTCGAAACGTCCGTTGTTTTGAATAAACAAATTCTGGATCTCCAAGTCCTTTTTCATTTTTTCCACGTTTTTTAAAAGAAATAAACAGTTCGGGAAATATTTCCAGGCAAGACTTCACTGTCCCGCTACTGTAATGTGCCATTTCCCGGACTCAAATTAGCAACGTAAAGTAGTGAAAAGTGAAATAATTGCGTAGGCTTCCACAGTCTGCGTCTACATTCAAACCTAAGGTATGGTTTCGCTATGTAGATGACACGTTTGTCATTTGGCCACATGGTCCGGAAAAACTCACTTTGTTCCACGAACACTTAAACAGCATACACCCGGATATTCAATTCACCATGGAGGTAGAAAATAACAGAACTCACCCCTTCCTTGATGTTCTGGTTAATCGTAAACCCAACGGACAGTTAGGGCACGCTGTTTATAGTAAACCCACCCACACTGCTAGGTATCTCAATTTTAATTCTCACCACCATCCCTCGCAGAAACTCAGAGTAGTCAACGCTCTCGTACACCGTGCCATCAAAATCTCTGAACCTGATATCCTACAGCAGGAGCTTGACCACATCAGACATAGTTTAATCCAGAACAACTATGACGCAAAATTAATCAATAATGTAATTCATAGACAATTAAACCCTTTACCCAAAAAAAACCCGTGGATACCTCGTTCGAAACATTTGCATCTATCCCTTACATTAAAGGATTCTCGGATAAAATAGGTAGAATTCTTAATAAAAACAATATTAAGGTCTTTTTTAAACCTCCACAAAAAATATCAGAAATACTCCCCCAAACTAAAGATAAACGCGAACCCTTGTCGTCACCCGGTGTTTATAGTATTCCTTGTTCTTGCGGCACAGTATATATAGGTGAAACAGGAAGGAGTGTTCACACTAGATTGTCAGAACACAAACGCTGTCTGCGTAATGGTATGGTATTAACATCTGCGGTCGCAGAACACCAACACAACACAGGACATAATATCTTATTTGAAAATTCCCCTATATTAGCTCCTGTCCCTGACTTTTACATACGTAAATACAGGGAAACTTTAGAAATATGGAAACATCCTAATAACATCAATCGGGATGATGGCTATTTCTTGAGCCACATGTGGAAACCGGTGATTCTCGGAACATGACACGCCCAATCTACCATTACGAACTCGATTCCCATTGGTCCTCATTAGCTTTGCTCATCTACCGTATCTTTAGATTAGTATATAACTGTCTTCTCGGCCTTCCTTTCGTCACTTGGTTTATTTGGCCTCTAGCGTGGTTTACACGTCGGGTAACCTTGTAAACTGAGTCTCCTCCTCTTGTTGCTTAAACTCGGCCTCTAGCGTGATTGACACGTCGGGTAACCTTGTTTAAGACAGTACTATCCCCCTTGCTCCTGAAGATGCCCCATACGACTGCGGGCAAAACGTTGAGCTCTGACTCAAAATATGACACAGTCCATTCCTGGAAAACGAATATTTCTAGTGAGAAGTGGACTGTATGAAATAAAACTAGTTAATATGCGTACTACAATAAATTCAATTTCAATTTATGAAACAATTCAAACAATTACAAATTTCCGGTAAATTTCCATTTCCTATCCATCCCAATTCCCTTACAAAAATACAAATTCTTTGTTTGATTTATTAAAATATGTTAATGGAAGAATAATATTTAATTTAACCCAGGACCGTGCTGCATCCTCGTAATATTCCTGCCACTTTTCCAGCCACCGTCTAAATAATTTATTTAAATCACTTGGCGGAATTCGTCTCTAAATTGTATGTTTTTTGTTTTTGTTTTGGCATTGTTTGTCGAAGGAGAGACAGCAGGAGCAGGAGTGATTCCTCCTGCGTGGGAATCAGCGCCTGCTTCTCTAATCCATTTTCCATTGGCCAGTGGCGTTCGTGCGCGGACATCCCCTCAAGAAACAAATCGAATGGGAGATGACAATTCACGAATGGAATTTTAAAATCGATTCACGGCCATCTGCCACACATATAATATATTGTAATGCGAGGGGAAGGCTTCTATCACTTACTGGTTTTCCAAAGATGATGCTTTATATTATTTAATTCTTTAGTAAGATCCAAGTTAGAGTATGCTTCTGTTATATGGAATTTATCCACTATGAACAATATAGACCACATAGAAAAAGTACAGAAAATATTTTTAAGAACATTATATCTCCGTAAACACAACAATTATCCATTTAAAGTATCATACATAAATCAACTTCATTAATTTGATTTCAAAACTTTAAGCATACGTAGAGACATGATTTCTGTTACGTTCATAATTAACATTATAAACAACACTATAAATCTACCTGAGCTATTATGTGATATTAATTTCATAGTTCCTAATATAAAATTAAGAGTTAGGGATACAGTGTTCCAAATCAATAAAAATTCCAATTCTCCAATGGCTACATGTTTAAACATTACTAATACGGTCATAAAAACTCTAGTATTAATATATTTAACGGAAGGAATATATATTTATCTTAATGTTATTAATAGTATGTACCTATATTTTCTAACTGGTTGAAATGTAAATGGTTTTGTCTGTATATAAATATAAATACATACGTACATACATAAATAAAATCACGCTTTTCCCACTTAGTGGGTTAGCACAAAACCGAAAGAATAAAAAAAAATCATCCAAAAAAAAATCAGTCTCTCTTTCAACAACATTCTTACTAACCTGACATCGTAGGTACAACATATATTCCTCACTCTCAACATATTAAAGTGACCGAATTACGGTAGCGAAATACCGCAACCGGACCACAATCATCCTTCGCCACACATTCCTGTCTTAGCACACTTCTTTCGCCTCGGCCACATTCATAATTGCATTCATACACGCTCTTCTTCTCTTCCCACTCGGAAACTTTTTCTCTTTTAGTACCTTATCAATCACATCCATCCACTTACACACTGGACGGCCACGCAATCGAACACCCTCAATTTCACCAAGATATATACGCTTTACAAGACGTTCACTCTTCATTCTCTCCACATGACTAAACCATCTCAATTGACTCATTCTTACTCTCTTAACAACATTCTTCCTAACCATACATTCTTCATACACCAAATTATTCCTCACGCGATCCCGTCTTACATATCCACATACTCCACGTAAATAAATATTTATTATTATTAGTATTTACCAACGATGATAATAATTTTCTTTAATTTACTAATAATTTATTAATTATATAAAAAAGTGAAACCTTTATGTCAATCTCTATATGTTTACCTTTAAATTAATATTTAATTTTGTAATAAATTATTCTTATATATCAAAAATTGTAGGAAGTTATACAAAAGCATCATTTTACAGCGCCCTTAAACAGAAAGTTAATAGAATAATGATGATTATATCTAAACAAAATTTTTACTAACAAAGATAACATAGTTAAAATATTATTCCTAAAACTTTAATTTAGAAGAGGTTATAAAAAGTTATTTATTTGTTATTGCCATCGCCTTGTCACATTATAATAATAATAATAATACTAATGTGACCCCTCTGCTCTCTCCACAACAGCTTTGAAAGACCATAAGATGACGCCTGGTAAATGCCGACAACAGTTCAGATATATTATCAGGGGCTGTCCTTAGATTACGTAACGCTTCAGGGGGGGGGGGTCAAGAGTAGCGTTACGAGGGGGTGGGGGAGGGTTAATGTGTGTTACGTAACGATAAAATATAAAAAATATTGCTAAACTTGCTTTAATAGTTTTGAAATATTCAAATTTCGCGGCGCTAATTCGTATATGCAGGCAGTCGTTTGTTTTCAATAACAGTCGACATAATATGTCGGGCACAGTTCAAATTCGGGCCAGTGGTCTTTCATTCGTGCAATGCAATTCATATTAAAACATGAATTCAAGTAGTGTTGATAAGGAAAAACTTTTCAATAGTTTGTGTTCTGTTCTGTTATTTTTCATCTTTATATACATTAATTTAAATAGTTTCTGTTTCAAATTTTAACTGAATATTAAGAAGGCCATATACTTTTATATCCAGGAAAGAAATTGGGGTGACAAGCTGTAGGGCAAGAGTAGTATATTATTTTTCATCTTTATGTACATTAATTTAAATAGTTTCTGTTCTGTTCTGTTATTTTTCATCTTTATGTACATTAATTTAAATAGTTTCTGTTTCAAATTTTAACTGAATATTAAGGAGGCCATATACTTTTATATCCAGTAAAAAAATGGGGGAGGGGGTCAAGTACTGCGTTACCTAATATATGGGGGGGTTCATGTTTGCGTTACGGGTGCGTTACAAAGGGGGGAGGGGGTATCAAAAATTTCCTAATTTTGCGTTACGTAATTTAAGGACATTCATTACCGATATGCGAATGATATTTATTTATTTATATTTTTAATAGTCTATCCATTCGTTTGGAATTCATTCCCAAATGTGTGCGGTTCCCAATCCTTATAAATAAATCATACCTACATAATTATCACCAGCAATTGAATTATAGTAAATATGCAATTAACTACAATAATACAATTATTGATGTACGAGGTGACTAAAGTTTAATTTAGCATATTTATAAAGGATATACAGCACATATAGAAATAGTTTGCAAATTGATTGCTTTAGCATAACTATAATTTAATAAGTTGCATAGTAGAGCGTTTAATATTTACATAAATGTAATTCAAATTTAATTAGAATTGCAAATCACTATATTTAGATCAATCTGGTAATATTATTGTTGAATTGGAAATTACACTTGTTTCATAATAAATTTCGCATTATACAAACGGTTATAAGGTACAAATATTACCAATAAGTTTGTAAATGAAACTTTTGTTCATTAAACTGTTCTTGTTGATAATATTTAAAAAAAATTCTACATTTACAGCTCTATCTAAAAAAAATTCCCCAGATATTAACATTGGTTGAACTAGTTTTGATATATTGTAAGTTAAAATGTTTTATTTAAAATCGTAACTAAAGTGCACAAAAATCATAATTAAAATTTCACAAATGGACACTAAAGTATTCCATTATTGGAATATTTTACTACTTCGAGATGGCGTCAGTATTCCATGCAGAACTGTACGCAATTTTAACCTGCACCAAATTACTACTAGAGAGCCACTTTAGCAACAGAAGAATCTCTATAGTAACAGACAGCCAAGCCGCACTAAAAACACTAGAATCCTGTGAGACAGAATCTGGACTTGTTCTAGAGTGCATCTACAGATTAAAAGCACTAGGAGCGAGGAACAAATTGAAATTAATACGGATACGCGGGCATTCAGAAATCGAAGGAAACCAGGTAGCAGATAGTCTGGCTAAGAATGGGACAAGTTTTCCTTTGACAAGACCAGAACCGGCTTTCGGAATCTCAGCGGAGACAGTTAAGCTGGAAATAAAAACATTGCTGAATCAATGGCACAAGAATCACTGGTTGGAGTCACCAGGGCAGAGACACTCAAAGATCTTCCTAAATGAAACCGCCAAGAAAAGAACGGAACGTTTACTCCTAATGAGCAAACAAGACGTTAGATTAATAACAGGACTTCTAACAGGACACTGTCTACTAAACAAACACCTACACACGATGGGACTAACACAAGAACTAACATGCAGGGGGTGTGGTGAAGAGGAAGAAATCCATCAGCACCTTATATGCCACTGTGAAGCCTTTGCGAGTAGCAGATATAATATCCTGGGGGCAGAAAAGATACAGCAGGATATGCTAAAAGATTTAGATCTGAAGAAAACCCTAGAATAGGAGTAAATCTGTAGGGTACAATAGATCTACAGGTCGCAGTACAGGGATCCACAAGAGACCACCTCTTGTAACATAATAAAAAAATAATGATGGTGTTGTATACCAACGGCAAACCTTCGACAAAGGAGCACTTTTGTTTAACTACCATAAGCATATCATTGCTGTCAGCAGAGCTGGGAAATACTTGCAAGAAAAGTACTTTATTAGGCTTGCAAATACTTTCAGTATACTTCAAGTACTGTACTTGAAGTACCTTCTATTTATAGTACTTTGTACTTGACAAAGTAGGATCTATTCACTTGGTACTTAATACTTGGAAAAATATTTGAAGTACAATAAAAAGTACTTGAAGTATTTTTAAATACTTGAAGTACTTTAAATGTACTTGAAGTATTTTAAGTGTACTTGAAGTATTTTAAGTGTACTTGAATTACTTTCAATGTACTTCAATTACTTTAAATGTACTTGAAGTTCGATGAATAATTTAAAAGTTAGCAATGTTATGAGAATTGTTTGTCCGTCAGTGCAAATTTTTAAAAATGTTTTAGTGTAAAACAGATTCCTAAACCACGCCCAATTAATTATTAAATACTTTCGTTATTTCAAACAGAATATAATGTATCTAAATTTAAACCTTACAGTACGTGACATTCATCTCTTTTTTCATCATTGTTAAAGATCTAAATGTATAATTAGCTTTTTGAAACTAGGCTTATAGTCAAGGCGACAAAATAATTGTACAATCATTTAATTATACCATAATCCATTTTCCAGTAATATTGTATCATTTCACGCATTGCTTTCTTGACTTTGGAGTGGAAATGAAACAAGATGAAGTATTTATGCGTTCTGGAAATGGCCCGCTAGTCCATCTCGTTTTGCCCTTCCGAGCGCTCTAACAGAATTCTCTCATTTATTATTAAATTGACAATATCGTTTGGCTTGCTGCTGTATCCGTTGGCTTTCTACCAGATATGCCAGTCGCCATTCGTTCTTTTACTCGCGTCGTGAGACAGTGTCGTACGTGAGTTGGGGACAATCGGACAATTTATTCAAGGATAGTACATGGACTTGTGGGCGAAAGATAAAAAGAAGATGGGTGAATAATACAGGACAATCAAAATTTAAAGACATTGTAAAGTTGGCTTTTATTTGATAATCTATGATGCCTGAAAAGTAGAGTGCGTATACGTTAAGAACAAGCCGGCTGCGTCCTCACTTTGTTCTGCTCTAAGGAAATGTTCAGCGGCGTGCACAATATTAATATTTTTATGTTAATACAAATCATTATTTTCAATTAAAATATGGATTTTATTTTTGGATATAAATATAATAAAGAATTTCTGAAAAATAATATTTTTAAATTAACAACAAAAATATTCGCTTCATTACAGAGGATAATTAGCTCTCAGTTTTAAACAATACTGACGAACCTATAGATTCGGACCATACCCAATCGTAAACCTCAACGTCACTCTATTTCCCCCTGCGCCTACCTGACGATTGATGACGCAGTTAGCTTGTTCTTATCAATAAAATTCCAAAGGTGCATACACAAATGAAAATTAGGTTTAGATTTATGGTTTATACTTTAGATTTAAAGACTTTGGCCGCATATTATATAATGATTCCATTCACACTTCAGAACTTAGGGTCTCTAAATCCAAATCATAAAGCTAAACATTGCAAGGTCCAAACTTTAGGTTTATGATTTAGTATGACGTCACAAACTTCACCAATGAGTCTGAAATGATATAGATATATACACTCATCTTTATTTAGTATCCACTTGGTGGATTCGGCTTTTTAAACAAATGCGAGAACATAGGGTACTATCATAACTTCATTGCTGAAATATAACCAATAATTCCAAGCAAATGACAGTTTCACGGCGCACAGGTTTCTTGTTAAGTACTGCTCTACTGATATTTTAATCTTGTTTTTGAAGCATTTACACAGATGTCTATACATATCAAAAATAATTTTCATGTAATTTTAACTTACATTTATGAATGACTTAAGGTGCATTCACAAATGAAAATTAGGTTTATGTTTTTTTGTTTAGGTTTAAGTAAGTCAGTCACAAATGTAAGTTTAAATTACTTGAAAATTAGTTTTGATATGTACAGACATCTGTGTAAATGCTTAAAAAACATGATTTAAATATCGCACACCTGTGCGCCGTGAAACTCATTCGCTTGGCATTATTGGTTATATTTCAGCAATTAAGTTCTTCATCTAACATTTGTTTAAAAACTCGAATCCACCAAGTGGATACTAAATAAACATGGGTGTATATATCTATATCATTTCACACTCGTTCTTATTGGTGAAGTTTGTGACGTCAAACTAAATCATAAACCTAAAGTTTGAACCTTGCAATGTTTAGCTTTATGATTTGGATTTAGAGACCGTAAATTCTGAAGTTTGAATGGAGTCATTACATAATATGCGGCCAAAGTCTTTAAATCTAAAGTGTAAACCATAAATCTAAACCTAATTTTCATTTGTGAATGTACCTTTACTTAAACCGAAACAAAAACTATAAACCTAATTTTCATTTGTGAGTGCACCTTAACAGAATATTGATAATTTTATTTTAAATTGCCATCTATTGATGAATATATGAAGGCATATCGTAACATACATTAATTTTTGTTGTTGCGAGAGTACTACAGAATCAATTTATTGCTCACAGGCACGCTATCATAAAGTAGGTATAATAAAGAAATCTGCAAAAATTTATTGAATAAGAATATAATTTTCTTATGTTCAAAATTATTTGTTAGTGTTATGATGTGTATATTATCGACAGAAATCTGCCAAAATTGTTTCTCCCACGCAAAAAAATAATTTATCTTTAGATTTGGGTACAGCTAGAACAATCTAGCTATAACTGGTTTCTTTAATAATTTGGCATTACTTGTACTTCCGAATTTCGCTCATCACTAATTGAATAGTGTTTTATATAAATATATCTAGTTATCACCAGTTTCTTCCAGACCAGTGTTTCTCAACATTAAAGGTACAATCAGATTAGACCCTCCTTAATTTGCGAAGTGGAAATTGTACCACTTGTAAATTTATGCCATTTGCACCACTCTTCACTTGTTCCTTAAATTTAGATGATTAAGACCCCGTATTTTTATCTCTAATTAAATGGACTGTTACCTTAACTGTCGATTATATTATAACAATGTGGCATCGAAAAATTGACACATGTGTAATTTTTACTTACGGCCAGCTGCACAGCTTATATTCTTACCACCGTTGTTTAGAGCTAACTGGAACTCAAAACTGTTGTTCGTAACCAATTGTTAATAAACTGTCACTTTAACTAGAACTGGTAGCATCGAGCCTAAGTCCGTAGAATTTAATAATAAACAACCTCAAAAGCAACCCGAAAGCAAATAAATTTAAAAAAATTGTAATCACTGTATATTACCCATTATGTTGGGTATGCCAAATTTCGAACTTTTTCTGTATTGAAAAGAGCCCATTAGATTCTGGTAAAAATCGGATAACTGGAGATTAATGTTATTATAAAAATTAAAGATTATTAAATTTTCTATAGATTGCATTAATACTTTTTCTATATATTTTATGAATAAATTTATAAAATTATCTATAATTTAAATCCCAGAGCCTATGCTTTAAACAAACAAAGCGCAGATATTCAAATGAATGTAACTAACAGATAAATGTCACTATCAAAGAACTAATCATTTCAAAATAATATCAATAACGTTTTAAAAAGGACAAGTAAATAAAACAATAGGAAAGGAATTCAATACAGTTTCCAGCATAAGTAAATATGTAGGTATGTATTTAGATTAATAAAAATTAACGATTCACAAAAATATTTAAGCTAATCCTCAATTTTGGATTGTGAATTATATTGTTTCCCGGTATTTATTTAATCTTCATTTTATTATAGTTCCGATGGGTCAATGGTTAGAGCAACGCCTCATGTCAAGAGTGCCCTCGGAGCTCTGGGTTCGAATCCCACTAAGGCATGGATGTGTGTGAATGTGAACCCACTCTATAATTGGGATTTAATCCTGTTGAGGGGTTTAAAAAAGGTAGTTACTTGGATTAGATTAGACTATATTTTAAGGAATAAACTGTCAAAAATAGAGTGAAATTCGCCAATCTAAAAAAAATTTTTGTGACTCGGGCTGTAAATGGCGTGTTGTATTGTTTTGGCCACACCAGATTTTTTTGTCAGTTACGTTGGTAAAGCTTCCCGCTAAACAATTGAAATTTCACATGTTGATAGTTTGTGTGTTGTAAATTTTGTCTGATTGTATACATTAATATATTGCTTCAAACAGTGCGCTTTTAGATCTTCTAAACGACGAGTTTGCAGTGCTTTTATAGATACATAAAAACACCAAAACAGAAAAAATAGTTAAAAGTATAATTTTATTTGTAGAGGAACAAACAAAACTTTCGACGGTAAATTTAAATTTGTTTCCGGACGAAGCCAGAGTGGGTCACCAGAATAATCTAATTCGTTTATTGCGAATGTCGTAAATTATTAAATGCACTATCTTCATGCTCTTCATAACCAAGTTCGTCTGTTGTTAATTTCTCATTTTCCAACTTTCGCAATCTCGTAAACTCTTATAAAGTGCACGTTAACTGTCATTATAGAACAATGCATCAAGCCTGCATTGCTACAAAAATGCACCTGTTTATGTGAAATGACACTGTTAGTTTTAAAGCTCGTTTTAATTTTGTATAAAACATTGTCTCGTTGATGCTAGCAGTAGTTCAGTACACTGGTTGGCGCTCTGGGCCTGGTTGGTAGATTAGAATGCAAATTCTCTGGCGTTTGTGAAAAATTAATGATTTCCAAATTAAAAACGCTCGGCCGTAGGAGGAACTAGTTACACTAATGAACTACATTCGCATCCATGCCTTCAACTTGGATTAAATTACACCACGAAAAGAGTTAACTTTTAAAAAATTGGTTCAATTTAACTACTTGAAATTCTCGCCTGGGGGCGGTTAATTCCGAGGGTTTTATTAAACTATTCGTTTAGCTCCATATTCGAGAATTCTGGTTAATTATTTACCAAGACTCTCCAGTGTTGATGTCGCGTTGTCGCGTATGAACTTAGTCGATTATTAAACTCATGGAACTTTCATGATGTTTACAGTTTGGCAAGCGTGCTTCTGTTTTTATTTGAATTAAAATTTCATATGAATTTTTCTTATGAAAATACGTAGCAACATATTGAAAATTTAATATATATATATATATATATATATATATATATATATATATATATATATATATATATATATATATATATATATATATGTATATATATTTTAAAAGATCTAATTGATAGAAAATAGGACGATTATATAAAAATCCGATGTGGCCAGCACAAGGCAGTTGTATGTATTTTATACAAAATCCACACAGAAAGTTTCCAACAAAAGTTCCTATATTTCCAGTTAAGTTATAACACAAACATGCTGTCAACTACATTTGACACTGACACCTTTCTTTCAGAATTTTCTTAATATAGCAGCTGTTATAGCATAGCTGGCTAATATATATTTAATTACTTTATAATTTTTTAACTCTATATCCATTTAATATAAAGTATAAAATGCATTCAAATCGTATAGAGAATAAAATATTCTTTAATATTTATAATAACATTAAATGTGAAAAAATTATATTTATGATCGTTTTTTCAAGAAAAACTGTTAAAATCTTCAAATGCGGGTACTTCCGGTTGACCAGTTATAACCAAAATTTAATCAGCTCTTCACATGGATGTAACGAAGAGGAATACGAAAGAATTATAATTTTTGGAATTGTAGTATTAGAGTTATTGCATTAGGATATTTTGTCACACAAAATCTCAGATCAAACTACTTCAAGGTATGAAATTCAAATGTTTGTAATTGACACAAATGTCACTGTCAAAAATATTTGTACATCATTATGAAAATAAAAAATACATGCATGTCTCACTACAAAATAATTCTCACATATATTTACAAAATCTATGGGATATTTTAATATAAATTATGTACATTTTCTTTATATTCGATATCCTGAAATTTTCTTTTTCTACTTTCCTTTTCTTTTTCTGTATATTTTTTCGCAAATTCCTTTTGTATTCTTTTTTACGTATATTCTTTTGCGTTGTTGACTTTTTTTTTATTTTCATAATCTTCATAATGATGTACAAATATTTTTGACAATGGGCGCGTTCGGCGGGTTTACAGCGCTGCCAGCGGCTGTGCAGCTCTTAATTGTCAAGCGTTCGGCGGCCCGCTGTTCACAGCCGATTTTCAAAGCTGCTGCGACAGCGCTCACAGCGCTATTTAAATACGATTTATTTAGACAGCGTATATCTATCCTTGTCTAGCACTGTCATTTGTACATGTACAAGATGGCGGAGTACGAGGTACAATTTTCGTACAACAACAACATAATTGCAGTAAACGATAGAGAAGAGGTACATAATTTGTTATTAACAGGTAAACTAACACAGAGGTATCGTTTTATAAAATTTTACAGAATTTTTTTTTTTAGATCCGGATTATGCTAGCCATATTTAAATCAAATATTTAACATGCACAATTATTATTAAGTACTCCGTAAATTATATGTATTTATTCACTTTATATTGTTTCAGAAAAATAAATAGATTTATATTACATTTACAACTGAGTTCAATTGTTCTATGTTGACGTTTGGTGTTTTGAAAATGCGCGGGCATTGCGTTCGATGTCATCCAGCGGCTGTCGACAGCCGCTGTGTGACGTCACCCAGCGGTCTTACAGCCGCTGCGGCTCGCCGAACGCGCCCAATGGCATACACATATTTTTGACAGTGACATTTATGTGTCAATTACAAACATTTGAATTTCTTGTCTTGAAGTAGTTTGATCTGATATTTTTTTACATCAAATTATTTTATATGTATTTCTTTATCTCTAAATCTATAGAAGATTTAATACTGAATTTATATTTATCGAATAAAGAATTTAACGTTCTTTTATATAAGTATTTACATAAATTTTCGATAAATAATATTAAGATGATTTTTTTCTTGTAACTACTACTTCTGGTTGTTCAATTGTTGCCAAAACTTAATCAACTCTTCCCATTATTGTTAGATTGAGGAATCCGTAGTTTAAAATGTCTTGTCTTATAGTATTTGAGAAATAGTGCATCCAACATCCACACACACACATCCACACACATATACGGACATCATCGTAAAAATGTTATAATCGGATTCTAGGGACCTTAAAACATGCTTATTCACTAAAATCTGGATATGCGATTTTTAGCATGAATCCAATAACTCTCTTAGCGAGAGGTAAAAAGAATATAAAAGGAATTTGCGAAAAAATGAATATAAAGAAATAGAAAAGGAAAGTAGAAAAAGAAAATTTCAGGATATTGAATATAAAGAAAATGTATGTATTAAAATATCCCATAGATTTTGCAAATAAATGTGAGAATTATTTGTAGTGAGACATGAATTATATGTATTTGTATTTAAAAATATTTTTTGTTTTATGCGTACAACCAGGTAGGTATATGATCTAGCGAGAGGTTATGTGCTTGCGACATTAGATTTCTATGGAAATATTAGACGAAGAAACCAGATTCAGCGGTAATTTGAAACAGTTTTTGAATATATAATAAATGCGTATATTCAGAAAACAAAATTATATTGTGTAGGTGTACACATATTTTGGACGGTTTTCATAGTACATAAACTTTATTTTATAAGGATGCTACAATTTTTACGTGTAATAAATTTTGTAGTAGTTTCTTAATAGCAGTAAAACATGTGTAATTTGTAGGTTAGATGTATGTTCTAAGAAGATATATGCCTTGCATTATTTACTTACCCCACCACAAGTATACACTATCTTCCACCATGCAGTTTATTTTAGAGTTGAGTCGCCGTGTCCCAGCTGTCACATGTGAAATTGCATTCTGAAATAACCTCTCCAATTTACGATATAATTTATCTTCTTGGTCGTCAGTTTGTGCTAATGTCGGGTCCCGAATTCTCCATTCGCCAATTCGTCTTTCGCGTCGATGTTTAGTATCATTCATCGTAAATTTGCTACTTATTTATGGCGGAATTTACGGGTGCTGTAGTTTGATCACGTCTCGTATTGGCGGAGATTCGGATAGCGATCGTAATATTCGGAAGTTGGACGCGAGGCTGGAGTTACTGACGGATGGAGATACTCCTATTCGGTGGTTCAAGATGAGCGTTTTTACTAATGCGCAAGACGTCTCCTGAATATGGCCCCAGTACGAATATATCATTGAGGAAACTTCTTTACCCGGAATAATAAATTGTTTATTGTTTGAATATTGAAAGATGTACGACTGCTGTTATGAAAACAAATTTTGTTAAAGAAAAAAATTTTTGGTTAAAAAATTATCCAATTGAATCCCTGTATTTCTGATCACGTGTGCGAAAGTAACCAATCAAAACAAACTTACACTGATAATTACCCTAAGACAATTATAACTTGTAACGTACCTGACCCTTGCGTCCGCTGACCTGTGTACAGATTTGGGACGGGTTTCGAAATACTTAATTTAATTTTTATTTGGTTCCTTGATAGATTTGAATTTATTGAACTCGTGTCCTCCGTCTACTTAATCTTAGTTGCTACAATTCTTAAAATTATTATTAATATGAAACTTAACTATACGTGTCCCAAAATGTCGGCTTCTGGTGCAAACGGCTTGGTTGGCAGTGTGTGGAGCTGGGCTGCGTACTGGCGTGACGATGGCGCGATACGTAGTTCATCGGCCTGCACGGAGATCGGCTGGGCCTCCTTTCCCTCGAATCCTCTATGTTTAGCTCGGCGTTCCCTTCCTTTTTGGGAGTCACCTCCGGGAGTCTCAAACTGAGATTGGAACAGCAAGGCTCGTTTTTCGGAGTGGAGCTAGCAACAACTGTAGTTGCCCGTACGGTCTCCAAACGACTGCCTTCTTCACGCACGGACCAGCAAGCCACACCACGCCGCGCTTGCGCAACGCGACACGTCTTAGCACGCACACTCACTGCACCCCCCACAGAACCGCACTCGCACATTTTACTTTTAAACTGATTTACTTACAATCAATGTAGGAAAGTACTGCAACTTTCATTACCCCCCTAAAGAATTTGAATATACCATTACTAATGAAAATTTTGAAAATTCTTTACCCTTGGTAATTTTCTAGCCCGTCACTACTAACCGGAGGACGATATTTTTTTAAATTTAATATATTATGATGACCAATTATTTCGCCTGCCTCAGTAGCAATTAAGTAAGAATTCGGATTGGTCTTTTCTTTTATTATGAATGGACCTTCATAAAGCAAAAACAGCTTTTTAATTTCCTTGTCGTCAGCGGAGGATAAAGGATGCTGCTTCACAAATACTTTATCATTAACTTCAAAATTAACAGGATTTATTCTACGATCGTGATACTCCTTTCGTTTTTGTGCTCGCGTCAATAATCTCCCATGCGCCAAAGTTAGTATTTGAGCATGTGTTACCTTTCTCGTTAACGGTAAAGAGATGTCTGCTAGTAATTTTTCGACCTTAACCTTACCCAAATGTACTTCGTCCGGTGTGAAACCGGTACTATCATGAATGACTGAATTCAACCATATTTCAATTTTGGGAAGCATCGTAGCCCACTTGGTATGCTTTTTATAGCAATACGCTCTCATTAACCGTCCGATTTCCCGATTCACGCGCTCGGTAGGATTTCCTTGTGGAAAATACACGGACGTAAACGCCGTGTCAATCCCAAGCAGTTTTAATGTTTGCTTCCATTTAGAACTCCGAAACTGCGTTCCGTTATCTGATAATATCATTTTTGGTCTTCCATATTTAATACAAAAATCATCTACTAACCTTCGGGTTATAACCATCGCGCTAGCCTTTTTCAGCGAGTATAACGCAACATGTTTTGAAAACGCGTCAATAAAAACAAGTAAGTATTTAACTCCCCCTCTCGAGGCGGGCAACGGTCCCATCAAATCCACACACACTAATTCGTTTGGTTTTTGTGGAATAATAGATTTCATTTCTCCCCGGCATTTCACAGAAATTTTGGATTTTTGGCATAATTGACAACCACTAACTATCTGACGGATCTGGTGTTTCATTTTGGGCCAGAATGACCAACGCTTTAAAGACAAGTAACATTTTTCTGCGCCAAAATGACCGTTCTCTTCGTGTTCATACATAACCAACGGCAAAACGAACTGTTTCGGAATAACGATCCGCCATTCCATTTCACCCTGAACACCGCGCCGGAATAGTCGTCCTTCATACACTGTAAACCATGTAGTGTACCGGTTGTGCTCATTCGTATCTTTAAGTACCTCGAGTACCTCACTACAATACCCATCCTCCTTTTGAGCTTTATCGATTGATTTACATAATTTTTCAACATTATGAATAGATTTTGACACTTTGCAGACAGAAAATACGCATTCGGGTCGTTGAACGGTATTTTCATTGGACACTGGGTTTCTCGAAAGAACATCAGGGATAACATTATCCGAACCCCGGCAATATTCAATCGTAAAATTATACTCCTGCATAAACAATAGCCATCTAGTTAGCCTAGAATTCAACAGTTTTGTTTGTTTCATAAATGTTAAAGCCTTATGATCCGTAATTATTGTTAAATCCGACCCTAATACAAAAACCCGCCATTTTTTTAATGCAAATACAATTGCTAACGCCTCCTTTTCAGTGGTGAAATAATTTCTTTCGGCTTCATTTAACGACCGACTGGCAAACGCGATTATACTTTTGTTTTCGGTTTTTATATCCTTTTGATATAAACATGCGCCCAACCCGTAGTCGGAACTATCAGTTTGTATAAAATATCGCGACTCTCTTTTTGGGTGCATTAATATCGTCACTTTTAGGTATGCTTCTTTAATTTTAGTAAAAGCTTCATCCTGCTCATTACCCCATTCCCATTTTTGTCCTTTTTTTAGTAACTTATTGAAAGGTATTGTCAACGAGGCATAATCTTTACAAAATCTACGGTCGAAATTACAAAACCCCAGAAAAGATCTAAGCTGTTTTAAATTTCTCGGACGTGGGAACCTCTGCACCGCGGTGACTCGTTCCGGATCCATTTCGATTGTAGTGGGTGTAATAATATGCCCCAAAAACGGAACCTTTTTACGACCAAACAAACATTTCGGCAATTTAACAGTAATATTCGCCGTTTTTAGTTTTTGGAAAATAATTTGAAGATGTTCTAAATGTTTTTCCTCGTCCTCTGAATAAATAAGAATATCATCCACATAAATAATTGTATATTCTTCTATTTCCGGTCCTAACGCTTGGGATAAACCCCGAATAAAACTAGCTACAGACGTAGATAGTCCGAACGGCAGTACTTGAAACACATATGTTTTCCCATCGTGAATAAAACCGGTATATTCCTGATCATCGTCTTTTATTTTAACTTGCCAATATGAGCTCGTTAAATCAATAGTACTAAGTACTTGCCCTTTATTGAATCTGAACCAAAGTTCCTCAGGGTTCGGAGGTCGAACATAATCTTTCTCCATCCTATCGTTTAAAAATCGCGCATCTAAACAAATTCGTTTACTACCGTTTTTCTTAGTAACTACCACCAGCGGATTGATATACTCGGTAACGGCAGGCTTAACTACCCCCCATTCAACCATTTCGCCTAATTGTCGATTTATTTCATCGCGAAAGCTATGAGGTATTGAATACGATTTTATGAAAAATGGTGTTTCATCTCGCAGCTTTATTTCATGTTCGTATCCACGCATTAAACCCGGCGTTTCATTAAAAATTTCTTTATTTTGAATTAACAATGCTTTCAAATTTTTTCTAAATTTTTCTGAACCTTCTTCAGTCGATTGTACTACGTTATCTACGTTTTCATTAAAGGTATTTGACTTTTCGCCTATTTCCACTACTACCGATTCTTGAAATACACGTTCAATGGTAATAGAAGAACTTTCTTCACTGCAATCTTGATATGGTACCCTTACGTCACCGTTATTACATTTCACGGTGAAATAATTTTTATCAATATTTAACATGACAGACCCTCGCTTCATCCAATCATATCCTAATATCACGGATCTAGATAATTTAGGGACTACTATGGCGGGAATTTCGAATTCGCAGTCCTGTATGCTAAATTTAAAAAGTATTTGTTGTTTCACTTTGTGCTTTTCTTTCCCTACCGCTAATTGTACCGAATATCCGTTTACTGGAAGTATCGGAAAATTATTATGCAAAATACTTTTCCACATCTCTTCAGATAAACAGGTTAACTGACTACCCGAATCTAATAATGCATTACACGATATGTCTGCTATTTTAATTCTAACAATTGGTGACACCGGTAAAACTTTACTTTCTAAGTTTTCTGGTTGTTCGGAAACTAAATCCGTGAGTAATTCGTCCTGTCGATTACTAATTATTAGTGAAGAGTTCGATACAACTTCGTTACCGTTTGGATTATTACCCGCGTTAGTACCATACCCTTTCCTATTATTATTATCTCTTTGACTTCGCCAATTTCCTCTACTGGGATTATTTTGTCCCTTTTGCTCACTTTCCCGATTTGCTTGACAAATTCGCGAATTTTGTTCCGTTTCCGTTTCGTACGTATTGTCGACTTGACGTAAATATTCCTCTACATCATCGATACTACGATAACCGGCATTAAGTATTCCTCTTTGTACTTCGGACTCGAAATGTTTTGAAATTAAATTAATAATTTCCTTTTCAGGTAATTGATCGCTAAGATAAGTCGCTTCTTTCGCCAGTTTCAAAAAATACACTGATCGCTTGCCCGACTCAAAACGTCCATATTTTAGTCGCATAAATACTTCACGTTCCTCTTCAACTCCCCAATAACGTTTTAAAAATAAACTTTGAAACATTTCAAAATCCGTAAAATTACTTTCCTTTAATACCGCCCAGTCTGCCGCAGTACCACGCAAACAATTTACTGCTAACGATATTTGTTTATTTTCCGGTACACCTGCATCTTGAAATAGTGTTACTAATCTTTTTATAAAAACCATGGGATGTAAATTTCCTTTAGGAGTATATATTAAATTATTACCCCCCAGATCCCGCCAAGCAGATATGTAAGCTCGGTCCTCTATATTGCGATCTAATTTTTTGCATTCTATCGGTTTTAGCTCAATATTACTAGACAATACCGGAGTCTCCGTTACCTGCATTGACTGAACTAATTTATTTAAACTAGCTGTATTTGATGCTACGCTTTCTGCTAATTTAAGTAGAGCATCCTTTATGTCTCCCTCGCTCTCCTCTTCGCTCTTTTGTTTCTTTACTCGCGACCGCGTCATTCTGAAGCACACGAATAACTGGTAAATTTTAATTTTATAAGTACTAACAGTTGTAACAATTACCTGTTTACTTCTTCATAAATTTTGCAGTAATTTCCCGTACATGCTTATTACATTAGTTATTACAGCTACCCACTACTGTACACGAGTAAAATTCAATCTATCAAGGCCCATCCGTTGAGCGCCATTTGTAACGTACCTGACCCTTGCGTCCGCTGACCTGTGTACAGATTTGGGACGGGTTTCGAAATACTTAATTTAATTTTTATTTGGTTCCTTGATAGATTTGAATTTATTGAACTCGTGTCCTCCGTCTACTTAATCTTAGTTGCTACAATTCTTAAAATTATTATTAATATGAAACTTAACTATACGTGTCCCAAAATGTCGGCTTCTGGTGCAAACGGCTTGGTTGGCAGTGTGTGGAGCTGGGCTGAGTACTGGCGTGACGATGGCGCGATACGTAGTTCATCGGCCTGCACGGAGATCGGCTGGGCCTCCTTTCCCTCGATTCCTCTATGTTTAGCTCGGCGTTCCCTTCCTTTTTGGGAGTCACCTCCGGGAGTCTCAAACTGAGATTGGAACAGCAAGGCTCGTTTTTCGGAGTGGAGCTAGCAACAACTGTAGTTGCCCGTACGGTCTCCAAACGACTGCCTTCTTCACGCACGGACCAGCAAGCCACACCACGCCGCGCTTGCGCAACGCGACACGTCTTAGCACGCACACTCACTGCACCCCCCACAGAACCGCACTCGCACATTTTACTTTTAAACTGATTTACTTACAATCAATGTAGGAAAGTACTGCAACTTTCAAACTTATGTCACTAAGTTGCTAAGTAACAAACACTTTTTGACATATAATTAAAGATTAATTGTTTTAATTTGAAAATGTCATTTTCACGGTATGGCAGTGAAAATAACGATTCAATTAATAAAATTATTACTATTAAAAGTTTGTATAATAAAAACTGGACATGTCTTGTCTTCTCGTGTCAATGTCAATCTTATTATCGTTACACAGTTGACGCTGAACATCATATTCATAGCTATTACTGCCATCTATTGGGTGATTTTATAATTAAATTTTGCAAAATACAAGTTCTTCGTAAATTTAATTAAAATTGCAAAAAGAATTCTCACCGAATACACCCTCGATCATTGATAAATACTTATAATTTTATCACAACTACCTCAAGCACGTTGCTTTTAGGTAACATCCCTCCGCCTTCGGCGTCGGGCGGTTACCAAGCAACGCGCTTTCGGTAACTGTCATAAAATTATTTCGTAATTATCAATATCCTCGGGATATTATTGCTGATAAGATAAGCGTTACGTTTATAATATTATTAATAGCTATTAACATACCTAGGATTGTTATGACTATCATAACTGCCGCAGATGTCGGTTTGAAATCCGAGCTCGTAGAGCGAGGATTTTAAGACATCTATATAAGGTTTGTTATGATTCATAACATCCGTGGTTTATTCAACAGTTTATCGGTTTCAGAAAATAAAGACATTAATAAAGATTAGTTTTTGATATTCTCTCATTAATGCTACTTTCAGAACGCCATGATAAAAAGAACAATTATTTTGACATTTATGTCTATATGACAAATATTCAAATTATGTGATTTATTCCTCGTGTTTATTATTTTAGAATTAAATTAAACGATACACTAACGTTATTTGTACGTATTAATGAAGAGCATTATAATTTCATTTAATTTAATTTTCATTTTGTAGACTGTTGTTGACAAGTCAGTATGGTAATAATATTACCATACGGATACAGTTATTACTTACCAGCCTACTTTTGTATGCAAGGGTTTAATATCCTGAAATTTACTTTCTCTCATATAATGGGATGTATGACCTTTAACAAATTTAGAGAAAATATATTATTAATATATTTTGAACGATCCATGTACAAAATTTAAAAAAATTAGATTTGTAAATTATTTTGACATATTAAAAAATTTTAGTTGTCATTTGTAAAAATTTTGGTAAATGAACAAAATTTTTATTTTTCATTTGGAAAGATTTTGGTAAATGAGCACGTTTTAAGGTCCATAGAATCTAATTTTAACATATTTACGATGACGTCTTTTTGCATGTGTGGATCCTCCGCTCTAACTCAAATACTATCATTCATTTTTTCGAGATTTATGTTATTATACAAACTAAAGATTATTAAATTTCCTACAGGTTTTCATTAATGCTTTTTTTTATAAATTTTATAGACAAATTAATAAATTTATCTATAATTTAAGGCCTGATTTTACATTAGCGGTACAATGACGGTATACGGATACTTCTTGCTCCAATGTATTTTAATGGATCTATTTACATCTACATTCACGGTACAATGACGGTACGATGACGACCCGTTGATATTTACTAATTTACATACCGTCACCGTACCGTTATTGTACCGTCATTGTACCGCTAATGTAAATCAAGCCTAAATCCCGGAGCCTACGCTTTGCACAAACAACTCCTTGGTTACACAGATCAGATCACAAATGTATGTAACTGACAAATAAATGTCACTGTCAGATAACTATTCATTTCAAATTAATATGAGTAATAGTAACGTATGGAAAGGAATTCAATACAGTTTCCAGCATAAGTAAATTTGTAGGTATGTATTTAAATTAATAAAAATTAAATGGCCACATACGATCTCCAATACATCCGACTGACCGCAATGTATATTACGTTTTTTGCACGTTGGTCGTACAAAATGAAAGAAAAATAAGATTAAATTATTTTCACATGTTTTTGACATGTTAAAAATGTTTAGTTGTAAGCTTTGATCATTATTTTTATTTACATTTCGTCTCGCCTCCTATACTAAAAATGAACAAGCAGAAGACGCACGTTATCAATAAATATTACTAGATAATGACGTTACTTATTACTACGTTTACATGGGGTACTAATTTATTCTAGAAAATTCAATGCGTGTTGCATAACTTACTGTATACAATACATGCAGATTAATTGTCGTGTAATATTTATTACAACAAAACAATAATACTCTGGGCCTGGTTTAGGTCGTCTTAGCTCTAATCAAATCAAAGCGCCCCAAAAACTATAATAAAATGAGAAAATTGTGCGCTCCCAAAATATATGCGCCCTGGGCTGCAGCCCTAGTCAGCCTCTCCGGTAATTGGACACTGCAGTAATTCTGTAGCACAACTCACAAATACTTAACTCAGAAGAACTTATTGTAATTAGTACATTAGATAGATAAATTAGAACCACATTAGAACGATATTTTATATTGATATATGACAGTTCTATATATTTTTTACAAAACAATAATACATAACTACTTTGATATTTACAATTATTTATATTAATTCAAGTCACTCGTGACAGGGATAGGATCGATATTTGATCGAATTTAAATTCAATGTAAACATGGCCATTCTCAGTAGTGCTACCATTATGATAAGAAAATCAACTACATTTATTTCAAATAATTTTATATTCCCTAAACGGAATAAAGATTGACTTAGAAATAAAAGTAAATTTTATTAATATATACGTTTCTTAATACTAGTATTTTTTATTTCTTCTTTTTTATAAAATAAATGACACCCGATAATTTCTACAAGTTATATTTCATATTATAAGGTTTTTTTCGAGGGTTTTTTCAAGTTGATGACGTGCGTCTTCTGCTTATTCATTTTTAGTATAGTAAGTAATCACAATCACTTACCGATCAGTAATTTGTAAATAAGATCTACTGCCTTGGATACCGTATCGGTAAACATTGAAAAAAAACGACCGCGCTAAAAATACATTAATACTAATAGTAATATATTTTCTCTATATATAGATCTCCAAAATCATCCTCAACCGGTGATCTTAATACTTAAAGAACTATAAAAATAACAACCATATTTTTTTTTTAAATTCATATATAGAATATAATATAAGCAATAAGAGCGAAAGAAATAAACATCAAAGAAACTATTTGATCTTTTCTTTTTGTTTTGGATTAATGAAATTACAAGAATTTAATAGAATTATGGTGGACCTAATTAATAGTTATTACTTCAGAAACATTGTAATAAATATTTATATTCCGCATTAACATCATGAAAACACAAATTGTCAAGGTAATTTATTGCATAATAATTTACTTAACGTAATGCATTCATGTACTGAAACACTGAATTTATATATAGAAAACCGATAAACTTTTACAAATTACAATTTACCAGCTTATATTATAATTATTCTTTTTTAAAATACCTGCTTGTTATTTAAAAAAAAATATTTCATTCTATTTATTAATTACATTTTTTACAATATGATCATTAAAATTTTGTCAGTACCTTTGAACATTGAATTTTAAAATTTGCTTTAGATTTTATCATAAATATTTTATTTACGAGAACAATGTTCAACGAAATTTTGTTTGGTTTTTCTTATTTTTTGAATAACCTTTAAATATCATTTCTGAATGCGAAATCCATTTTCTACAGATTTTGTTCGAAGCGTTTCTCTAGATCTTTTTTGATTACAAAGTAAACTGTTTTTATGCTTCACTCATACTAGTCCAATAGAGAAAAGGTACAAAAGTATCTTTATATCTGATCGAGGGTGGATTGAAAATTTTGCGGCTGAAGGGGGTTCTATCATGACAGTCTCATACAAAAGTTTGGCAAGTAAAATAATTCATAAAAATATATTCCAAATTTTTATTGGTTTAGGGTTATTGCGGAAATTAAATTGTTGTTCAGGTCTTGTACATTTTTACAGATAAAAATATTTGTTATTAACAAAGTTTGGTTTCACAAATTTAAATTATTTATTTAATGCATGTAAAACCGGTCGGCTCTCAAGCGCCATCTACTATTTTCTTACGTGAAATGGATAGTATATTCCGTAACTTAATCGTGGTGACCAAGGTTCAGGTTTCGGAATGTAACCAAAACATAATTTCAGGATCGAGGTTCCATTTCGGAATGTGGTTCCTGAAAGTTTTGGTTACTTTTTCGTAACCACAACGACCACAATTTTTTAAATTAAATAAATAAAATAAATATATCATCACGGCATACTGGGTGTGCCAATCTGCTTTGTACGCAGAAATCGGTAATGATGATGACATATTTGTACCGTGCGGGCGTTTACCAGGCGTCACCTCACGGGCACTCATTGCTGGCGTGGAGAGTGCACCACAGGGGTCAAATTTGGGCCATTTAAAATTCGAAATATTTGGCGTCGGTCGGGATCGAACCCGGTTCCCCAGATTCATGACCAGACACTCAGGCACGCGGCCACGAGACCCCATAATATAATAAATAAAATTGTATAAACATATAATTATTATTAATATATATTGATATACAGGGTGTTAATTAAAAAGCGGGCCATAGGCGATTAAAATGGGAAATCAGTTTTTCTTTGCGCAAAACTTCCCATTTAATTTTAAACAAAAATGTTTCAAATAAATGTTGTATCTAATTAAATTCTACACCAGCATCAATAAACAGATTTTATTTTGCATGTTTAGTAACCTGTAAAATACAATTTGAAATTTTATAAATATTACTCATTTGTAGTGATAGCCATGAAATTTAAATAAAATTACAAAGAAATGCATATCGTTTGAATTGTCAGAATTTCGATTTTGCAGGTTGCAAAATAAAAATAAATAAAATCTAAGCAATAAAAACAAAATATTTTTAAGGACTTAGGATAGAATATAATTATCAGTAATTTTTATTTGAAAATCGAATTTCTGACAGTTCAAACGATATGCATTTCTTTGTAATTTTGTTTAAATTCCATGGCTATCACTAGAAATGAGCAATATTTATAGAATTTTAATTTGGATTTTAAAGGTTACTAAACATGCAAAATAAAATCTGTTTAGTGATGCTGGTGTATAATTTAATTATCTACAACTTTTATTTGAAACACTTTTGTCTAAAATTAATTGGGAACTTTTGAGCAAGGAAAAACTGATTTCCCATGTTAAACGCCTATGGCCCGCTTTTTAATTAACACCCTATATATATATATATATATATATATATATATATATATATATATATATATATATATATATATATATATATATATAATACTTATGTTAGTATAAAATATACAAATAGAGTTACGTTGTCACTTATTTCTAATGAGGCGGTGGTTTCCTGCTTTACCGACACAAATTAACCAAGATGTTCCGAATCACAACCACTTTTCAATAACTATAACCTGACCATTTGAACCACAAGAAAACCATAACCACGTTCGTGGTTAAGTTACGGAATAAACTAGAAGTATAGACGCACCATTATTTTTTGTGAGGTTATGAGAACTGTCATTAATTGGAAATTTTTGAAATAACGGGTGCATTGATTTTTTGCTTCCACGTTTCATTTGTTGCCTTGATTCAAAATGATAATAGTGGACTCATATCTAATCGGTAGTAATATATCTTTACAATAAATATATGTAGTAAAGATCAGCTTCTATTGTAGAAACAAATATTTTATATATTGTATACAATACATATTTTGCGAGATTTATTGTCATAAACATAAAAGTTATTCATCTCTGTCAATAACATTTTCTGCTTCATCAGTAGCTCCATTTAATATCAATGATGAAGCGAGTATACGGAGAAAATATAAAATATGAGTAGAATGTAACATAAGGCAATAAATTTTTTCGTTTGCAATAAAGTCGAAAGCCCTCATTTCTGTGTAATGCTATGATGGCGCATAAATTCCCTATTACCTTGACAGCCCGAGCACTTAGGTTTGAAACATGCAGAGGTAAAACGAGAACAATATTCACTATTGTGCACAGTTCACTAGATGCATAAGCGGTCGCACAGAACCGGAGTATATGTGGGCGCCTCCGCCAGTTTTCTTTCTCAGGTACTATCATTTAATTCCAACAAAATTGTATATTAGGTAGACGATATTAATAATATTTGTTAGTTATTGCGTATAGTTTGTTTCAAGATATTTGCAAACGTACCTGCCTCGACTTACGCAGCGGGTGGCTTCTTAAATGGGCTTGGTGGGTAACATGACAGGGTTTTAACAAAATATTTGAAATCCTGCACACGAAATATTTGTGGGGAAATTAATGTTTTGCTTGAATTTAAAAAAATCTGATGTGGCCAGCACATAACCTCTCGCCAGATATTTTACCTGGTTGTACGCATAAAACGAAAAATATTTTTAAATACAAATACATATATTCATGTCTCACTACAAAATAATTATTTTTATAAAAATTATGTACTATACATACATTTTCTTTATATTCAATATCCTGAATTTTATTTCTACTTTCCTTTTCTTTTTCTTTTATTCGTCATTTTTTCGCAAATTCTTTTTATATTCTTTTTTAGGTATATTCTTTTGCGTTGTTGACTTTTTATTTATTTTCATAATCTTCATAATGATGTACAAATATTTTTGACAGTGGCATACAAATATTTTCGACAGTGACATTTATGTGTGAATTACAAACATTTTAATTTCTTGCCTTGAAGTAGTTTGATCTAAGAATTTTTACATCAAATTATTTTATATGCATTTCTTTATCTCTAAATCTATAGAAGATATAATATTGAATTTATATTTATCGAATAAAGAATTTAACGTTCTTTAATATATGTATTTACATAAGTTTTCGATAAATAATATTTAGATGATTTTTTTCTTGTAACTACTACCTCCGGTTGTCCAATTGTTACCAAAACTCACTCGACTCTTCCCATTATTGTGGATCTAACATCCACACACACACATCCACACACACACACATCCACACACACACACACATCCACACACACACACATCCACACACACACACATCCACACACACACACACACACACACACACACACACATACACACACATACACACACATACACATACACACACATACACATACAAAACCATACACATACACACACATACACATACACACACACACATACATACATACATACACACACACATACATACACACACACACACACACACACACACACACACACACACACACACACACCCACACACACACACATACGAACATCATCGTAAAAATGTTATAATCGGATTCTAGGGTCCTTAAGACGTGCTTATTCACTAAAATCTGGATATGCGATTTTTAGCATGAATCCAATACCTCTCTTAGCGAGAGGTAAAAATACAGAACAAAGAATATGACATTGCGCCAAATTTTCACAAATTATAAATAAAAGTAGGTATATTAATTAACGGGATTTTGAGAAAGTACCTCTACATCGTTTTCCCAAATTTTGTTAATCCTCCCCTGACGCAGAGGAGTGTAAATACCATGCTGTTTTGCGCTATACCGCGTCATTAGGAAGGCAGGTAGATTTGCAAATATCTCGAAACACACCATACCTGACGGAGTTGGGACCATAATTCCCTAAAATGTAGGCCCCTTCCGCCATCACACATTTAGTCTACCGATCGTTCCACTGCTGGAAACACCTATTTATTTATTTGTTAATCACTCAACAGGAACAGATGTTCCCAATTACAGAGGATTATTGACAAAAATAAACAAAAATACAGTGTAGTTACAAGAAAACTTTGAAATAATGAAGTGACAATATTATAAATAGAAATAACTCAATTTAATTGCTAA
The DNA here is from genome assembly GCA_963082715.1 of Harpalus rubripes. Lineage (NCBI taxonomy): Eukaryota > Metazoa > Arthropoda > Insecta > Coleoptera > Carabidae > Harpalus > Harpalus rubripes. The sequence continues at coordinate 10,919,136 of OY720449.1, read as the reverse complement.
AGATCAGACAAGAAATAGTTCATAATTTGTTTTCCAAATTTGGACTGAGTATCATAGAAAATGTCAAGATTGTTAATGTATATGGACACAGTGTTGAATGTAGCACACAACTGTCTAATTGGAGATCGAAGTTCATAGTTTGTTCTAGGGGTGCTGTATATGAAGGTTAATTTACGCCGAGAACCTAAGCGAGGTACTCCAAAATTTAGGCAAGCTAGCGAATGAGCATCATCAATTAGATTATTAACAAGTTTATACAGATATAAACATGATTGGATTTTTCTACGGCAGTCCAAAGAAATAACATTGAACTCAATTAGACAGTTGGAGTAATTACAAATCGTATCAATGCGACGATGGTGGAATTTAGCACAACAATACCTTATAAATTTTTTCTGTATACTCTCCAGAGCTTGTACATGTTTAATATATACAGGATTCCAAATTTGTAATCCATATTCCAGTTTACTACGCACAAATGAATAATACAAAGATTTGAGAGTCTGTAAATTATAAAACGCTTGTGTATTACGAATTATGAAGCCAAGATTTCGGTAAGAAGCTTTTCGAATATCATTAAAATGGGGTATAAAGCTAAGTTTAGGATCGAACAGAATTCCTAAATCTTTGAATAAAGTTACTCGCTCCAAAATTGTGTTATTCATTTGGTAGTTAAACGGTATAGTTGTTTGCTTTAAAGAGTAGGTCATAATTTTACATTTGCTAAAATTAAATAAAAGCTTTGAGGCTAAAGACCAATCAAGAACATTATTAATGTCAGTTTGTAATAAAGCACAATCATTAGCATTGTTAACAATTCTGAAAAGTTTCAGGTCATCTGCATATAAAAGAACGTTAGAATGTTGAATAATATTAGTGATGCTATTGATGAAAAGAAGAAATAGTAATGGCCCTAAATTAGACCCTTGCGGGACACCAGAGGTTGCGTAATAACATTTAGAAGTTATACCATCAACACGAACACAAAGCTCGCGATTGCTGAGATATGACGACATGAATTGTAGCAAGTCATCAGAGAATCCAAAATCAAAATGGAGCCTACTTAGTAATATAGAGTGGTCGACTTTGTCAAAGGCTTTCGCAAAGTCAGTATAAATAACGTCTACCTGAATGTTGTTATGTAGTGAATTAAGTGCTGTATCCGTGAAGTTCATTAGGTTAGAAGTAGTAGAGCGACCAGAAAAGAAACCATGTTGGCAAACGGATATTTTGTTTCGCACGGAACTAAAAATATATTTATATATTATCTTTTCAAAAACTTTAGCCAAGTTGGAGAGAATAGAGATAGGGCGATAATTGATAATATTAGATTTATCGCCAGATTTAAAAATAGGTCGAATATAGGAAATTTTCAAAGCAGAAGGAAAGATATTTTTTGATAGGGATAGGTTAAAAAGAATATAAAGAGGCTCAACAAGGATATCACGACAGCCTTTGATGACATAAGATGGTAAATTGTCAGGTCCGGGATTAGGAGAAGATTTTATTGCATTAATTGCTGAAATTATATCTGTTCTAGTAATATGATTAATTTTTAAATTATTAGAATTATTTATACTTGAATGAAGACCAGTGGGTGAAGGTGACGAGTTTATCGGCTGGAAAACAGTGGAGAAATAATCTGCAAACGCGTCTGCAACGTCTGCAGTATTGTTGAGTGTATTATTATTGAAATGCATAGTGGAAGGCAGGTTAAGATTTCGTTTTTTTGAATTAATATGGGACCATAATTTCTGAGGATCTTTCGCGATATTTTTTTCAATATTCTTCATATAGTTTCTGTGTGCAACATTGATTTCCTTCTTTAATAAGGCTCTAAGGCGTTTGAACTCATCACCATATTTCGTCATATTGGTTTGTTTATACAATAAGCGAAATTGATTTTTTTTCTTAATGTTTTCTATAATAGATTTATTGAACCAGGGTGGATACATCGATTTACGTTTTTTGGTGACTGGAACACAATTACAAATAATTTGGGAAATGACCTGATAAAATTCTTCAAATGCAGTGTTGACATTATCAAAATAATTAAGAAAGTCCCAGTTAATCTGAGATAGTTGCTCGTATAGTAAAAGAAAGTTGGCACGACGGAAGTTAAAAGAAACTGATTCATTGGAAAAAAGACCGCTATGACGTAGATGCGAGCTTGAAGAAGGTTCAGGAAAGAAGGAAATTTCGAGAGTAGGGTGATACTTATCTTCATTGACTAAAGGTGAAGAGCAGCGCGCGACAGTACAGCATTTATTAGATACAACAACATCAAGTAGTCTGTTATCACAGTTAGTAATATTATTATATTGCCTAGCATTAAAAAAGTTACAAAAAAGATCAAATCTAGTAACGATATTATTCGTATGTCGAGTGTTGTGGCAATCCGATAGTTTGCTAATATTCATGTCTCCTAGGAAAATAAAATTATTATTTAAGAGAAGAGGATTTGATTCAAGACATTCATAAATGAGTTCGTGTTGATTTATAGAAATTGGTGGCGGACAGTAAATTACAATAACATATAAATTCTCAGTATGAGACAATTGTATTCTGACACATAGCAAATCACAATTGGATTGTGCATTTAAGTTTAAGTTAATTTGAGTAGAACGATATTTATTTTTGACGGCACAAATGACGCCGCCTCCACGTGACTTATTCCTGATTAAAGGGTCTCTGTCTTTGCGATATACAGTATAGTGTTCAGCAAATAACTCATTATTATATACAGAATCCTGGAGCCAAGTTTCAGATATTGAAACAATATCAAATTCAGGAGACGAGGAACAATTATTTAAAAAATGTTCAAGTTTGGTATTTAAACCTCTAGCGTTTTGATAGTAGATCAACATGCTCATCAAATTTGGAAAAAAAAAATTATAAATATATATGTATGTTACCGATTATAATGCGTATGGGACTAATGCTTACCAAAAAAATAATGTGCAAGAAATTTACAAATAAAAAATAGCCAAGATTAAACGAAACGGTAGGTATTTGAAGAAATTTACAATCAAGTCAAGATTAAATGAAACGATAGGTGTTTAATTTCTTGTTAGATCTTGCGCAGATATCTTGAGAGGTACAAAAATAAATTATATTCACAGCAAACAACTGTTCAAAGATGAGAAATTTATACTTAAAATTAAAATACTGTAACCTCAAATAAGAGAGAAATAAAAAAAACACAATTTCGCAATGACGGACATTAACAGCTCCACATAGTGGTAAACAATAATAATTTACATCATTATCAGTGTCTAATGTAAGTCATTTAAATTATTTATTTTTTTGATAGAATCACTGACTTTGGCATAAATATAACCATCTCTGGACCAAACGTTCTTAAAGCCGAACTTAGTGGATGAACTTGTAAGTAAATGTAGTCTCTTTTTGGTGAGATCTTCTTTAATGGACATTTTCGTACCTTTTAGTTTCCTGCGTTGATTCATTACAAGTTCACGAGTTTTGTAAGAGACAAACTTAACAATAATAGGTCGTATTTTGGTACTGGAGGGATTTTTTCTGCCAATTCTGTGACAACGATCAATGAGACCAGGTACTACACTCACACCACAGATATTTTTAAACACATCACTCACGGTTGATTCGGTGTTTTCGCTGGGAGTTTCTGGAACGCCAAAGACGCGGATGCAGTTACGCCGTGAGTACTGCTCCTGCTGATCCAGTTTCTCCTCCAGGATGCGGTTGTCATCGGTCAACTTTGAGATGATGCCCTCATAGTGCACTCGCTGTTCCTCGAGCTTTTCATCAAGTCGAGCAATAACTTTGCTAACTAGACTGCTCAGGAAAGTATCATTACTTAAAAGTGTATCGATCGTTTCTTTAATCGCCGATGACGCCGATGTCGCCTGAGCCTGGCTGCGTGTAGTTCCACCCATTTTCATATCACGAGAACAAAATTTAGGCCACAGAAAAAGAAAAATTTGAAAACGTGAGTAGTATTTTACGACACTTTACTTAGGTTAAGACGGAGCTGCGCAAAACACGTCTATTCGCGACTACACATGGATATAGAACTACTATGGAAGTAGTGATGCACGACGAGGCGAGAATATTCTCGCATCTCGTCTCGTCTCGTTGCATTATAGGAGACGAGAACGAGAGCGAGATTGCAATTTAAAATTCGACAACAACTGCGAGAAGCGAGAAATATCGCGAGATTCTCACGAGAGTCCCGCAATAAAAAGTATTTGTAACTTTATAACTTTGATTCATAAATTCAATAAAAAATGCACCGTACAGCGAGTGGAGTCAACGGTAATTCGTGCATAGAACAGGTGAATGTGAAAATTATATGAATTGACTATATTTTTTTGAGTCTATCTAGAGTCGAATGATATCGGTCGCAGAGCGAGGAAATGCAAAATAAAGACTAAATCGGTTTTACATCTAATAGAGAACTAGTTTTTCTCCAACATTTCAGCCCCTAATTCATCCCAATTAAAACTATGGTTAATAAAATTCTTGTCGTCCCTAAAAAGTACAGGATCTTATATTAACCGTCGATAGGAGCGAACACGGAGTGTAGCGGAGTGATTGGTTGACAGCGGGTTCCCAGTGTAGCGCTTTTTTATGAGTAAATCTTACTTAAATAGTGGCATATAGTTAATGATAAAGTGTAGAAACTTTTAGTTACAAAAAATATTTTTTTAATGTTTAATTCGTTTTACTGATGACCGAATGTATGAACAGATGTTCGTATTGAAATAATTTGGTGACTAGAATTTAGTGTTTCGTCTCTTTATTATAGTTATACAACTGTAAATACACGAAAGACGGAACGATTGGTGCGAACTTGTCTTCAACTGATACGTAAGTACCGAGGTAAATACGTAGTGCGCAAGCGCTTATTTTTACAGCGAGATCGAGATTGCAGATCCGAAAACTATTTGGAAGCCTTCTTTTGAATTAGTCTGCAGCTTCGCCATTGCGTTCCGCATTATTTCTTCTCTACTCTCAAAACAGGATCCTTTTAGTGGCCTCTTTAATATCTGAAACAACCAGAAGTCGCAAGGAGCCATGTCTGCAGAGAACAACACCTCACACTACCAAGCAGCGAATGACGCACGCGATGGCGAAGTGAAAATCCTGACATGCGCATAAAGGTGTCCTCCTCCAGTGTGAAAGGGGCGCCGCCCTACCGTCATTGTTTTGCGCGGGAAAATTGAAGGTCGGATTCATTTTAGACAGGAATCAATGATTTCATATCAAACAACTCTTTATTGGCACCTATTAAACCATTTAAAAACGTGCAACAATAACTGTCAAACACTATTATCGCTCATCCCTATTAAATAACGCAATTTATCAAGCAACCTTTCATTTTGTGACTGTAACTAGTCTCATCAATACACCATCCAATCAGCATTTCCCTTGGGCAAGTGCGGGCCTGCCCTCGTGGCGTCGGCTGAAAACAGCGCGTCTCCCGGGAAATCGCCGAACGAAGCGTCGCATACATTTTAATAAAACACGACGTGGTGGTACCGCGACGCTCGACCTCACCCCATACCCCTGGACAGAGAATAGGACCCCGCCAATTAAAGAAACACGTGCCGTGGGGGTGGAAGTGTTTATGAGTGGGAAAAGTTTAAGCGGAATGTGTGAAGGGGGAACGTTGACCTGATTTTTCTTCTTGGAATTTGTTGAGCAAATTAAATGTTTTGCTTTTTCATGAAGTTGGATATAAGTGTTGTCAGTTGAAGGCAAAGTTGAAATGCATGGTAAATATTTCCAAGAAAGTAAATTATTAAGCTCATTTAAAATATGTGTATCATTAAACATTAAGAACTTTGGTCATAATAAGAAATATTGGAAGAAGATTCTGTAATAAGACGAGGGTAAGAGCAATAACAGATAAATAACTTTTTATAAACTTTCCTAAATTTTAGTTTCAGTAATCATATTTTAATTCTATTTATCTGTTTAAGTTATAAGTGTCAAAGTTCAATTCAGAAATTCTTATGTAGTATTATGATAGTCACGATATTTATTTGTTGATCATTAAGTTTATAAATTATTATGTATATGTGCGTGACTTTGAATGCCCTAGCCTATGCACCATGTACCCCTAAGATAATCCTCTCCTAAAGATAGCGCTTTGTTTTAGATAGTCGGTATTAGTTCGTCGCGGCGGGAAGACGTTTGTTTTGACATGCTGGGTTACGGATTGTAACATGTTAGGCTAGTTTAATTGTTAATAAGCAGTAGTAAGTAAAACATCAAGTATAAAGTGTAGGAATGTGTGTGTTCTTCCTTCTCACGAAACCGTGGACGCCAAGCATTCGAGGCGCCCACCAGTCAGTAGTAGTAGTCATCAGCTTAGGAGACCTCGTGTTACAATTCTGACAAATGCTGAGCCAGGGGAAAAAAGGATGAATGTCTATTTTCTAACAAAATGAGATGATTGGTTCTATTAATACATTGAAGCTGGGACTTTGTAATGGTATATTTAAAGAAGACAAAAACGGTAACAGTCCTAAGTTAAAGTAACTAAAAAGGATGACTTAGTAGATTCGGTAGTCAGATTGGTAAAATTCTATTAGGTCCTACATAAGTTGAAACTCAACCCATCTGTGGGTTTAATAATGTCAAATCTGAGTTTTCTACATATACAGGCTGGTGTATTGGAAGATCCACAATAGGGATTTCATTGATTACGTTTGTCTCCACAATTTAAGCGGCTTCTAGTTTATTATGACTTGAAATATCCTATTGCTTTATTCCAGCGGACTGAAATAATAATTGTCTAATATTTACACTTCACCCAAATAAATAAAAACGTTACAATAGGATTAAGTTATTTTCAATCTTTTTTAAATTCGTATCGACTAAAAAAGATGGTTAAATACTAGGTTATGCAGACAGATAAGGAGAGGTATGCGAGCTAATTTCATGCTGGATATATAACCTAAAAGTCTAAAAACTGTCCTGTTGTTATTTATCTTCTCTTCCAAATTAATTAAAAAATATTTGTTCTTCATCACTCCAAATATTTCGCGTTTGGACAATTTTACTGAGTGTATGTCGCGACTTTTATAAAATGAGGTAAAATGCATCAACAAACAAATGATATGAATTTAATAACACTGCAACATATTGCGAATGTGCGCATCCGTAGTTACATTATTTGAAGCTTCACTGTTTAATTTCATAAGTCCAAGTTTGTTATTTTATAGGCTTGACTTGACATTTTCAAGTGGCTTGAAATATTAATCTCGCTCGATTTACTAAATTCAAGCGGCTTCAAACGTCGAGATAAACGTAGTCATCGTTAATTTTTAAATGTTCAAGTATTGTCCCTGCTAATTATTTTTCAGCAAAACAGCTAGTTCTTTTTTTTGAGAACAAAAATCTACTTAACTTTAACTTAAGTTTTAATCAGCTACTAGGCACATTCTGAATTTGCTCATCTTAGTTTTAAAACGAAATAAACCTAGTAGGTATATAATCATAACTTTAAGTTCAAGTACTATAAACCAGACTATGTTGCAGTTCATATTACTTTATACAACAAAGTAATTATGCTCTGGAACTAGCATAAACTTTATGAGAATAACGATAGAGTTCCAAAGAGTGTGTTTAGAGTCTAGACTATTAATTAATCAATTACAGAATTATCTTGTTACTTATTAATTAGTTTTGCAGAAGGACAAGAAGTTTTAGAAATTCACAATAAATTTATTAAAATGGATTATTATCATACGTAATATAACAAGTGATATGATTATTATCGATGATATTCTCGAGTGAAACCGAAATGTGCTGCTTCTGTTTCACGAGCAATATCTTCGATTATTAATCTTATCACGAGCTTATATTTAATAAGAGAATATAATGAATTTTTGTGACACATTGTGTGTGCTGCTAACATAACTTTTAATATATTGTATTACAAGATGGTTAATTTGACAATTGTCTTATTATTTTCATCATTCTAGATATCAACCCAACGATTATCGCATTTTTTTATACTCAAAATTAACTGTCAATGTCAAATAAAGAAAACAAATCCCTTAGTAACGAATATAAATCAGGTAATAATTTCTTTGTTTTTTATTATCGCTGTGATAGACATGTAACTAAGGAGATTCTGAATGTTGATTGGCGGAAAACATGTCATGTGACTCATGAATTATATTCTCTTCGTTATAATTGCCAGATTTTTTAGAGAAGTTGTTTCAGAATAAAAAAATGTTTTACTTTAAATAAATAATATATATATATATATATATATATATATATATATATATATATATATATATATATATATATATATATATATATATATATATCATCACGGCTTATTACCCATTGCTGGGTGTGCCAATCTGTTTTGTACTTTAAGTATTCTTTATTTTATCATTTTATTGATGTGTTAATGTTTTTAGCAGCATTTATCTGTTTTAAATATATGCATTTCTTAAAATTTATTTATTACTATAGCTAACACAATTTCGCCAGTTGAAAAATTTCCGTTTTCAAATATATGTTAAAAGTTTTCGTCTCCCAACAGAGCTCATATGATATTGAAGTCTGGAAAACCGGAGAAACTTTCACCATTTTGATTGAATTTATTTTTTCTTGAAATTTTTAAATTCCAGTTATTGTATGTATATTTATATTTGTTCGGTGATTTGTACGAAAGGAGATATAAAAAGGAGAAAAATGAAAAAAATGTTCATAATTACTTTATTTATGTTTTTTGCTAAATATAGTTTAGTGCGTAAAGCGTATGACGTAGATGTCAATACTTATAATCCAACTATACTGTAAACCGGAAGTTGCATGAACGCCATTGCCGAGCAGTCAGCTGATTGGTGTGTGTGTGATTTTACTTGTTTTGCCATATTATCTTTTAAATGTATGTGAATAAAACAATAAAAAATTTAGATAGCTAATATACACATCCAACATCAATAAAATAAAATATTTTTATTATTACAAGTGATGACGTTTCTACATTTCAACAGTAGGCAGCGATGTTATCACTCTGATTTGTCATTAGGAAAGTTCAGGTCATTCCGGAAAAATTCATTTATTTTAATCAATTTCAGAAAATCATATCTCGCTCAAATTAAATGAAAAACACCTTAGAATTTCACACTTGTATTTCACAAAATCTGAGTGGCCAGCACATTACCTTCCGTTAGTTCTACGTATTTCATACAGAAGTTCCTTGAAAAAGATTCTATTTCTTGTATATTACCTTAAGGCTGTTGTATGTATTTTGTACAAATTCCGTTCAGAAAATTTCTAACAAAAGATCCTATATTTCCAGTAAAATTATAAGACAAACATATTTATGTCAATTGCACTTGACACTGACATCTTTCAATCAGAATTTTCTTTAATAGCTTTATGAAATTTAATTTCTTTATAATTTTTTAACTCTATATCCATTTAATATTAAGTATAAAATGCAGTCAAATCGTATAGAGAATAAAATATTATTTAATATTTCTAATAATATTAAATGTGAAAAAATAATATTTAACATAATTTTTTCAAGAAAAACTGTTAAAATCTTCTAATGAGGGACCTTCCGGTTGACCAATTGTAACCAAAATCTATTCAGCTGTCCATATGGATGTAACGAAGAAGAATCCGAAAGAATTATAATTTTTGAAATTGTGGTAGTAGTTATCGCAGACGAAAGTTTTACACACACACACACACACACACACACACACACACACACACACACTCACTCACTCACTCACTCACACACACGCACACGCACACACACACACACACACACACACACACATCGTAAAAATAGTAAAATCGTGTTCTATGGACCCTAAAACGTGCTTATTGATTAAAAACTCATTTTTTAACCAAAGACAATACCTTACTTACCTAAAGGTGACGGAAGGTAAAAAACAGTACTTTAAAAAAAATGCAGTAGATGAATACTCCATTGAACATAAAGTAATATTTTATTTAAATAGCTTCTAATAACTCACTACATTTGCAGATATTCAACGTTTTCATTGCTTTCACATCTTGTAGATTCGATCCAAGGAATATTAGGTCTATTTTATAATGCTTCAAGTTATATTCGAAGTTTATCACCAGTCTCCTTCGTTTTGCTTTGAAATTTTTCACCTACTCTACTGTCGGATAAAAAATACCCTTCATCAATCACTAAAATACAACATATAAAACGGTCATCTTACAAAAAATGAAAAATATCTCAATTTTTCACTCGGGCTCGGGCGTTATTTTAATAACCCCCCTTCTAATTTATTCCTGGGCTTGGGGTAATCTAACAGAAGTTCATAGGCGATTATTTGGGGCGTACTTTCGCTTAGCCTGTTAAAACTTTGCGGGTTTTGTAGAATTACCAGGCTTAGCGTTGTCAAAGTCGGTCCAATCTGCTAGGGAAATTACTCTCCATACCTGCTTCTGCTATGGGAGAGTTTGAGCAGGCTTCCGGCTATGGAAGCGGCAGATGCCGGCATGAATGTTTCCCTTAAATGTTAAAAGACCCAGATTTGCAGGGACAGTCCTAATGGGCTCAATCCTTTGTAGATTTCTCATCGATGAGCTGCTTACTAATACCTCTACACTAAAATTGATTATACACACTTGTTAACAGGAGATCTGTGATCAAGGATGTTGTCCGATTGTGGTTTGTGAAACTGACGTGCATATCCAACTGTCAATAATCTGTACATGAAAGTGGTGATCTGCGGAATATTCGGTCAATACCTGGTTGTTTCAATTATTACCCGATTTTGATCAAACCAGCACGTACGACCGATTTCACCACCAATTCCTAAACCGTTGCCCAACTAGGAATTTCCTAAATTTAAGAACTGCCTAAACAGATACTTATCGATTTTGGATTTCACCCAACAAAGCAATGCCCAGTGGCATGTTTCATAAAACACTAGTAATTACTTCAGTATATTACTGAAGTAAATTTCAAAAAATACTTGGGTAAATATACTTGTTTCATAAAACATAAGTAGGTACCCACGTATTTACCCAAGTAGACTTGACGCTACTAAGATACAAATAATTATTTCATAAAAATAAATATACTGCTGTAGAATGCTGTAGGAAAATTACCGCTGTAGCAAACTGACACTCTGTCATATGGAAATCTGACAATATGTCAAAAAGAAATTGTGATTTTTACCTCCCGCTACCCTTGGTAAGGGAGGTATAGGGATCGTGCTAAAAATCGCATATCGAGATTTTGCTAAATGACCACGTTTTAAGGTCCCTAGAATCCAATTTTAACATTTTCACGATGATGTCTGTGTGTATGTGTGTGGATCCTCCACTCTAACTCAAATACTATAATTCAGAAAATTTTGAAACCTTGTATTTCGAACTTTTTCTGTAATGAAAAGACCCCATTAGATTTTGGTGTAAATCGGATAACCGGAAATGGCACTTTACTAGAAGCTCAAAATAGTTTTTTTCGATATTATTGTTAAAAATCTGATGTGACCAGCACATAACCTCTCGCCAGATATTTTACCCGGTTGTACGCATAAAACGAAAAATATTTTTAAATACAAATACATGTATTCATGTCTCACTACAAAATAATTATTTTAATATAAATTATGTACAATACATACATTTTCTTTATATTCAATATCCTGAATTTTTTTTTTTCTACTTTCTTTTTCTTTTATTCGTAATTTTTTCGCAAATTCCTTTTATATTCTTTTTTACGTATATTCTTTTGCGTTGTTGACTTTTTATTTATTTTCATAATCTTCATATTGATGTACAAATATTTTTGACAGTGGCATACAAATATTTTTGACAGTGACATTTATGTGTGAATTACAAACATTTGAATTTCTTGGCTTGAAGTAGTTTGATCTAAGAATTTTTACATCAAATTATTTTATATGCAATTCTTTATCTCTAAATCTATAGAAGATATAATAATGAATTATCGAATAAAGAATTTAACGTTCTTTAATATAAGTATTTACATAAATTTTCGATAAATAATATTTAGATGATTTTTTTCTTGTAACTACTACTTCCGATTGTCCAATTGTTACCAAAACTGACTCGACTCTTCCCATTATTGTTAGATTGAGCAATCCGTAGTTAAAAATGTCTTAAGTCTTATAGTATTTGAGAAATCGTGGATCCAACATACACACACACACACACACACACACACACACACACACATGCATACACACACACACACACACACACACACACACACACACACACATATATATATATATATATATATATATATATATATATATATATATATATATATAATATATATATACACATCCACAAACACACACACACAGACACACACATCATCGTAAAAATGTTATAATCGGATTCTAGGGACCTTAAAACGTGCTTATTCACTAAAACCTGGATATGCGGTTTTTAGCATGAATTCAATACCTCTCTTAGCGAGAGGTAAAAATGTAAGTTTATGTTATATCTCGAAAAGCGCTTCTATCCTTAAGATTAATTCTTAATAATTAATAACTGACACTTTAACTAGAGGTGGAAAGATCAGGCTTTATTCGTAAATTCCAAGAGATCACAAACAACGCCATTTTTGTTTTAAATTATTATAATATAATAACATGTGTACGTACTTGTTTACCTATAATACAACCCTTTGTTAATAAAATTAATTTTATCTTTGGCATTACAATTTAATTTTACCCACGTCTCGTATTTTGTGACGTAACTTTTATAAATCATAAGGCTGGTTTGTAGAAAATTTTCATGTAAAAATCCCTTTGAATTGAAATGCTTCAAACAAATTTAAGACATTTTGGAAATTAGAAATAAAGTTGTACGTTATAGACTGAATATCATCATAAATATATAATTTTCATCTTTATAGAACATGAGAAAATATGGCAAATTTTCCGCTCAAATGGGTCAAATACTCATTTAGTATTCATACGTGTTAAAGGTCAAACGTATGACAAGGTGACATCAAATTAATTATCATCTTAATTACTTAAATTAATTACTCCTGTGACCTGAGTAACCTGCACTCCATTACACGTCCAATATGCGCAAGATATATGTTGCCACAATCTATAAATTTAGGTTATTTATTACGGAATACTGTTATTACTAAATATGCGCATAATACATATGCATTATGATGTCAAACTAGACTTGCAGGTGGCACAATACATGAATAATCTGTATTTTATTATATTCTCATGCATGTGTACATGAATAATCAGCATACACTGTGATTTATAACAAGTGTAACAAGCTTTAACAATGGGGGTTACCACCATAATCAAAATAGTTAAAAAACACACTGCTACAATAGTTATTTGTGTCCGCTTGCCCACAAAGTGACCTTTTTCGTGCCTGTTTTGCGTGCGCAAAGTGGTTCATTTCTTAACAGTTCGACAGACCGTGCGGCAAAGTAAAAGAACCGTGCGCAAAATTAGATTTTACGCACCAGTGCGTAAAATGCGATTTTGCGCACGGCTTTTTACTTTGCCGCACGGCATTTTGCGCACTATTCAACAGTGCAATTTTGCGCACGGCTTGTTCGCAGTGTTAAGAGATAAACCACTCGCAAAACAGGCACTCAAAAGGTCACTTTCTTGGTAATTAGTTATTTATCTATCAAGGCCGCGAAATCACTCTTTAGCGTACCAAGAGAAAAATTGTCGCCCAGGCCGCTTGCGACCGAGGCAAGACAATCTCGAGGACGCTAAAGGTTTTCACGGAGAAGGTGTACACAATATTTTTTGTGCAACCGTAAAAAATATCTAATTACAAATTTTATTAATTTTCAACAGTTTCATTATAAATAGAAAGTTAGCTTTCAAGGTGGCTATGGGATTAACATTTGATAAACAAAACCATGCAATTCTCAAGTGTCAAAGTGATTAATTACCTAATTTCGCGGCCGCTACCATGACAACGGTCGCGAAATTGAATTTCGCGGCCTGTATTGCGGCTGCGAAATGCTTATTTCGCATCCGGTTGCACAAAAATATATTGTGCATACTACGAGTGCAAAATGGCATTGCCGCTCTCGCATCATTGCAGCTCTCAGCTACGATATTAAATTTATCGTTTAAATAAATGCGAAAGTTAAGTTATTCTAATACAAATAACATTTCATATAGAATAAAAATATAAAAAAATTAAACATTGTGGAAACCCCTATTGGTTGGGGAGATCATTTCGAGTAAAAAAATGTCATGTTTCCGTTATGTATACAGAGTGTCTCACAACTCGCGCCCCAGACGAAACTGACACTTGCCGACGACAATAGGTTGCCAACAAATAGAAGAAAATAATTTGCGGCTGCTTGCATAACGGAGTTACAAGACTTTTTAATCCACCAATCCCGGAAGGCTATCTTGAGGTGTGATGATATTATTACAAAATAAAACTGGTTGCTAGTGAGTTACAAAATTTGTTTGACACTTTAGAGTTGACTTTTCACTGTCACCAAATTTAGGTTAGCGAAGGTGTCATCCGAGATTATCGTTTATATCGTACAGTGCAACGTGTTGTAGCAGCTGTGTAAAATGTGTTAAACGAAAATATTATTGTCATTTGAATTCTTTGAGATTAAAACAACAAATGGTAAGAATTTGCCTTTTTTATTCACCTTGTATAATTTAATTTGACACTGACATTTTTCGAAAACTACAGTCGCCCACACATTTTAAAGAATATTTGATTTGTATAAAACCCTAGTAACGTAAAATTACGGCAAACACACGTTAAAGGTGTAGGTCTCTGATTAGTCAATTTTAAGACGTCTTTTCGCGAATATCTTTTAAGCTAGATTTTTTTTTTCGAAATTACACAACTGTGTGCAATCTCGTTTTTCCACATTCGCTCTGGGGCGCGAGTTGTGAGACAGCCTGTATAATAATTTTAAACTTATAATTATTTGAATTTAAAAAAAAATGATCTAATACTCCATTACTAATAGGGTTCTTTTTTTTCAGGTTAGTCAAAAATTATTGATTTTATCTGTATGCAGTACATGTAAGTTAAATAGTAATAATTTATTTAATAATAATAGTTTTTATGTAAAAAGGCTAGAATATATTTGCCGAGGCCCGTAGGGCACAGAAAATAATTTATATGAGTGTTAAAAAGGAACTTCAGTGCCGAGGTGCATATTAAATTTTATTTGATTTTGAAATATTGTGAAAATGAAAGGAATATTTATTTTTTAATGACGATTTTTGTGCACTTTAAGGATGATTTCAAATAAAATATTTATTTTAAATGATTTCGTCTGTAGTAGTGTACTCTCTTTTTAAAATATAATACTCATAAAGTATAGTATGTATTAAATTTTGAAAAAAAATATCCCACATAAAACCGCCAATAAAACCAGAAAAACATTCTATATACCGAAAGCTCAGAATTTTATTTGACACATAAATTCTAGTATTTGTTTAAAAATTCACAGCCCTTTTTTATTTGTTCCCTCGGTGGTTTAGGAAAAAAGTACACAGCGCAGACAAACATGAAATTTAGTAATTTGTTCGCCCCGGCGTGATAAAATAAACCGCTGTGAACGCAGAGTGCTTTGACAATAACAAACAATGCGGTTTCAATACTTCACTCGAAACGTTAAATACGCCGTTGTCTGTTCAAGCACCGTGCGAGCACAGAGGTGAGTCGTGAGTTTCGCTCCGGAGGTCTGGAGATCCGGAGCAAGTATTCCTGGAGATTTCCTCTTCTTGCGTCCCTCACACTGTCGGTCGATCGATAAATGACTTGTCTGATGGAAAAATTGCAAGGCTCATAGTTGATTTTTGGGCTTTTTTATTTCGAAAAGTTTACGATGGAGGATGAAAAGCCCAAAATGAGGACGAACTTGAACGCAGAATATACAGGAAACAGGAATGTCCAAGAAATCGATGTAAATGCCGTCTAAATCCTCATGCTAGATGTCCGCAGAAAGTTGCGCCTTGTAGAAGAACGCGGCCTTCTTTATTTTATTTCATAAATTTGTTGCATATGAACCAGTTAATTACGAGGGGCACTAGAAAAGTTATCTACCTAGCTATGAAACAAAAGATATACGATTTTTTTGATAATTTAATTTTATATATAATCTCCCCCTACATCAACGCACTTGTGCCATTTCTCCTCCAGTGAACTTAAACCTTTATAAAAAAATGTTTCTTCTTGACTCTCAAAAAAGTTGCCGACTGCTGCTTTTAGGCTATCATCAGAGTCAAAACGGCGTCCTCTAAGATTTTTCTTTAATAGTCGAAACAGATAAAAGTCAGACGGATCCAAGTCCGGACTATAGAGAGGATGGTCTATCTCAACGAAGCTACACTTTTGCACAATTGGCCTAATTTTGGCAGCCTTATGCACGGTCGCATTGTCATGCAGCAGAAACAGTTCACGATTGTAAAAATCGGGTCTTTTCTGGTTAATTGCTTTCCGTAAATTTTTCAACGTGTTCGCATATACGTCCGCATTTATTGTTGCCCCTTTTGCCATATGTTCAATGAGAAGGATATCCCTGATGTCCCAAAAAACAGTTGCCATCAATTTTCCAACAGAGGATAGCGTCCGTGCCTTTTTGTGGGGTGGGGACCCTTTATGAACCCACTGCTTGGATTCTATTTTTGTCCAAGGATACCAATGGTGCACCCAAGTCTAGTTGCCCGTCACAATTTGTGCCAAAAAGTCAGAATCGGTGGTCAAAGTTTTCAAATGACTCCCCGAAATTTCTTTCCTGCGAAATTTTTGTTCAGGTTGTCAACAGTGGTGCAATCTACCTGGCTGACACCTTTCAACTTGTCGTGCAAGACGGTTGTTACGCTGGGTTCAGATATATCCAATGCCATACTAATTGTAGAGACCTTCACACGACGATCTTCGCGACCATGGGTTCAACTTTTTGAGTCATTTCGTCATTTGTTGCCGTTTTGGGTTTTCCACTTCGGGGATCGTCTTCGATGGATTCACGTCCCCATCGAAACTGTTAGACCAAAATTTTATTGTGTAATCTAATAGTGTATCATCCCCATAGACGGCCATCGTTCTCATATGGATTATTTCCGGCTGATGGCTCTCTTTTGTCAAAAATTTTATAACACTGCGATACTCTAATTTTAAGTTACTCATTTATCTTCACAATTCACTTTATAAATTGGAAACTAATTATCACAATAAACACAAATTTTGCAGATGAGGTTGGAATACATGCCACTATTTGAGAAATTATGCTTGTGTGTTTCAATTGTTTTTTTTCATAGCTAGGTAGATTACTTTTCCAGTGCTCGTATTAAGTTTAAGTAAATGCATTTTTATTACAAAAGAATTATGTCAAAATTTGTCCCAAAACTTATGGGACATACGTTATTTATAATTGTTGTATATTTATATAAAAAGCTGAAAAGTGAATGTTCGGAAAAGTGCAGTTTTCTAGACTAGTGCTACAAATAACTATTAGTCGGTAATGCACACGTAAAGTAAACCAGAATCTATGAGACGTAACTTGAAACGGCCCCCTAGCGAATCGAATGAGATCCACACACCTTGCAACAACACGAAAGAGCGATGATTCCGGTTTCTAGGCAACCAGACACAACAAACAGCCCTCGCTGAATAACTACGGAATTAATCGCATCAAACAGCCGCGCGCTATTCCAATTACAGATAGATACCTCGCGCGGGCGGCATCAGGTGATAAATCCCCATGCACCCCGACCTCTGGCGTCGCCTTCGCTAACTAATGGTCATCGTTTGTTCCGGTGGTGAGCGGTAGCGGCAGCACAGGCTGTCACGCTCGCAGACGTCCCAGAACCTTTGTTTTAGGGATTAATGTGATTAAAATTTATCTCAAGGATTTATAAGAGTTAACCTTCTGCTATGAAAGTGAAATTTATCATATCGTATTCATTCCTACGACAGAGAAATATTAAATTCCAGTAGCTAACAAATGTCGAACATTTAAACTAAATTAACGGATGGCCGTAGATCAGTGGTTACAATGCTTGTTTAATAGTCACCCAGTAGCCGGGAATTCAAACCATATAGACGACTCGTAAAGTAAATATAACTTTTGTTTTGTATTCGGTTATAATGTGACAAGGCAAAGCAATAACAAGCAAATAACCTTTTTACAAACTCTTCTAAATTATAGTTTCAATAACAATGTTTCAACTTTGTTTATACTTACAAGTCAAAAAACAATTATTATTTTTTCTAAATGCATCTGTTTAGTCTAGGTGTCACTCGCCTACACATTTAGATAGTTCACATAAGTCTCTAAGTTATTGCAAGCTTTCGTGTAGGATTGATGGTTGGTTATGGAAGCCATATGAAACCATACACCCGTTTGAGGCTCGCATTCTGCATAACGCATAATTTAGTGTATGTAAGTTTGTAATAGTTATAGTTTTTTATAATTTTTTTCCATTTATTATTTAACTAGAATATATGAGCGACATGTATTAATCTAATATATACAATTCACATTCCTTTTTAACCTGTTATCGGCGTCCTTTTCCACATACGCACCTTTGTCAGCGACGGACTGACCCTCTACCACGCGTTTCCTTAAGTGGGATAAAATACACATTGTCATTCTAATTTACAACAATTATCACAGGCGTGCATTGTTATCTAATAAGATAGACAGGAAAGGGGGGGGAGGAATAAGGTTACTCCCAAGTCCCAGAATTGGGCAGGTGCCCCGCATATTAAATGCGGCCTAACGCCTCGTGGATTCCGGTACTCCTATCCGCAAAAGTATACACCCAGTGCATAGACAAATTGCTGGAATACGGCTCTCATGAATAGTCATTTCTGAGCCACTAGCGGTACCGTAGCCACATACGCATGTCCCAGACATGTTGAGTTCCCAGAACTCGACCTCCCAGAGGTCAATGGGTCCCAGACCCATTATGAGAGTTTAGCTTACGATCACACGTGTGTAGGTCCCAGACCTATCCATGATAAACCCCAGGTTGATCCTTTACGTCCCAGCCATTTTCGTGTATCCCAGCCTCTCAGTACGCATGTCCCAGCCATGTGGAGTTCCCAGAACTCGACCTCCCAGAGGTCAATGGGTCCCAGACCCATTATGAGAGTATAGCTTACGATCACACGTGTGTAGGTCCCAGACCTATCATGATAAACCCCAGGTTTATCATTTACGTCCCAGACGTTCTCGTGTATCTCAGCCTCTCAGTTGGTGTTTTTGACACCTCTGAGCATATAGCTCCATGGACCCAGAGTTGTCCCAGACAACTCTTCAGATAATTAGGAGACTTATACATAGCATATCTGTTATGTGTGTGTGAGACGTGTGAATTGCTGCTCTGCAGTTTTTATTATTTTTTTACTGTTTTTTGTGGTTTTTAATATCTGTGTTTTGGATGTCCCGATGGAGTAAATAATTTGCTACAGTTCTATATCCATAGATCCACAAACAAGTGAGTCCGTTCCATTTATTTTTTCACTTTTTGATCAAGTTTCTTGATTTTTTGCTATTTTATTTGTATTTCTGTATCGACAAGTTAAGTCGTATTGATACGACTTAACATGATCCACTAGTCAGTGGTGTCGTCTCGGTTTTTTCTTAAGGCATTAAGTATTCTGATTTCATTCGGTTTTTTATTTCATTTTAGCTCTGTTTAGTTTTAATATTTATATTTTTATGGTTTTTATTTTACAATAATTTATTAAATACTATATTTAATAACTTTTATAGTTACCTCTTATTATTACTATTAACTTTGTTTTATCTTACATGTAGGTAGTTGATCATTTTAGTTTATAGGCTTTTATTCGGTCATCCGTTTATGCATCATCAGTAACTCCATTTCTCTATTGTTTCCCTTTCCGTGGTCCATCTCCTGTGTGTTTATAACCTACAGCCGTGACGGACCGCACTGGCACCTCCTTATCCTACCCTGGATACCGTGTGTATCATTCATAATCATTATTTAGATTTTAGGGATTTTATTATATTATTTATTTTTTATTTTATGTTAATGAGTGAAAATGTCTTCCTGTGGCAAATGTAAAGTTCGATTTAAAAGACCTGATCAGCCAACTATTAATTGTGAGGGAACCTGTGGCAATACCTTTCATATTGTGTGTGTAGGAATTAAAGATGAATCGATTACTATAAATAATAATTTATTTTTTCTGTGTGATGCCTGTAAAAAATCATGTAGGGTTATTAATGAATTGGAAGCTCAAAACCTTGCTGCAAATATAAAACAGATACATGAATCCATATCAAAATTAATGTTATCAAATTCTACAGACACTATAAATACTTTATTTAATTCTTTGCAAAGCAACTTTGAAGAGAAATTTTTACTATTACAGAACAAATTAGAAAAAAAATTTGAATGTGAATTGAACAAAGTACGTGATACCCTTACTAGTCAACAATCTTCTAATCCTACATTGTACTCTAATGTTTTGCATACTAAAAAAATAGAGCCTCCTCTTATTGTTCGTCCTAAGTCCGGTATTCAGAAATCAAGTATCACTAAGTCCGACATGTTACATTCCCTAAATCCGGTGGAATCTGAAATAAATATCACCAATGTTCAAAATACACGCAACGGTAGTGTAATTATTTCATGCGAAGATAATGCAAACGTCAATAAATTAAAACAGTTAGCTAACGAGAAATTGAGTGATAAATATGAAGTTAAGCAGCTTAAATTATTAAACCCTAGACTAAAAATTGTAGGGCTCACTGAAAAACTTGAGTCTACTGAAATATTAACTTACTTGAAAAATCAAAACAAATCCTTTTTCTCGAAAGACAGTATCTGTGATGTTATATCCATTAATCCGATCAAAAATAATAAAAATGTATACCAAGCCATCTTACAAGTTGACCATGTCACCTATCAAACACTTCTTGAAGCAGGCAAAATCGTTATTGGATATGACTATTGCTCAGTGTACGATGCGATCAACTTACTTAGGTGCTACAATTGCTGTGGATTTCATCATACGTCCAAAAAATGTAGCAAAAAAGATAATCCCACTTGTCCCAGATGCGCAGATTCGCATACCCTAAAAGATTGTACATCTACTGTCTTGAAATGCATACACTGCATTCAAATGAAGACAAACAAACCTAATATTTCAGCCGATCATGCTGTCTGGGATCCATCTTGTCATGTTTATTTAGAAACGTTAAAAAGGTTCAAAGCTAATATTCTCGGCAATGCATAGCAATTAATAGATCCCAATGAATATCATTACAACATGTCTCACACCCTCAACTTAACTAACTCTCAGTTGGTCTGTGAGCATATGTCCTATTCTTCACAAAACATTAGATACGACAACCTCAACTGCTTCTATCAAAATGTCACAGGACTTAACCTAAAATGTAACGATCTTTACAAATTCTCATCTGGCGCAAATCATTATCATTTATTTGCTCTCACCGAAACATGGTGCCACGAAGGTCTCCATAACTCCGAGCTTTTTGACAACTGTCAGTTCACTGTATTCAGAAACGATCGCAAATTTTTCTGTACGAATAAATCGCGTGGTGGTGGTGTTTTGTTCGCCGTCTCTAGTTGTTTTCAATCTTCTATGATTGACATTACGACCCTCAATGATGGATTTAATATGATTCCACATATTGATATCCTATTAATAAAATTTTTTGTGAATCGCACTGTCATCTATGCTCTAAATATCTATATACCGCCCTCCTGCCCTATTACAGATTATGAAATTTTATTTGAAACATTGGCTAGCATACAATTGTTTCATAACTCGAACATCTTAATCTTCGGCGATTTTAATATACCACTCTACCTTAACTGCTATAACGACTTTACATCTTGTCCTTATTTCAATTCTCTAATTAACTTTATAAATTTTTTAAATTTAGAACAGTTTAACTTTATAAAAAATGAACACGGTAAACTGTTAGACTTAATTATTGGTAATATTTCCTGCGTAGTATCTAGATCAATAGATTCCTTCTGTCGCGAATATTCTCATCATCCAGCTCTAACAGTACAATGTGCAGTTAAAACCAAACAAAATAAATTACACTCTGTTTCTAATTTTGGTTTTAATTTCAAAAAAGGAAATTATGTGTCACTATACCGTGATCTCTCTGCCATAAAATGGGATTTTCTCGACATTACCCACGATGTGAATAGAGCTATCGATTTATTCTATTCTACAATAAATAACATTTTTCAGAAAAACATACCATTGAAACAAAAATGTACCAAATCTTACCCTCAGTGGTTTACAGGGTCTATAATACACAAACTGAAATTAAAACACAAAGCGTGGAAAAAATTTAATAAATCTCAATCTTCAGTAGATCGAGAAAATTTCAAAAAACTGAGGGCGGAAATTAAGTCTGAAATTGATGAGGCTTATAAAATATACTGTTTAAATGTCGAACAGGAAATTACTCAAGAACCTAAAAAATTTTGGTCGTTTATAAATAACAAAAAAAAAACTTCTCAAATACCGGCTGTGATGAATTATAATAATAATTCTCTTGAGAGTCCTCAAGAGATTGTTGATAAGTTTGCCGATTATTTCTCAAGTTCGTTCAATGACACTTCACAAAATAACTCTACCGATTATTCCATACCTGACTACTATAACACATTAGTCATCAATTCACTTTCTGAAAATGAGGTTATGTCAGCTATATGCAAACTAAAAGCAAACATGACAACTGGGCCTGACTTAATACCTGCATTTATAATTAAAGACTGCTCATCCATCTTTGTTAAACCTTTAACCATTTTATTTAATCATATTTTAAGTAGTTCAACATTCCCTGAACTTTGGAAATTATCCAGAATAAGACCGATCTATAAAAAAGGCAACAAGAATGATTTAACAAATTACAGACCTATTGCTATACTGTGCAACTTTAGCAAAATTTTTGAAACAGTCTTACAGATCAAAATCTATAACCATGTAAATAATATGATCTCAGTTAATCAGCATGGCTTCATGCAAGGCAGATCCACAGTCTCCAATCTGATGTGTAAAACACAACTAATATGCGAAACAATTGATAATCAAGGTCAAGTAGATGCTGTATATTTGGATTTTTCGAAGGCATTCGACAAGTTGGATCACGGAATTCTCCTACATAAACTTAAACTTTATGGCTTCTCCGATTGTCTTTTACAACTTATCTCGTCATACCTAAGCAACAGACTTCAGTTTGTCAGTATCAATGGATATAAATCAGAAAAATTTCATCAGAAGTCCGGTGTTCCCCAAGGGTCAGTCTTGGGACCCCTTCTGTTTAATATATTCATAAATGATATCACTGCACGTCTTACTGTTAACCACTTGCTCTACGCAGACGATTTAAAACTATTATGCCATATATCTTCTATAAATGACTGTCTATTACTACAGTATAATTTAGATATTATTTACCAATGGTGCACGACAAATAATCTGTCTCTAAACATCGGTAAATGTCAGTGTATGTCTTTTACCAAAAAGCATAACCCTGTATATTTTGATTACTCACTAAATTACAACATCTTGCTCAGACCAGAAGTCATTTGCGACCTAGGAGTATATTTCGATCCAAAACTTTCTTTCACTACGCATATTGCGAATAAAACATCGACCGCACTAAAATGTTTGGGATTCGTTATCCGTAACTCGAATATGTTCACCGACTTGAATACACTACGACTTTTATTTATCTGCTTAGTTCGATCTAACCTCGAATATTGTTCAGTGATCTGGAATCCAATTCAAAACAATCAAATAGGGTCATTAGAGCAAATACAAAGAAAATTCTTGAAATATGCAACCTACATTTTGGAAGGAACTTATCCCCAAAGGGGTACAGCGCAATCTCAACTTCTGGAACGTTTTGATTTGGCTTCACTTGAACAAAGACGACAAGTTGCGGCGGTAATTCTCTTACATAAAATCCTAAATGGTGACATTGACTGTATGTACATCATCAATAAACTATCCATTCAAGTCAATAGATTATCGTCGAGAAATAAAGCAGTGTTTCACTTAAAAACAGCCAAATCAAACATCTTATCTAAATCCCCCATACATCATATGGTTAGATCATATAGTGTTATTGAAAGTACCATTGACATCTTCCACAACTCTGTCCGCGATATTAAGAAATGCACTACCTTTTTTTAACTACGTTCTCTCCTTACCCTAGAATTGGGCCTGCGCCTGTTGGGTACTGTATTTAATAATAATATTTATTTAATAATAATAATATGTTTGCAGCCACAAACTAATAATACAAATGTATATCTCACATATACCATGTAAGTCAAATACACAAGCAGTGTATAACATATCAGTCAAGCATCTGGTAATCCACATCAAACTATACCTGTACAATAATTAGAATGACAGCGAGTTCTACCACTCACCTATATTTACTGCAAGCATCTCGTCTTTTCTTTATTGACACTATTCACAGTTTCACCCACGTCCGAATATGACTGCTAGCACACAGCAACTAACTAGCCCTAACCATTCAAGGTTCGGGGGTTGTTGTTATTGTGTTTAAGAATGTCGAGTGTTTTTTCCTCAAGCTAACGCTTCTAAACCAGTGGCGCCCAGTCGTAAAGTGAGTCGTACATTTGTGTATATAAAAATTGTTTAAATATCAAAGAATATCTCGGAAAAAATATCAAAGTGTAAATGTGTGTATCCCTCCTCAATAAAGTAGTAGCCGTCCAATTATCGACCACCAGTTAGTGTACATTGTCATCGTCGGTAAATAAGTAGGACCAGCAGCATAAGAGCTAGAGTCAGAACCCGCGTTTTACAATATGGTATGTTGAAATATTTGTAAATGCTACATTTAGTCATTCGGGACAAAATCGTGTGTTCTTTCATATTTTTATTAGTAGATACAAAGGGTATACATCAAAGCAATAAAAAATCTTTATATAGGAACACACAAGTTAAAATAGGAACAACACTAACAGAACACATTCATATAAATAAAGGTCTGCGACAAGGGTGCTGCTTAGCTCCAACATTATTTAAAATATATATATATATATATATATATATATATATATATATATATATATATATATATATATATATATATATATATATATATATATACAAGCGGCACTTGCTAAATGGAATAGACAATATAAAGTGATGGGAATAGAAATAGAAAATGATCATCTATATTCATTACACTTTGCTGATGACCAAGTCCTGTGTGCAGAGGACGAAGAGGACATTAATTATATGATTAGAAAATTAACAAAACATTATGCTGACTGGGGATTGCAAATCAACACGGAGAAAACACAATATATGGTAGTAGGAGGAGAAGGACAAACAATAAATTTAGAAGATGACTCTATTGAACATGTACATAAAGCTAAGTACCTGGGAACAATCTTCACAAATACAGGAGATTTTGACGAAGAAATAAAAATTAGAATGATACAAACAAAGAAAGCAATAAAACAACTACACCCTGTAATATGGAGCAGAAATATAACAGTTAAAACAAAACAAAACGATATATAACACCATAATTAAAAGCATAGCTACTTATAGCAGTGAATAGTGAAGTATGGGAACTTAAACAAGGAAATAAAAGGAAAATTAACGCTACAGAGATGGACTACTGGAGAAGGTGCTGTGCTCTAACAAAACTAGACAAAGTAAGGAATGAAGAGACAAAAAGAAGAATACAGGTAGAGTATACGATGTTAGAAATAATAGAAATGAAACAACTTAAATGGTATGGACACATTAACAGAATGACAGATGAAAGATGGCCAAAGAAAATATTAAATTGGATACCAAAAAATCGAAGAAAGAGAGGGAGACCACGTACAACATGGATGAAAGGTGTTCAACAAGCCATGAGAGGCAGAAACCTAGAAGACAGGGATTGGGAAGACCGGACCTACTGGAAGAGAGGATGCGAGAAACGTCTAATATAATACTATGTATAAATTAAATATTATGTATACATAATAATGTATGATATGATGTAAACACAATGTGTATATATATATATATATATATATATATATATATATATATATATATATATATATATACATATACAAAGGGTAATGCATACTAAACAGTTATTTATCTATCATTTTAAATCTTACAACCTACCTTTAAGGAAGTTCCCATTTTCCATATACTTGCTGATGTTGAGTCCGCCATTTGTCAAACATCTGACACTGACCTACAAAATGATCTGAGAGCTCAAACCGCTAACATCATTACAAACTATGCCAACAAAAAGAAGAACGAAAACTCGACCCTCGTTTCCAAAACTTTTACTAAAACCAAATCTTTCCTTAACAACAACAAAGACATTTTGATAATACGGGCAGATAAAACCAACAAAACAGTCGCCATTCCCAAAGCTTTATACAATGACAAAATGAACAACTTACTTTCGGACAATACAGTATATGAACAAATTAATACAGATATTACAACTAGAGTCAAAAACAAAAATAATAAAATAGTTACAAATCTTTTTCACAACAACTTTATTGACAATGCAACTAAAAAACAATTAATATCAGAAAATACAACGGCCCCACGTATTTATGGCCTAATTAAATTACATAAAGAAGACATGCCCCTACGCCCTATAGTTTCAGCAGTTAATTCACCTACAACAAATATGTCAAATTTCTTAGCCAGCACACTTAAATCTTTGGAAAACGATGAATATTATATTAAGGATTCTTTCGAATTTATTGACCGTATAAGCAATACCAGACTGGAACCCAACTACATCCTCATCTCGCTTGATGTCAAATCATTGTTTACAAATATTCCACTAGATTTGACGTTAAAAGCTGTGGAACAGAAATGGAATATCATTGAGATTAAAACATCCATACCATTAACAGAGTTCCTCGAGATGATAACCTTCTGTTACACTCAAGGCTATTTCAAATTCGATGAGAAATTTTATAAACAAAAACTAGGATTTGCCATGGGATCTAGCCTTTCTCCAATTGCTGCATGTCTAGTAATGGATAAACTCCTCGACACGGTCATCCCACAACTGCCATTCAAAGTTCCCTTCTTATATAAATACGTCGACGACATCCTAACAGCGGTTCCTGCAGATCAACTTACAACCACACTAGAGGTCTTCAACAACTACAACACGCACCTGCAATTTACAATTGAGACCGAAAATAATGGAGAAATCCCGTTCCTTGACACTATCCTACGTCGACAGCAAGACGGTTGTATAAAATATAGATGGTATCGAAAGCCCACATCCACTACAAGATACATAAATTATAATTCGGCACATCCAAAATCACAAATCATAAACACAGTTCATAACCTCAAAAATCGCGCATTAAAATTAACGTCACCGGAATTCAAACATGAAACAGAAGGCATTTTAAAACAGATCCTTTCCCACAACGATTTCCCTAAAAAAATAAGCAATAAAATACTATATAATACTGGAGATAACCTCAACAGAACGACAAACCAGACAAACAATATCAGTAATAAAAATAACAACCTACCAAAAAAATATGTTTCAATTCCCAACGCTGATATTTTAGCGCGAAATTTAAAAAGGATGCTTGAAACAAATTTACCTATAAATATTGCGCTAAAACCGGTCAAACCATTAGGACTACTTTTTAGTAAAATTAAAGACAGAATTGACATTATGGAACAAACAAACGTTGTATACAAAATAAACTGCAACAACTGTACAAATGCTTACACAGGTCAGACAAAAAGACACTTAAAAACGAGGATAACAGAACATAAGAGGAACTCTATAAAACAAAATATAAATGGGAATTGTGCGCTTACACAACACTGCATCGAAACTCAACATACTTTTGACTTCGATGGAATCCGAGTCATAGATAGAGAACCGAATTTAAATAAACGGCTAATTCTAGAAATGCTACATATTAAAAATGACCCCAACAATATAAATTTTAGAACTGACATTGAGAATCTAAGCTCAACATATACTAGAATATGTAAATTATTTCGGCAGCCACCATAGGAGAAATTTTTTTTTCTTTTGTTTGTTTTCGTCTTGTTGTTTTTTAAGGATCTGTCCTGTTCCTTAAACATGTAAGATCTAGTTCTTGTCACAATACAATTTTTTCACACATCGCCATTTTTTAAATTTCAAAGAAAAAAGCTGTACTAGTCTTCTGGATGACGATTGTTAATTTTTTCATACAATTTTTATTTTCCGACGATAACACTATGTTTGAACATATATATTTATTTATATTTATTATTTTTTAACGCCTTAGTCTGTAAGTACAAACAATCTGCATTGTTAACTACATAACATGTGTTCTTATTTTGTATTTTTATATTTGTTTTTCACCAGTTTGCCCTGATGAAGCTGTAAGTGGCAGCGAAACGTTGGCCTCAGACTAAACAATAAACAAATTTAGACTGCATTCCTGCTATTTTTCCTCCCATTTTAAATTAAGTTATGAAATTTGAATGTGACAAATGTCAAAGAACATTTTATTCCCTATTAATTTGTTTGAACTCATGCGCCAAAATTAATCGGTACAACTTTGCCAAAAACAAAAAGAATAGAAGTTAAAACAACAAATTAATTGAAATTACAGTTCTATTAAGGACAAATGTGACAAGGACGCAATCAGAAAATTTATTGGAATACGTAGAACTTAAATTCGAACAATCCAATTCAAATTAAACTTTGCAACTCCACAAATTGATATAAACGCATGCACCATTTGACGTTGAGTATCTCGTAATGCGATTTGCGGTACACACATTAAAACCTTCCATTAACTCGCGGTGTACGATAGGAACGTAGCTGCAGGCGAAACGCTCCCAGATCGTGCAAGAATCACGGAATCACTTCCAAAAGCAATGCACCAATGTAGAGTCTATCGCATCAACCAACAATCAGACAATGCCGATGAACAGATAGTGATATTGGAGAACAATGCAATGGCGCTAGTTGTCTAAAGCTACTAAGCCAATACAAGAATGCAAATATGTTCTGGTAATAACGACATAATATAAGCAATCTAATCGAATCATTGTATTATGTTTTGTTGTAGTCGAATCCTCTGTTACCCTTCGGGAGTAGTAGTTTAGGGATTAATTTTCTTACAAATTATGTATTTTCCTTAATGAAGTTCTTTCACCAGATACTTTTGTAGATTAGTGTCCAAACATACGGTTTTCTATTTTAGGGGGCGCCAAAGATTTTTTAACGACCATCCTTGTGCATATTATGTACGAGCCAAGGCTGATGATGACAAATTTCTATTGATTGGTTTCAAATATTTTAAAAATTGAATATGCTATTCAAGTATTTCGCCATTTAATATTGGGTTTTATCGCCTTTATTAGTAATAATACATTCTTCTGTTAGAGTAATTACTAAGTTTACATGCTGTTTTGAAAATGATTTTAATTTTATGACGATCTTTATTCAACTGACTGGTGAACGCTTGTACGATAGGCGTCCACGACTTAGTGAAAAGGAAGAACACACACTTACACTTTCCACTCACTTGTTGACTGATGAGGGAGGCTGACGAACACTTATATAATGAACACGAACTTGTGGTGATTTATACTTTGAAAAATACAATACTGAATTTTTTATTTTCAAACTGTTTTAATTTACTACTAGTGACCAAGATCAAGTAAACTTAATTGAAAGACGTGATAAAAACGGATTTACGTATACTATGTTTGAAATAACGAAAGAATTTTGACAGTTAATTGGGGCGTGGTTCAGGAGTATGTTTTACACGAAACATTTTCGATGTTTAAAAAGATACGCCAATTACGCAAAACCGTAACAAAATAGTCAGGTAAAACTTAATAAACAACAAATATCGCACAGTATTTACAAAGAATGAAATCATAATTGACATAATATTTGAGTTGTATTTGTGTAAACCGCGCTTGATTACAGCGTATAGCAACCAATAGAATCACAAAAATCTATCTGTCAAAATTACTTCGTCAACAGAGTATAATATGCGTTATTTTTTATTTGTGACATGTTACTGGAGTTGATAGTTTACTCGTTGTTCATTTTTGCAGTAATCACATACTAAATCCATTTTCACCACGTTTTTAAATTATTTTTACTCGGGCACCAAAAGCATAATTTAAAATTTTTAGCACTCTTAAATTCAAAATTTTAGTCTCTAAATCTTCATGTCCAATGCACCGCATAAACTTTTTCGGGACGGATAGTATTTAAAAAAAACTTTGATTGTAATTATATAATTTTTTGTAATATGATAATGTTAGGTTTAAATTTTATAAAAAAGAAATTACATTATTTCAAATAAAAATTATTATTAAATATACTCTCTTTTAGACACATTTTAAGATTTGGTCACTTTTTAATTATTTTGGTCATACTTTTTGCTGGCAGACCTAGTTTCATAACTACTTGTAAATTTATTAAGTTCCATATGTTTTGCATTGTAGGTTTTACTGTACGCACTGGATTTTTACGAATTTCTTTTCATTTGTCAAAAATAAAGGGTCACGGTAAGATATATCTAGACTAATAGGTGACCCTTTAAATGACGGTTGAACCATTATCAACCGACATTTAGACCACTAATTTGAAGTCGAAAGAATTTTGTAAAAATTCTTTACCATTTGTGTATGTTTAAGAATTTGTTGAAAATGTAAGCCGGCCGATATATTATGACCTTGGAGCTTGGCTCTTAGTACATTTATATTTGTCTTCCATAGAGTAATTGCGATAAATATCAGCAATATGAACAATGAAAGTGTAAATTATCTTGTAGGGCAGTAATTCGTGGATGCTAGCTACTGCTTAAATAAGCTGTTAATCTCTTTGCATAAATTATTTCATACGAGTGTGCCCATAATATTTGGGATAAAGGGCTAGGCTACAGGTAATACTATTCGTGCATTGTCCATTTCACATAATTTATGAAATGGAGCTTTCAAATTACCAGGAAGGAAGATGGTATTGCTATTCGCAATTTCATTATTATAGCAATTTCGAAATTGTTTTACATGAGTGTGTTCTGCGGCAAAACGCTCCAGAATTTCCCTTTGTGATTTTAAATATTTCATTGCCAATCTATTTTGATTATATTTGCTAACTTCCAGCCTCAAATACTGAATATTATATTAGCAAATCAAATTAGGAAAACCTGAACTGTATCTATATGTGAGGCAAGTACAAAATTACTTCTGAGATTCAGTTGGCCTTGTAACTAAAAGAAAACATACAAATTTTAATTGTCACTCATACTTGTTTTTCATTGAACAGGTAAAAATACGAAAAGAAAAAGTTTGTTCAGTTCTTGTACACTGTAGAGCAATGTGCACTTATCCACGGCGAATTGAAGCATGTAGGGCCGTAAGGAACTACTAAACTATGATAAATCATATCAGAAATATGTTTTTTCTATTTTGGTTCTTT
This sequence comes from Harpalus rubripes, assembly GCA_963082715.1. Lineage (NCBI taxonomy): Eukaryota > Metazoa > Arthropoda > Insecta > Coleoptera > Carabidae > Harpalus > Harpalus rubripes. Next base: position 10,887,656 of record OY720449.1, on the reverse strand, counting down.
AATATGGACTTTATGAAACCCATTTGGATGTCATAAAGTACTTCTTTATGTCATCCAAGTGAGTTTCATAAAGTACATATTAAACAACCAAAATTGAAATTCCTGGATATGAAACAACGTACGTTTTTTGAAAAAAATATCAAAATAGAAAAAATTGTATAAAATACACGTTTCATAAGACATTTTCAGCGCACTTGTCCTCTTAGAAAATTCGCGGCAAGCCGCTCGTTTCTAAGAATGACGCATGCGCTAAAATCATGTCTTATAAAATTTATATCTTAATGTACTATTTTTTTATTCTTGTACTCGATGACATAACATGATTGACATTACGTTACGTTTGTTCCATATACAGGTTGTTCCGCGACTCGACCGCTAAACTTATACCATATATTCCGGGGATCATTACGATCAAAAAATGTTATATGACCTATAGTTGAACACCCTGTATAGAAGATTCGTACAACAGAACCATGAGAATGCTTGGATTTGTAATTAAAAACAATCGATCTTTCCAAAATCTATCAGCTATTACAAAAGCCTTTTCTACTTATGTGTCACCTTTACAGTACCAAATTTTCTAATGTCGATATTTTCTGTTTTGATTGCAAAATTTATCGTTGACCAATATTTACTATTTTTCTATCTTTAATTTGGGCTAAGCCTGTTGGGTAATTGTTTGTAAAATAAATAAAAATTAATATTTTTAAATAATCCACCTAACTATTAAAATCAAGTGACAATAGAGGGTTATGATTTTGACGTCACATGCAAGAAAGAATGCGACGATGGAGAAGTTGAGATGGAAGATCAGATTACAAACAAACCATCGCCATTTTTAAAGTTCTGTCTTCTGTCACTTGTGTTTTGATATTTGAGTTTTACATACTTCATTGTCTTCGGTTAGCTGTGGAAACTTAAAGAATTTCACATTTGTCGTGTATTCTTTATAATTATAGCGAAAGTAACTGTCGCAAAGACCATACACTTTCTTCATATTTGGAACCATCGTGCAACTGTCACCATGACAGCGATTTGTTTGTAAAATAGCAACGGACTGAACTGAGTTACAAGTGTAGTTTATGGAAAATATCAATAGATGGCATTTTTTGCTTACTTATCATAGAGCAGCAGAGGTTTGTGTATAAGAAATGAACCAAATGAAGCAGCATCCTAACGTCCTTTAATTTTACAGTGAGATTTTGGTACGAGGAATTTTGATGAGACTGGGTATCGTTTGAGGATAGCTCAAAATTACAGAAGGCTTATGAAAGCAAAAAAATGAATATATCATAATTATTGAAGTTTTGATTTTAACGGAATGAAAGATATGTGGCTTCATTTCAGAACAACCATTGTCAATTTTTACCAAAATGAGATTGATCTTGCAATTTTAAAGAAACCTAAAGGAATCGCCTTTCATCCCATATTTATTATTGCAGTAATGTAATAACCATTGTAGACATGTCAGTAAAATCACGATAGGAATTTTACATTTATAACTGCCAATAAACAAAATATTCAATTAATCACGGATAATATGCGGAATGAATTTTGTTCAACATTATTCGTCATTTCGTGTCGACCATTCATATGCAGAATACAGAAGTCGCGAAGAAATGCAATAAAATAATTTCACATTTCCATAGAACCACAATAATAATCAAACTACAGAAATTCCATTTTTCCCCACAAACATTTGTACTCAAACAAAATCGTCATAATAAAATCCAAGCACGTCTGCATAGTGCTGAATAGTCTTTTGACTACGATGTTTGATCAATGTAGCGTGTTATGTTCAACAGAACGCACGCATTCTACCCTGGGGGCTCACCTACGATGCTGAGCGGAATTGAGGATTTAATTATCCTGGATTAACCGGACTCTCCAAACTCCGGATTCATCTGCATAATAAACAGAAAGAGAACATCACGAAGATGAAGAAAATTTCGAATCGTGGAGAAAGAATTATTTTTTATTTGATACAAGATGATGAAGAGGTTTTTGATTTAATTTAAAAAACTTTGTTGTGCTTGCAATAAAGAACAGCTTCAAAGGAAAGAAGGATATCAACATCAAAACAGAATACGAGAACAATTCACTATACAGATCTATTTTGACATACGGCTATGAATCTTCGGTATTATCTAGGACAATAAAAAGTAAAATTAAAGAACTTGAAATATTTAAGAAGAGTACTAGGAGTAAAGGTGCGTTCGCAAATGAAAGTTAGGTTTAGATTTATGGTTTATACTTTAGATTTAAAGACTTTGGCCGCATATTACGTAATGACTCTATTCACACTTCGGAATTTAGGGTCTCTAAATACAAATCATAAAGCTAAACATTGCAAGGTCTAAACTTTAGGTTTATGATTTAGTTTGATGTCAAAACTTCACCAATGAGAACGAGTCTGAAATGATATAGATATATATATATATATATATATATATATATATATATATATATATATATATATATATATATATATATATATATATATATATATATATATATATATATATATATATATATATATATATTGTGACGTAATGGTAGCAATAATAAGGTAAAGTAAAATAAATTTTGGAAGTAATTTTCCGAAGGGAAAATTACAGTCACACACTTACCGCGGCTGCTCAGGTTGGGTTGTGGTTCGCGGGGTCGTGGGTCACTAGACACAAGAATAAAAAAAATGGGCGCCAGTGATGTCAGGAAAGGGAGTGGACATACACACTCAAAGAAAGTTATAGACAAAAATTTATTAGTGTTAATTAATAATTTTTTTAAAAAAAATGGTATCCTTTATGCCTTTACAGACCTTTATGAATGGGGTTACAATCTTGAGGGGTCCTAGGCCGATCAGGCTGGAGAGCGGGGAACCTGGAGGCGGAGTAACAATAGTCAGAGCTCCGTCAAAATAGCGGGGCAGACGGACGGACGCCAAGGCTGTCTAGTACCCTACCAATTGTGGGTATTTGTGGGCAACGATCAGGTACACCGCCACGCTCCTATGGCGTCGCGGCGTCGTCGTAGGAGGCCGGCGCCGTCAGCAGGTAGCCGGTGCCTTTGGGTAGAGGCCAGGGGCGCTGTAGTGTCTCAAAGCCCTCCACGTTCCTTTATTTGACCTGGAGCTCAGTAGCGTCGTGAGCGGCAGGAGGCCCTAATGGTAGGCGTCGACGTCTCGTAGCTTGACTCGACGGTGGAATCCCCCACTCTCTCAACACAATCAACCCAGAGCCGGGAACGTATAACAAAATAGGCAATAAAAGATTAAAATAACAATCGAAGTTAAATATACAAATAGGGCACTTAGACCCCCAAATAAAATCACTGTCAAGAAAAATCTAATATAATAAATCTACAACCAAAACAAGTCAACAAAAACCTTCCAATTAAAAAAATTACTTTCAGTTCTTACAATCAAATGAACTACAAAACCAATTTACAAAAAAACTAGAATTTATAGTGCACTTTTAAGAAAAATTATAAACAAATATTGGAAGAAAATAGCTGGCCAAGCTAGAAGTGAAATAAAACACAAATAAATAGAGTAAGGAAGGTAGAGAATAATAGGTTCGTAAATCAAGAAAATTATTTCAACGCGAGAACTTTGTAAGTGGGTTACACTCGTGGATGCCAACAACCCAAAAAAATTATCTCAAAAAAACTATATTGGCTTCCACAAAAAAAATAATAATAATAAAAAAATAACCTACTACTTACGCATGACTTCAGATCAGCTCAGAGCTAGTCATAAATTCCGCCATACAAATCATTAACGAACCCCAAAAAAAATGGGAAACGATTGAACCGAACCCCAAATAACTGACAAAAAATTCTACAAAAAAAGTAGACCAACACAAGGGAGTGTAAAAGTTCTCTTCACAACAATAATGTAAATAAATTTTACCACAAAAATTTTTACAGCCAACGTGGGTGTAAAAGAAAAATACATATGAATTTTGAACAAAACCCACCAAAAATTGAGAAGCTAAAATAGTAAATTTTGAATTAGAGAACTGTACGAGTTAAAAATTAAAAGCTACAACTCCCAGAGAAGTGCTTCACACTCGTAAACTGGGGCGTGATGCATCCAGAGCAAGGTTAACAATATATTTTCAATAACAATCAAAAAATATTATTATAACTCACCCAGGAAGATCACTGACCAGCTCACAATTAATGCACAAAGCAAATCGCAGTACGCAAAATTTAGATGAACATGGATAACAAAAAAATGGCAAAAAAAAAACGTTAGTATTTTACACAAAAACAACAAACGTCCGACCGCTGTCGAGTGTGAAACACGTCTTCCCTTCAAAATCCAACACGACGGCACAGGAGACGGATGCGCTCACAGAGACATCGGGCATAAAATACAATTAAACAAATAAATTTTAAACATAAAACCGCGAAACGAAACCAAAATCGTTTCACTGCCCTCCCTCCAAAAAAAAGGATACTTAGGTGAGGAGTGAGTCATCAGAAAGATTAAGGGAGGAATCGGGATCAGCGGGAGCAAGCTTCAAGTCCTTGACATGATAGATTCCAGCATTATTTCCATTGAGGTCGTGCAGATGGTAAGCTAACGGGGAAATTTTCTTGAAAACTAAACTAGGGACATAACGTGGAGCAAGAGCTGATGAATAACATCGTGATCCGACCGAGAGGACTCGATTTCTACGATAAACGACGTCACCTTCTTGAAATTCGAGCTGGCGGCGATGTTTATTGTAATATTTTGCGTTTCGGTTGTACGCGTGGTGAATACGGTCTTGAACGGTAAGGAAGAATTGACTTAAATCGGCGAGAGAATGGACATAATCAGTATGGTTGTCAGAACAGATATTGGTAGGCAGAGTTTTATAGAATGTGCCCGAAAGCGGTACATGTCTGCCGAAAGTTAAGAAGGCTGGGGAAAATCTGGTGACTTCGTGCACGCTAGTCCGTATGGCTTGGGCTATGGCTTGGAGATTTTTGTCCCAAGCGCGGTGGTTATTTTCGAGATAAGAACGGATAGCAGTTTTTATGACTCGATTGGTACGCTCGACAAAATTTACTTGCGGGTGGAACTTGGCATTGTACCATAACTTGGGAATATCATATTTCTTTATGAGATCGGTAAAAAGTTTCGAGATGAACTGTGTACCGTTATCGCACATCACGATCTGGGGGACGCCAAACAGAAGGAAAACATTTTCTTCTAAAAATTTACAGATACGAGGCCCGGTAGCCTCTTTCATAGGTTGTGCGAGTACAAATTTGGAAAACCAGTCGGTTACCACCAAGAGATAACGGTTTCCCGAAGAGGAGGGTGGAAAGGGTCCCATGATGTCTATTGAAATGGCCTGCCAGGGAAATCGAATGATCTTTTCTCTACCCATGAGACCAGGAGGGGGTAGTTGGGGAACCTTTTGTGCTAAACATACCTTACAGCGTTTGACATACCCGGCAACAAATTGATGCATTTTTGGCCAATAGTATTCGGACGCAACGCGATTGAGGGTTTTAAAAATTCCTAGATGGGCTGCCGTGACGTCATCATGATATCGTAATAAAATGTCTTTACGAAATTCTCGCGGTACCACTAACTTCCAGGAAGTTAAATTGGGTGGCAACGAATATGGAGTAGCTACATTTTTATAAAGAAGGTTATTCTCAACACGCCAGTCGGGATAGTCGGTAGGGTTCAGGGTGACATCTTCCCGCATACGACAGTACCAGTTATCGTGAGTATTAGCGAAATTATCGCGATTTATGATAGAAACTTCGAGAGGGCATCTAGAGAGAGCATCAGGGAGCTCGTGAAGTTTACCAGGCCGGTGGGAAATAGTAAAATCAAATTGCTGAAGGTGAACTGACCAACGAGCAAGCTTACCGTGCGGGTCTTGCATGCGAAGTAGCCACAGGAGGGAGTAGTGGTCAGTAATGACTTCGAAATGAAGACCTTCAATGTACGAGCGGAATTTTTGAATGGCAAAGAGTACAGCCAAACATTCTTTCTCAGTGACTGAGTAGTTCTTTTCGGCTTTATTAAGAGTCCGGCTCGCATAAGCGATGGGGTGCTCCTCGTCATCATCACCGATTTGTGTAATTACAGCTCCGAGACCGTAATTGGAGGCGTCAGTATAGATTTTAAAAGGTTTTATAGGCCGACGATAATCAGGGCTAGCAAGGGTAGGAGCCGAAATTAGAGACGTTTTTAGTTGATGAAATGCATCTTCAGCCGCGGTGGTCCATGAAATGACAGACTTCTTGGTTTTACCTTTAATGAGGTCAGTTATGACAGCTGACATGGAGGCGAAATTGGGAACGAATCTCCTGTACCACGAAAATAGACCTAGTGCTCTGCGGACTTCAGTAACAGTACTGGGCCGAGGGAGATTAGCAATGGCAGAAACTTTTTCGGGGTCAGTACGCAGACCATGCCGATCAATAACAAAACCGAGATATTTAAGAGATGATAAACAAAATTCACATTTGTCGACGTTTACGGTGAAGCCGGCTGCCTTTAGGCGATCTAGAACTTTATAAAGAATGGCGATATGTTCTTCGAATGTGGAGGTCACGATGATTAAATCGTCAAGGTAGACGAAAACATTGGGATCCAATTCAGGTCCGAAAACTTCGTCCATCAGTCTCTGCAGAGTCTGAGGGGCGTTGCAAAGACCAAAAGGCATTCGGACGAACTCAAAAAGGCCACGACCCGGAACAGAGAAGGCAGTTTTCTCTCGGGAGGAGGGCGAAAGTGGGATCTGCCAAAAGGCACTTTTCAAATCTACAGATGATAAGTATTTGGCGTTCCCTAATTTGCGGATGATGTAGTCCACACGAGGTAAAGGGTAACTGTCTTTACGCGTAACCGAATTAAGTTTGCGTCCATCAAAGCAAAGTCGGTACTTTCCGGAGGGCTTCTTGACAAGAAGTATGGGGCTAGACCAAGGACTTGTGGATGTTTGTACAACTCCCAAACGTAACATTTCGTCAAGCTCTTGGTTGACAGCTTCCATTAGAATGGGTGAGAGAGGATACTGACGTTGTTTAAGTGGTTTCGCGTCACCCGTATCGATTTCATGCTCAACCCTTGTAGTGCAACCGAGCCCGGAAGAACCTAGCTTCTCATAGTCCGCTATAACAGAATTTAGGATAGCTTGTTGCGACGCAGGTAATTGTTCTCGACTATGAACTGCAGATAAGCAAGAAATGTTATGAGGGGTGGACCAAGAATTTTTAGCAAAATCCAATTGGACTTGAAAGCAGCGGCAAAAGTCTACCCCGAGAATGATAGGGTGTTTGACCGATGGCACGACAACAAAAGAAAAGTGTTTTTCGGTTTTTCCGAAACAAACGGGGAGTAAAACATCACCTAAAATGGGGTGAGTTTTTCCGTCAGCAGTGGATATGGTCGCCAAGGAACTGGGCTGGACGTTAAGGTTCAAATGTTTTAGTAAGTCATAACCGCGACCGCCTACAACAGAGATATTTGCCCCGGAGTCGATAAGGGCAGAAATATGAGTATTTTTGACTGACACCGTGACGTAAGGTCTATCGTCACTACCACAGTTGTGAAAAACGGGAGAAATATTACCCTGATAAAGAAAGCGAGATACAACATTTAACCACTTAGACCACTCATCGCGGTGGAGTTTTCCCGCAGGCTTGTCAGCTCTGGGACGGCGGGTGTCTCGTTTGCTGACGAAACCGAGACGCCATACACGTTTTTTGAACATTTTGGGCACTGAGGCCTGATGACATTTTTGCGCCCACACGAAAAACAGAACCGATTGAGAGGAATAGGACACTTTGGGTACAAGTGGTCCGGGCTATTGCAATTCCAACAAACTCTCGGATTACCCTGATTGACAGGATTCAAAGAGGATACACTAGGCCGATAAATATTTTTGTCTGTGCGAGTCGCAGATTTCGCGACACTAGGGGCAGATAAATCTGGTTCTAAGGTATACGAAGAACGAGTTGGCGGGTTTTTAAACTGGGATACTTGTTGTTCCGTATCTTCAAGGCGTTTACAGACCGATATTAATGTTGATATAGTGACAATATCTTGCAACGCACACAATCTTTGGAAATGCGGCTGTAGGTTTCGCATGATATAAGAAACTCGAGTTTTTTCGTCAGGAGGTTGACTCAGACGCGAAAATAAATTTTCCATAATAGCAATAAATATCTCGACTTTTTCCATGGGGGCTTGTGTACGATTTCTAATTTCATCCATTAAAGCAATGTCATAGTTTGCAGGGAGAAAAGTATGACGAAGTTTAGCAACAAGTTCCGACCATGATGACACCGAAGGGTAAATCATGCGGTACCACACAAGAGCGTGACCGGTAAGAAGATCGCCAGCTTGGTGGAATAATTGTTCATGCGACACGCCACGTGAATACGCGAGTCGTTCTATATTCTCAAGAAATTGATTGAGACCGGAGTTACCGTCAAATTTTATATTCCATTTGTCCACCAGGACCTTATGGTCACAGGGAACCGACCGAGGCAACAAAGTACTGCTAGGGAGACGCGGTGAGAATACATAATGAAAGTTATTTCCGACACGAGGTACGGGAGGATTGTTATTTGTTGGTTCCAAGTTATTGAACCGAATTCTACGGATTTTTTCCTGGAAAATTACGCTGCTTTCCTCAAAGGAACGAAGTAAAAGAGTCGTGTTTGATGAGGGAGAAAGATTCGTATTTGGGGCAATCGGACTAATAGGAACATCGTCGAAATCGATTAAGTTAACTGATGGTTGTGTGTTAGTTAAAGGAGATAAGGACGAGAGGGCAGACTTGACCATAGAGAGCAATCTCAATAGTTCGCCCTTCCACTCTTGGGGAAGTCGAGATATACGAATTTGCAAAGCTAACAACCGAGCATTTACTTCTATTTGAAATTGCTCTAAATGTTGCGGATTAGTACTACGAAAATGCAATATCATACCCGATATCTCCATCAACTTATCCAAACCTGCCTGAGCGTCGTCGATAGGATCAGGACAGCACGCCGGGTCTACTGTGGAACATCCCAGACTTTCCATTTCCAATAGTCCTCTTAAAACGTTGATATTTTCCTCAATTGATCCAGAATAGTTGCCAAGACGGATTTTTAGCTCGTAGCTGATCTCGTCAGGTCGCAGGTACTTGAGGTGCTCCACGGGAAGTGACATAATAAGAAAATTATAATAAACCAAAGTTCAAAAAAATAATATTTAAGTAGAATAAAACAGAAGGGAAAAGAAGGGCAGTAGAGCAAGAAAATAGGATTATGATCCAGCGACACCACAATCAACAAAAAAATTTAAATGCGCAAAAATAGTTACTAAGAATGACAAAATTATAAAAGGGGGCCCCACGTTTTGGGCGCCATATGAATATAAATGTGTGACGTAATGGTAGCAATAATAAGGTAAAGTAAAATAAATTTTGGAAGTAATTTTCCGAAGGGAAAATTACAGTCACACACTTACCGCGGCTGCTCAGGTTGGGTTGTGGTTCGCGGGGTCGTGGGTCACTAGACACAAGAATAAAAAAAATGGGCGCCAGTGATGTCAGGAAAGGGAGTGGACATACACACTCAAAGAAAGTTATAGACAAAAATTTATTAGTGTTAATTAATAATTTTTTTAAAAAAAATGGTATCCTTTATGCCTTTACAGACCTTTATGAATGGGGTTACAATCTTGAGGGGTCCTAGGCCGATCAGGCTGGAGAGCGGGGAACCTGGAGGCGGAGTAACAATAGTCAGAGCTCCGTCAAAATAGCGGGGCAGACGGACGGACGCCAAGGCTGTCTAGTACCCTACCAATTGTGGGTATTTGTGGGCAACGATCAGGTACACCGCCACGCTCCTATGGCGTCGCGGCGTCGTCGTAGGAGGCCGGCGCCGTCAGCAGGTAGCCGGTGCCTTTGGGTAGAGGCCAGGGGCGCTGTAGTGTCTCAAAGCCCTCCACGTTCCTTTATTTGACCTGGAGCTCAGTAGCGTCGTGAGCGGCAGGAGGCCCTAATGGTAGGCGTCGACGTCTCGTAGCTTGACTCGACGGTGGAATCCCCCACTCTCTCAACACAATCAACCCAGAGCCGGGAACGTATAACAAAATAGGCAATAAAAGATTAAAATAACAATCGAAGTTAAATATACAAATAGGGCACTTAGACCCCCAAATAAAATCACTGTCAAGAAAAATCTAATATAATAAATCTACAACCAAAACAAGTCAACAAAAACCTTCCAATTAAAAAAATTACTTTCAGTTCTTACAATCAAATGAACTACAAAACCAATTTACAAAAAAACTAGAATTTATAGTGCACTTTTAAGAAAAATTATAAACAAATATTGGAAGAAAATAGCTGGCCAAGCTAGAAGTGAAATAAAACACAAATAAATAGAGTAAGGAAGGTAGAGAATAATAGGTTCGTAAATCAAGAAAATTATTTCAACGCGAGAACTTTGTAAGTGGGTTACACTCGTGGATGCCAACAACCCAAAAAAATTATCTCAAAAAAACTATATTGGCTTCCACAAAAAAAATAATAATAATAAAAAAATAACCTACTACTTACGCATGACTTCAGATCAGCTCAGAGCTAGTCATAAATTCCGCCATACAAATCATTAACGAACCCCAAAAAAAATGGGAAACGATTGAACCGAACCCCAAATAACTGACAAAAAATTCTACAAAAAAAGTAGACCAACACAAGGGAGTGTAAAAGTTCTCTTCACAACAATAATGTAAATAAATTTTACCACAAAAATTTTTACAGCCAACGTGGGTGTAAAAGAAAAATACATATGAATTTTGAACAAAACCCACCAAAAATTGAGAAGCTAAAATAGTAAATTTTGAATTAGAGAACTGTACGAGTTAAAAATTAAAAGCTACAACTCCCAGAGAAGTGCTTCACACTCGTAAACTGGGGCGTGATGCATCCAGAGCAAGGTTAACAATATATTTTCAATAACAATCAAAAAATATTATTATAACTCACCCAGGAAGATCACTGACCAGCTCACAATTAATGCACAAAGCAAATCGCAGTACGCAAAATTTAGATGAACATGGATAACAAAAAAATGGCAAAAAAAAAACGTTAGTATTTTACACAAAAACAACAAACGTCCGACCGCTGTCGAGTGTGAAACACGTCTTCCCTTCAAAATCCAACACGACGGCACAGGAGACGGATGCGCTCACAGAGACATCGGGCATAAAATACAATTAAACAAATAAATTTTAAACATAAAACCGCGAAACGAAACCAAAATCGTTTCAATATATATACCCATCTTTATTTAGTATCCACTTGGCTTTTTAAACAAATGCGAGAACTTAATTGCTGAAATATAACCAATAATGCCAAGCGAATGACAGTTTTACGGCGCATAGGTGTCTTGTTGAGTACTGCTCTACGGATATTTTAATCTTGTTTTTGAAGCATTTACACAGATGTCTGTACATATCAAAACTAATTTTCAGGTAATTTTGACTTACATTTATGAATGACTTACTTAAACCTAAACAAAAACCATAAACCTAATTTTCCTTTGTGAATGCACCTTAACACTATGAGATAGAATCAGAAATGAAATGATTAGAAAACAACTACAATATAAGTCTGCATTGGACTTCATCGAGAAGCGACAGCTAGCTTGGTGGGACTACATGATCAGAATGAACAAAGATAGACCGGTGAACGAATATGGATGACAAACGAAAGAGATCGGAAAGGCAACTAGGATAAGGTAACACTGAAGATCTTGGAGAAGAAAAAACGACGATTCAAGACGTTAGGACGATTCGTATGCAATTAAATATATTTGTACACCCCATACTGTAAAGGGGTATCCGACAATATATAAAGGGTGTTGACTTAAACACCCGAACGTAGGGATTCAACATGTAAAATTAGACTTTCGTAATTTCCTCCTTCCTTAATTATTTTAGATTCATATAAAAGGTGTAGAGCATAAAATTCATCTGAATCGATTAATTTTACATGCTTTGTATACTATTATTCACGAAAGATGACTATTCAAGGACATTTGTCCGAAGAAAGAATACACAGTACTTTATATATAGCAGTAGCTTAGCAACATTTTGTATTAGAAAGTTAAGAATTGGGCGCGTTTTTTTATTTCGTAGATACATTACGAAATCTGATTTTACATGTTAAATCCCTATGTTCGGGTATTCGAGGCACCATGTCATGACTGAGATAACAAGAATCAAAAAGTGGAAGGTACGTTACAAACGTCGCTAAAAATAAAATTCAAATACCGTACTGATTAATCTTATGAAATAGTATAAAACACGTTTTTAAAAACCACCATTTGTATAAAAAATTGTGCAGCAACTCATGAGTTAAGAAACAAAGCAAAAAGCTAAACAAACAATAAGTACCCTATATCTTCCGCTGGTTGTCGACGAAGCAGACTTGGAAGTAGGAACAGTGCCAAGAAACTTACTGACCGACGCGCAGAACTACAACAAAATATCCTGCAAGCACCAGGTGTGTGTAATGCACAATTCAGAACTCATTATAGCCATTAATCACACCGTACCCTGCAAGGCTCCACGTCCACTTAAATCCAAACAATCTTTTCTTTGTTCTCGGCAAAAAGGTAATACGCGATATTTATTAAAAGATAAAAATATGAAAGGAAGATAAATGTAAGGATTTTTATTTAAAATTATGCTATTAAAATGCAACTGCTGAAACTTATAAATGTTATAAAAGTATCTAGCAAGAAAATTTTGAAATATCGTCGTAATATAAAAATAATTTAATTCCAAAAAAAAAAAAATGTTTTATGCTGAAAAAGGTGTGATGAGAAACAGATTAAAAGAGAGATTTTATACTAGTTATATGATTAAAGTTTAATCATTAAACTTTTGCTTGTAGCTTGCTAGATATCCACTTCGTCTTTTTGTTATATTACCTAACTAAAGCACAACCTAAACTTAAATTGGGGATCATGTGATACCACATACTTCATCGATACCATTCTACTTCAAATATCTAACATACGACTAATAAATTTTGAATTAATTAATTAATTAATTATCGGAGCCTTGTGGCCGTGTGCCTAAGTGTCTGATCGTGAATCTGGGAAACCGAGTTCGATCTCGACGGACCTCAAAATTATTTCGAATTTCAAATGCAATAGGTAGGAATATGTCATCATCATTACCGATATCTGCGGATAAAGTAGATTGGCACAAGAAAACCGCATCTATTTGAGAAAATCTGAAACTGTCAAATTATGTAATGACCAATATTAATGATTCTGTCTCAAGCATTGTTGGATAATCAAATAATAATTTTTCCTACAACCAAGCTATTTTTTGTTACCTACTACCTAATATTGCCTTGGTTACTGCTGGAAAGGAGGCCATTGCATAACAAGTGTTTTTGGTAAACTAAAGCACATAAATGCGTTTCGTTTACGTCAAAACCAAACTGACAGTGACAGCGATTTCAATATTCCGCGAATTGCTGATGTTCAATTTCTGTTCTAACTGTAAAAAATCTGATGTGGCCAGCACATTACCTTCCGTCAGTTATATGAGGCATTTACGAAAATTCTACCGGTGAACTGTTACAGATAAACAGGTGTTTATCAGGTTATAGCTACCGGAATCGATATTTTAAGAACGTAAGTGGTAAACAGGGTAGATCCATAACCTATAAAAAAATTTTGAAACGGGTTAGAAATTTGTTATAGCTAACAAAATTTTAACGCGCGCGATTCGCTTTGCATCACTACCTTTTTTTGAGATTTGATTCTTCATGAATCCGGTATATGGATCTGGTAGATATTGTACAATTTTCGAACACGATACCTTTACCACTCGTGTTTTCGAACACAGTCAGTAGATGCGGTATCTACCGGTAGAATTTTCGTAAATGCCTATGTATTTTCTATAAAATCCATACAGAAAGTTCCTTGCAAAAGATTCTAAATTTCTTGAATGTACATTACCTTTCGACAGTTGTATATATTTTATACAAATTCCATACAGAAAGTTTCGAGCAAAAATGTCCTACATTCCGAGTAAAATTATAACACAAATATACTATGATTATGTCAATTGACACTGACATCTTTCAATCAGAATTTTCTTAATATAGTAGCTGTTTCTAGCATAGCTATAGCTAATTTATGAAATTTAATTTCTTTATAATTTTATAGCTTTATATCCATTTAATATGAAGTATAAAATGCAGTCAAATCTTATAGAGAGTATAATGTTCTTTAATATTTATAATAACATTAAATGTGAAAAAATGATATTTAACATCGCTTTTTAAGAAAAACTGTTGAAATATTCAAATGAGGGTACTTCCGATTGCCCAATTATAACCAAAATCTAATCAGCTCTTCATATGGATTCAACGAAGAGGAATACGAAAGAATTATAATTTTTGGAATTGTAGTATTAGAGTTATCGTACGAAAATTTTGTTGCACACACACACAAGCACGCGCGCGCGGGCGCACGCACGCATACACACACACACACACATACGCGCGCGCGCACACACACAGAGCATCATCGTAAAAATAGTAAAATCGTATTCTAGGGACCTTAAAACGTGTTTATTCATTAAAAACTCACCACCGAATTTTTTGACCATAGACAATACCTTCCTTACCTAAAGGTGACGGAAGGTAAAAAAAACGAAAAAAGAAACTGACATAGTATTGAAATGTAGATGATTTTGAAGAAAATATCATGAAATAGTGAAATATTTGTAAGTAACTTAGAAAAATGTAGCGATCAGCAATTAACACAAACCATAGCAACGCTATAAAACATTTCTATAATGTAATATCGTCAAAATTTCACCGATCCTGATAATATTTTAGAGATTTTCTACATTATCAGTTGTAGGAAAAATGTTGTTTATAACACATGTCGAAAAAGATTACGTGCACGTGCAGATTTCCGCACTTTCACGTAACGTTCTTTTTGATATAAAAATATATATTCTACATATAAACCTTTCGAAATGATATTTCAATTCGAAAATACATTCTTTTTATTGTGATATACTCGCAGGTCGCAGGTAATTCACACAAGAAACTTTTAAATCCAACTCAGCTGACAACAAGTATTATTCCTTTGCTGGCACTATCCTTCAAAGATATAAATGGAATTCTTTGCTTCATGATTCACTATAACTCACCCAAAGGAAACTGGGGTAAAAGGTAGAAATATTTTCAGAATTCCCAGAAAAGTGTTATTGAAACTTTAATAATGTACAACTACACATGTTGTAGTAGGTATATAGAAATTATTAATCTTAGATTTCAAGTTAAGCACAACTCTGATAAATATCTAATAACTCGTCGCGAATTTGGGGAACCGGGTTTGATCCCGACTGACGCCAAATATTTCGAATTTTAAATGGCACAAAATTGACCCCTGTGGTGCACTCTTCACGCCAGCAATGAGTGCTCGTGAGGTGACGCCTTGTAAACGCCCGCACGGTGCAAATATGTCATCATCATTATCGATATCTGCGTACAAAGCAGATTGGCACACCCAGCTATGGGTAATATGCCGTGATGATATATTTATTTATTTTATTTATTTTAAAATATAAACGAAATAAATCATGTCAGCCAGCGGGATTAGAACCCGAACCTTTACTTTACCCGAGTAACATTCTAACCATAAACTGTGGCTAGTATGGCTTTTTTATCTCGATGGCTGAAATCATCTCTCACATAGCATATAAAAAAACTGATTATTTATCTCTTATTAGGGCTGCTGCAAGAATTTTTATATGCCTTCTGAGTATTAAATTTTTTTAAAAATATTTCTATTTACATAGCCTCAAATTTGAAAATATCGCGAAATATCCATTATATATTTTACAATTAATTATTGAAATTTGTGTAATATTTTTAAAAGTCACTTGTTCTGAAAGAGAATGTGACGTCATAGTTCATACAGCTTAACATGTGACAAACTATCACCTACATTTTTTATATAAATAAAGTAGGTGATGGACAAACCCTTTTCCTATTGACTATGAATGACGTGCTGTATGTAATTTGACGTCACATGAGTGGGGGGTTGTTTGTCATGATTATTTTTCGTGTCAATCTTTTTATTTAATTATTTATATAAATAACAACAAATTATTGTCATTTTTTATTATTATGAAAATTACAGGATGTAATAGAAAAAAGTACATTGGGCCGAATTCAGCACTCTTCACTAATGTAGTGATCGTCTCTGATAGCTATGGAAACAACTTGCATCTTTTTCTTATTAATGCATCGATGCATATGTCTGTCTTTATTTTGTTATTTTTAGATAAGCTTCTTTAGTTAGAGAAGAGTGCTGAATTTGACCCATTGGCTCGTACCACGCGTACGGTTTTAACTAAAACGCTGTTTTAAGAAATGTCAAATTCAAATTTCAATATTTTATTTCGCCCTTATGTTCGACTTTTTTTAAATATTTGTTTGAATACAAACCATGTTCTGCTTTAAAATCATATTTTAATAAATTTCATATTATTTATTATTAATATTAAATATAGAAATTTGACAATTCTTAACACAGCGTTTTAGTTAAAACCGTGCTCAGGGTGCGAGCCATTGAATTTAGGCAGGTAATGAAATTTATGACAAAATTAGAACACAATGTCTAGAAGGTTTACAAAAAAAAATCTGGTGTGGCTAACACAAACCTCCCGCCATTTACAGCCCGAGTCACAAAGAAGATTAAGCAAATCCGTATTTTTGGATTAAAGAAATTTACTCTAATTTGGCAGTTTATTTCTTAAAATATATTCTAATCTAATCCAAGTAACTACCTTTTCTGATAATAAAATGAAGATTAAATTTTAAATACCGGGACAGAATAAAATTCAATAATCCAAAAATGAGGATGAGCTTAAACTTTTTTGTGAATCGTTAATTTTTATTAATCTAAATACATACCTACATATTTATTTATGATGGAAACTGTATTGATTTCATTTCCTATTATTCTATTTAATTTTTTCTTTTTAAAACTTTACTATTATTAATTTGTAATTAGTTCTTTCACAGTGTCATTTATCTGTCAGTTACATACATTTGAGTAACTGCGTAACCTAGGAGTTTTCTTTGTTTAAGCGTAGGCTCCGGG
The DNA here is from genome assembly GCA_963082715.1 of Harpalus rubripes. Classification (NCBI taxonomy): domain Eukaryota; kingdom Metazoa; phylum Arthropoda; class Insecta; order Coleoptera; family Carabidae; genus Harpalus; species Harpalus rubripes. The sequence goes on along the minus strand of OY720449.1, from coordinate 10,870,487 downwards.
ATTTAAAATATAGATAATTTTATAAATTTATCCATAAAATTTGTAGAAAATAGAATAATTTTTAAATAAATAAATAAATAAATAAATATATCATCACGGCATATTACCCATTGCTGGGTGTGCCAATCTGCTTTGTACGCAGATATCGGTAATGATGATGACATATTTGTACCGTGCGGGCGTTTACCAGGCGTCACCTCAAGGGCACTCATTGCTGGCGTGGAGAGTGCACCACAGGGGTCAAATTTGTGCCAATTAAAATTGGAAATATTTGGCGTCGGTCGGGATCGAACTCGGTTTCCCAGATTCGCGACCAGACACTCAGGCACGCGGCCACGAGATCCCATAGTTTTTAATTTTTATAATAACTTTAATCTCGAAAAAAATAACATTTAAGTGTATTTTTCGAAGAAACCTATTTTGAGCTTTAAGTAAAGTGTCATTTCCGGTTATACAATTTACACCAAAATCTAATGGGCCCTTTGCATATTAGAAAAAGTTCGAAATACAAGGTTTCAAAATTTTCTGAATGTTAGTATTTGAGTTAAGGCGGAGGATCCACACATACATACACACACACAGACATCATTGTGAAAATGTTAAAATTAGATTCCAGAGGCCTTAAAACGTGGTCATATACCAAAATCTCCCTATGCGATTTTTAGCACGATCCCTATACCTCCCTTACTAAGGGTAGCGGGAGGTAAGGAATTACCAAGAAATATTGTTGCGATGAGTGGTGTCATTGGAGTTAAATTTAATGTACTTATTTTTGTTACTCCCTAAATATATAAAATTTCATTTAAAATACCTTTTGAAGTGAAACTGGGTCATTATAATTAGAATACTGCTTTCCGCTTATTGATAAAAGAAAACTTTATTCACTTGTACTATAAATAACTATTAATTTTATCAGCATTCCATTTTGAAAGTTCTTGAATTTGCTTTCTTCAAACTCTAAAAGCAATATTTAAAACTATTCTCGTACGCCACTGGCATCATCCCTTATAAACCACCTCTCGGGGTATCCATTCTGTGTGATGCGCGCAAATCCGCATTTATGGATGCGAGTATCCGTATTGCGGAGAAGATACACATCGCGATCGGCTGTGAATCTCTGGAACCGAGGCTGAGATCCAGAACATATCTGTAGGTCAGTAGCAGTGGCACGGGCTGGGATTTAATAGCTTCAGCAGAGGACGTAAATCGCCTCCAAGCGAACACACCCGCGGGAATGATGTTTGCTTAGGAGAAATTAAACATGAGGGAAAGATGAGTCGCTCTCTTCAAAATTTTCCCAATATGTGAGGGTTCAACCTGGCTCTCAAAGCTGTCAATCGAGGTCACTTTAATTCAAATGTTATACTCTATTCCACTTTACCAATTCAGTATTGTAGAGAATATTGGCTGGTTTATGATGGATTTAATTTATAAATTTAGATTTACAAATTTAGATTTGAAATTTGCGATTTAAGGCTGGTTTATGATGCATTTAATTTATAAATTTAGATTTACAAATTTAGATATAAAATTTACAATTTACCTTGTTGGTTTATAGTGAATTTATAGATATGAAATATGCCTAATCAACTTATATTGGGTCACTTGGTTTGACATAACTGGGATGACAGTTATATGATATTTATCACTTTTATCATAATCAGTATGTATTGTTCTACAGATGTTATTAATAATATATCCATATTTTCAGAATCCATTTGTCAAATCAAAATTAAAATGTTTCAACTGTCACTTGAATCTGTCATTTTTCTCACCAAAATCATGAAATACTGTGAATTGATTGGACGCATTTACAAATTTACATTTATAATATAAAATATAGCTGGTTTATGATGGATTTAATTTACAAATTTAGATTTACGAATTTAAATTTATAATTATAAATTGTACATATCTGCCTTTACTGGTTCATGATGAATTTAAGAAATTTATGATTTAGAATTTACATTTAAAATATCAACATATTTTATATTCTAAATGTAAATTTGTAAATGCGTCCAATCATTTCACAGTATTTCAAACAATGATTTTTGGTGGGGAAGATGACAGTTTCAAGTGACAGTTGAAACTTTTAAATTTTGATTTGACAAATAGATTCTGAAAATATGGATATATTATTAATATTATCTGTAGAAAAATACAGATTGATTATGGTAAAAGTGATAAATATCATATAACTGTCATCCTATTTGTGTTAAACCACATAAGTTGATTGGGCATATTTCAAATCATTAAATTCACTATAAACCAGCAAGATAAATCGTAAATTTCAAATCTAAATTTGTAAATCTAAATTTATAAATTAAATCCATCATAAACCAGCCAATATGGTGATATTTTAAATGTAAATTCTAAATCATAAATTTCTTAAATTCATCATGAACCAGTAAAAGAAGATATGTACAATTTATTTTTATAAATGTAAATTCGTAAATCTAAATTTGTAAATTAAATCCATCATAAACTAGCTACATGGCATAATTTTAAAATCTATGACTAGCTGAAGTTGGAGCCAAGTTTATGCAGTGTTATTTCACACTAGTGTCAGTGTACATGACATAAGGCATCTCGTGTCAATTTTATATGCAATATCACGCATCGTCTTTATCCAATTTGGAAAGCAAGTAGATAATACTTTCTATTTCACACCTACTGACTATACATACAAAGATTCGATGGCATTATCTTAACTTTTTAATATTGTCATAACATTAGTTGAATACCGCCATTTTTTAATTTCCACTTTTTGAAACTGGCGCTGATGATCTACTGAATTGATTAGGTGGAGCAGAGTATAGTTGTTTGTCATTTACATAGACTGTTAGATTAAAATTCCAGTCACTCAAAATTCATTTTGTTCTGTGTAAAGTCTAAATGGACTTCACCGAAAGTTGAGCCCAGAACCTTCCTAGTCAGTAAATTTTTCATCTGCATAATAATAATAATAATATTTATTGTAACAAAAGTTTCGTAAAAAAATAACAAAGGACAAGACTTAGGGTCGATTTCACCACAGATTCCTAAACCGTTGCCTAGCTAGGAATTTCCTAAATTTAAGAACTGCCTAAACTAATACTTATCAAGCATCATTATTATAGCGTCAAAATTATACACATGTCAAATATATGATGCGATATTTTTATTTTATGTGGCACTTAAATTACTTGGACACTTTACCAGAAGATTGAAGTACCGGCCCTGAAAGCCAATTTTAATTTTTTTGGATAAACCATGGTTATCTTATTCCTCAGATAAACAAGAAAATATAGCATCGAAATTATAGCTCAGACTGTAAATTTTTTCTATTTTTCTAAGGAATAAGTTACCCATGGTATAACCGGCAGTTGTAAAATTGGCCCTAATACTCATTAATTTACGTATATTTTCGCTTTTTTATATATAAGATATGTAGTTAAAACTTGACTGGTACAGTACCCCATTATTAAAATTTTTGACCCAATAAATAGAAGTGCTACTGAGACAGAAGTAATTTTATATATTATCATTGATACACATCGTTAAATGGAAAGTTACCTTGTATTCTTGTAACAACCATGGTAATCGTATCCGTCAAACATTATATACATAATACTTTTTACATGAACACTGAGAATCTCACATAAAACACTTTGGAACTGCGAAATCTCTTTCTTAAACACAGAAGAAAATGTAGTAAAAAGCGAAACGTCATCGTAATTCACTATTGCTACAAGTACAAGAGTTGCATCCGTTTTTACCTACTGGTACTCGCAGTTTCTCTCTGTATATTTCAAGATAACAAGAAGTTCTGTGCAGAGTTTAGAGGATTATGCATCTAGTAAGCTTTGTTTATGTCAACACAAATCATGTATGTTGCTGGATGTTTTAGATGTGCTCAATGAATAATAAATTTTAAAAATTATTCATAATACATAAATAATTATACCGGGTGTCTTGGGGCAACCGACACATGGGGGATTAACATGGAAACTCAGTTAATTAATAGTTTCTCCCCAGTGCAAGATATTCAGTAGAAATTCTGTATGTTTATCCGGGGATACTAATTCTATGGATTACATTTCAAATCATTCAATTTAAATTTGTAATATTAAAAGAAATTAAGATAAATTGTAGAATTTCCAGGATTGTTCTTCATATTCCGAAAAAATAGTTTTCAAGCAACGGTCCTGATAGTAAGGTGGTAGCATGTGCGCTTGGTAACATAACTCGGAGAGACAGGTTCGGAACCCGCCGAGAGCAAAACTTATTTTTTAATTTTTAGATTTCAAAATAATTTTTATTATTAATGTTTTTAATCTTTCATTAATATGTAATATTCTTATTTTATAAAATATAAATCGTACTAATTACAACAGTAATAATTTTAAAAAATACAACAAATATTCAAAATAACTGCCATTTTGTACTAAGCAAAATCTGAGACGATCATAAAATTGTTGTAACACTTTACTTAGCTGTCAGCTTGAAATAAGGCTGCAGTTATACCTCATTGCACTTTAAGATATTCTAAAGTGGTCAATGGCCATAAATTTTTGATTTTAAATGACCCCAAAGAAAAAATATAAGGGGCAGCAGATCTTGCAGGCCAATTAATTGGTCCATTTAAACCAATCCAAGAATATTTGTTGAAACCAGTGTGATTCAGATTTTCCAAAATATAATTTATGAATCAAATAATGTTTATATTTTATTAAATATCAATAAATGATTAAAACATATTAATGTGTGGCCAACACAATACCTCCCGCCATGTACCGCGCGAGTCACAAAAAAAATTGTTTCGAAAAAGAAGAAAGGCACCAAAATATACCGTGGCCCAATTAGAAAGAACCCTAGATTTCGTCGTGCGTTAAGGCGCATTCCTTCTCTCAGTAAACTTATTGTAATGGATGACGAGAAATATTTTACTCTGTCCCATTCAGAGATGAAAGGAAACGATGGTTTTTATACTGTCATGGAAAACACACCAGACAATGTCAAGTTCAACGGCAAATCTAAATTTGAGGATAAAATTTTAGTATAGTGTGCCATTTCTGAAGCCGGATATATCTCGCAGTCGTACATTGGTCGTGTTCGAGGAGAAGCCTTAATTGCACAACTTTATATTCAAAGTGTCTCTCTAAATTGCTTCAATTTTTAAATACACATCACGCCAATGATATAATGTTTTGGCCTGATCTAGCTTCATGCCATTACGCCAGAACAACTAGAGACTGGTATAACGAACACAACGTTGACTTTGTTCCGAAATTGGGCAATTCTCCCAATGTACCTAAAACTCAACGAATAGAAGAATTTTGGTCAATATTAACCAGAAAAGTGTACGACAAGGGATGAGAATCTGCAAATGAAGAACAATTACGACGTCGCATTTATCAAAAGATTCGAGAAATCGAGCCAGATGTTATCCAGAGGATGATGGGGCAAGTCAGAAGAAAATTAAGGGCCATTTAAGATAATGGTCCATTATCAATAATTTAAATGTTAAATATTAATTGCTATACTTATTGTTAATTGTTGTAATAATTAGTTTAAAAAGTAAAAGAGTTTTAAAAAATTTATCAGTATCTAAAAATTTTCTTAAAACTTTAGTACCATACGTTAGTACATAACTTTGAGAGAGTTTTGTAGTTCATTGATAAATTTAATAATAATAATTATGACGAATCAATTTTTAATCCGTTTTACATGCTCTTGTAAACATATAGAGACATATCGTCATTATTTTTAGTGATGGGTGCTATTCACCGCTCGATACTAAAGTTGTATACTAGGCTGTTTTAGTTAAAACATGTATTAGCGCTAACACAAAATTTAATACACTGCCTATTCAGAGCTCTATTCGCAATCGTAGATAAATTTTTCCCTCTAGTAGCGCAAATCAGTACTACGAAAAGCAATCGTATAAGCGCCATATTGAACAAGTGACAGCTAAGTTAGTAGTGTAGTAATTAATAATTAAATATTTTAACTTGTCGCCTTCATATAAATAAGTTTTTAAACTCGGTTTGTGTACACAGTCAACGAAACACAGTGAATAATGTGAACTGTCATATGTCAAACCCATCGTATGGCGGCCATCTTGTTTCGAAAATCAGCGCCTCTATCGATAATTTCGATTGCGAATACTAGCATGTTTTAGTAAGTTCAAGTGACTAGCGAAAAACATAGTTGACAACATCTCTAGTAGTCATAGTTACATTACATTACGTCAAACACCAAATGACATACTCTGACATTTCAATAAAATTTTAAAAGAAGTTTAAGTATAAAAGTTATCACACGAATAAATTTTAAAAGAATTAATATAAATTTGATTCAGATGCTGCAGTGACAAAAACGGCAAGTATTATTTAATTAATTTATATTTGTGTACTTTAAATTTTAATCTAATTATTTTGCTATGTACCGGGAGAATTAATTTTGGAATTTGAGAACGAATTTGAAATAAAGAGAGTAGAATAAGAAGCTGTGCTTGTTTTAAATCATCTCACTAGGTAAATATTTAATCTATCGCAAATATTATTCAATATTAATATTATTGTAAAATATATATAAAAAAAATATTTGTATGCAGCTTATTTGAATTTGTGTGGATAAATATCCACCCACACCGACAAGACCCTAATTCTGAAACTATTACTGGATCGTATTCAAATGTGTCATCTATGGAAAAAAATAAAAACAAGATATTCAATGACGGAATATGAAGAGGAAATATTTAATTTAAGAAAAGACCGACAAATTTTAATGTCTGGCACCAACATAGAATATAATTTAAATATCATTTTTATACATATATAACTACAATAATTGTTTTATTAGGTACCTGTAGATATCTACTAGTAGATTATTAACTAAGTATGAAATGTAGGGATTAATATGTTTCTGTACAGTAACTTAAAAACCAATAAAAATTGTAAACTAACTGTATTTAACTAAAACTATTATGATTACCCCTTAACCTTAAAATTAATTTTACAAAAACTAAATACGTATTTCGAGAACTAAGTTCTCATCATCAGTAGTACAATAAGGAAAGTTAAACAGAGTAGTCAAGATTACTCAACATGTCAACCATGCCAGAGGTCCTAACAACTCTGAAAAACAAGGGAGAGAACTGGAATTATATCGGGATGGGAGTCACAAGTGAATGATTACCTATAAACTAAGATATATACTATATATACTATATATACTTACTATATACTATATAATCCCAGTTTTCTCCCTTGTTTTCAGAGTTGTTCTCTGGCATGGTTGACATGTTTAGTAATCTTGACTACTCTGTTTAACTTTCCTTATTGTACTACTCATGATGAGAACTTAGTTCTCGAAATACGTATTTAGTTTTTGTAAAATTAATTTTAAGGTTAAGGAGTAGTTTTAGTTAAATTTAACCTTAGACTCCATCTATTATTAATTTTTAACTGTATTTAAATTAATTAAAATGGTGTTGATTGAAGTGCGATCGAAACACAGCCTATATTTCCAGCCTGTATGTCTTGTACATGCATAACTGCAAGTTCCTCAAAATCACTACTCTGCACTACTCTTTTTAGACATTCTAACTTCTTTTAAATTCGCTTTCTGTGAATTCGGTAAACGGGTCCGACTTTTGTCGATACTCTTCTATCCGCCTATTTTGTAAATTTCGAACATATCGCACACGTCTCACAATTTGAACTGCGCGTTCATCCATGTTAAACACGGTACTACCTTGTTTTAGAATTGTGTACTAAACACGAAACTTAGTAACGCTTAGTATTGTCTAGTAAAGAGCTGTGAATAGATTTTTTAGTAATTCCTAATACAGTTTTCTTAGAAACGCTTAGTATACAGCTGTGAATAGCACCCATGTTATTATATCATAAATCGTTTGACCAAATGGATGGGCTATAACGAGAACAACTAATTAAGTACTTTGATGCGTCTAAATAACGGCAATATGAATATTACCCTTTTAAAAAACTCAGTGACTTCACTAAATATTATTACAAAAGTCACATAAATCCCTCATTCACTAAAACTTTCCTGGAAGACGGATTTTTCTTGAAATAAAAGCACCCTCGTAACAGAAAATTGTCTACTGTAAAATAAAACGAACATTAATTCAAGCAGAGTACTAGAACTTGAACGTTGAACGTCTGTGAGTCTTGTGATGTTAATTAGAGTGAGTAATTAACCTATCTTAAAGCTGTAACGATGCTGAAAAATGATGCTACTTTGACACTGTACAGACTCTATATTCACTATTCACGGCAAAATGTTAATTAGACTTTTGTTTTATAGTTATTTTCTACTATGTAAGAGGGCAAAGAGTATAAAACAATGTATTAAATTCGGAATATTTACAATTTTACTTTACGTTAACTCAAATATTTTCAGTCTAGTAGGCATATTATCTACTTCTGGTATAAAAACTATATTTATTAACAAATAAATATATCATCACGGCATATTAACCATTGCTGGGAGTGCCAATCTGCTTTGTACACAGATTTCGGTAATGATGATGACATATTTGTACTGTGTGGACGTCTACCAGGTGTCACCTCACGGACACTCATTGCTGACGTGAAGAGGGCACAACATAGGTCAATTTATTTACATATTTATTTGTAATTATATATTAGGCCTGTAGTACACGAGTTAATATATCATGTAAATTAACATCTTAATTTCAATATTAAAAATAGTGAACCGTGTACTTTACTTCATTTTAAGTAAGAAAATAGTGATGGGAAGATCGAGCGGTTCCTTTTTTCCCACCACTATTTTCTTAAAAAGAATCCTAACTCAGAGTAGGCTGTGAACAAAGAAACATCAATTTAAAAGTATTTAATGAGGTCATGGAAAAAAATGTTCATTTTTTGTTTAAATCAAACAAGCATAGTCTAATTTACCGATCTGTATGAATAATTTATTTTTTATTTACATTGTTACCTTCCGTCACCTTTAGGTAAGGAAGGTATTGTCTTTGGTCAAAAAATTCGATGATGAGTTTTTAATCAATAAGCACGTTTTAGGGTCCCTAGAATACGAATTTACTATTTTTACCATGATGTCTGTATGTGTATGTGTGTGTGTGTGTGTGTGTGTGTGTGTGTGTGTGTGTGTGTGTGTGTGGATGTGTGTGTGTGTGTGTGTGTGTGTGTGTGTGTAACAAAATTTTCGTCTGCGATAACTCTAATACTACAGTTACAAAAATTATAATTTTTTCGTATACTTCTTCCTTACATCCATATGAAGAGCTGATTAGATTTTGGTTACAATTGGTCAACCGGAAGTACCATCATTTGAAGATTTGAACAGTTTTTCTTGAAAAAACTATGTTAAATATAATTTTTTCACATTTGATGTTATTATAAATATTAAAGAATATTTTATTCTCTATACGATTTGACTGCATTTTATATTTAATATTTAATGAATATAGAGTTAAAAAATTATAAAGAAATTAAATTTCATAAAGTAGCCATAGCTATGGAAACAACTACTATATAAAGAAAATTCTGATTGAAAGATGTCAGTGTCAAGTGAAATTGACATAGTGTGTTTGTCTTATAATTTTATTGGAAATATAGGATCTTCTGCTTTCTGTATGGAATTTGTATAAAATACATACAACTGCTTTAAGGTAATGTACAAGAAATAATAATAATAATAAATCTTTTATTTCTGCAGATACATTACACTGTATATAGAAAACGTAACAAAATAATAATTTTCTGTATGAAATTTGCATAAAATACATGCAACTGCCGGAAGGTAATGTACAAGAAATAGAATATTTAATTTAGCAAGGAACTTTCCGTATGAAATTCGTACAAAATACATAGAACTGACGGAAGGTAATGTGCTGGCCACATCAGATTTTTTTTTGTATAAAATCGTTTTAAAGTATAACATTTTTAAAAAGTTCCAAATCAGCTATGTTGTACGTCAGCGTTTCACGCTGCAAGTTCAGACTCATTTCATACTGCCTTATTATATCGACACAGGATTTCTAAAATAAAAAAATATTTAGACTATAAATTGGGAATTACATATCTAAATATTTGATAGAAATGCTATAATATATTAATATAACATCATTCTATTCATTTTTATAAATATAATTTTCATTTGACCTGAAGTTATCCACGTATCACTCAGCTGCTGGTCATTAGTCATTCGTTTTTACTTTTTCGTCTGATTAACATTTGTCTACGTTGTTCGTTAGAATTTCATTATTGTTGCTTTGTTGCATATCAACTCTGTATTTTTCAATACAAACAGTAACTGTTTTTCAAGTTGTGTTTTTTGTATCACGCGGTACTATTTTCTCACTATTTTCGCTAGTATTTTGGGACGATGACACAAAACATCGTTTCACCGACATGTTTACTTTTGTAAATTTTAGGTTATCTTTATAAAAGTCACTTTGACGTTTAACCTAATGTGACAATTAAAATGGCCGCGTTGATGAAACGCTGACGTCACTGGGCAAGGGACGAGGCGGAGAAAATCAGGCACGCTTTGAACAATGTCATTTTTAATTGTAATTTTTTCAGTATCCAAGATCAATTTGAGAAAAAATAAAAAATACGGGTCTATTATTTTTCATTACTCTATCGATTAAAGGTAAAAATGAAAAATCGTGCATGACCTCATTAAATGTCAATTTGATATGAGATATTGTGAAAAATGTTATCTAAAGAAATCAAATATTTTCTTCTTCTTGATTTTATTTCAGAAATGCAAATAAATTAGAAAACGGCGAATGGCAATATACGGTATCCTTCTTTATTATCTTTTCTCCTTAAAATTACATTTCAAGATCAATTTTGACAATTTGACTTTTGAATTGAATATTTATCAGACCGTCAGACGTACGATTCTCTGTATACATACATTTCATCCAATTTTGAAAACGATATGATTTTAATTCTATAAATCTAACATATTAGGCCGATATCAGTGCGTTAAATTTACAGCGTAGATTGTCATAATGTTTAGCCTTTAACTCTGAATCTGTTGACTTATAAGTACATATAATTTTTCTTAAAATATTGAATTGACAGCTGGACAATATTTAATGTTAATACAATAAAAATCACATTGGATTTCAAACTAGAAACAATATAATATATTGGCCATATTGGCTTGTGTACTAAATAAATATTAAGAGTGCTATTCTGCTGTCAATGTTAAAACTTAAAGGTCACCGTTAGCGCAGTTTAGAGCTGAACTCTAAAAAATTGTATTCTAGTGTCAGTTTTTACCGCCGCTAACGCTAGAGGTCACCTCTAAACCTAAAGGTGGTGCTGGGTAACTTTAAATCGTAACGTTCAAGTTTTGACAGATAATACAGTGTTGTCAAGTATTGTTTTGCTTAAAGATCACTGTTAGTTACCGTAGGTCATTTACTGACAGTAGAATAACATCAACTCTAAACACTAAAGGTCACCTTTAGCTAGAGACCGTCTCTAAGCTATTTTAACGTTGACACAAGAATAGCACCCTTACTGTTCTGTAAAGAAAGAAAATTATTTCGTTGATTTCGTTTTCTGTGTTGTCAAAGTTGTCATGGAATCACCGATAAAAAAAAGTTGTCAAATCAAGAATGTAACATTACTGTCAAAATTTGAAGTGCAAAAGTCATCTAAATTTATTCATAAAAATCATTGTCACCGTGAATCATTTAATATCATCCAAAATCTACAGTTAAATTCATTCATCACCAGGAGAAGAATAATAATCCAGATTAAATATGAATTTTGCTAACAAATTTATAAATTCGAAAATAGAAGCAATATTGAGTACTCAGGTAATGTATTAAATCTGTTTTAGTTTGATAACTTGGGTCACAATTTTGACAGTATTTGCTTATATTAAAACGGACTTTAGACAGATTTAAGTTATTGAATATATCTGAATATTAACATAGTTACATTGGCTATCCCAACGAACACAAAGGACAGTTACCTCTTCAACTTCAATTTCAGAAAAACTAAATTCAATCTCAGGAAAGGTTAATTGATAAATTGATATAATTTTCTGTAATTCAATTAACTTTTTCTGAAACTAGACTTACTTTTTGTGAAATTAAAGTTGAAATATATAGAAAAGGAAACCGTTATATTTTTATATGCAAGAACAACTAAAGTCTAACTGTTTCCTTCAGGAAACGGGATCCATTGAACGAATGTCATATTTAAAAATAAGAAAATACAGAAAAGAGTGCTCTCAAGGTGCATTCACAAATGAAAATTAGGTTTATGGTTTTTGTTTAGGTTTAAGTAAGTCATCCATAAATGTAAGTTTAAATTACCTGAAAATTTGTTTTCATATGTACAGACATCTGTGTAAATGCTTCAAAAACAAGATTAAAATATCGGTGGAGCAGTTCTGAACAAGACACCTGTGCGCCGTGAAACTGTCATTCGCTTGGCATTATTGGTTATATTTCAGCAATTAAGTTATGACAGTCTACATGTTCTTCTCGCATTTGTTTAAAAAGCCGAATCCACCAAATGTATACTAAATAAAGATGGGTGTATATATCTATATCATTTCAGACTCGTTCTCATTGGTGAAGTTTGTGACGTCAAACTAAACCATAAACCTAAAGTTTCGATCTTGCAATGTTTAGCTTTATGATTTGGATTTAGAGACAATAATTCTGAAGTGTGAATGGAGACATTACATAATATGCGGCCAAAGTCTTTAAATCTAAAGTATAAACTATAAACCTAAACCTAATTTTCATTTGTGAATGTACCTTCAGTATTGTTAACACTGACAGTTTCTTATTGATTTTAAATCATTCTTCCCCAAAAGTACGCAATGTTGACATTGGGTTTTATTGGATGAACCTTCAGGTATATATATCCATAAATGGCACAATCATTTATTTAGAACTTCAAACATATTCCAATATAATTTGCATCTATTTTCTTGTTTGATAATAGGTTTGTTCGTTCCGCCACCCTGCGTCTATCGCAAACCGCGGCGGTGAAATTTGCTGTTCTTTCCGATTCGCGGTTCACTGTAAAGTCACTAGATTCTGTTCGTTCCGTTTTTCTAGTAACTTGCGGTAAAACGCCGCGGCAGCTGGCGGTGATAATTTTTACAGTGACTCATGACTCGGTGATAAAAAATAATCGGCGGTAATGTTCGCGTCTACATATGAAGTGCCAGTATGACAGTGTTTGACAAATAAATATTAGGAAAAAATTGTTATTTTTCAATAAGTATGCTATGTAATGTTTCAGTTTTAGAAATTGAAATACATTTGTAAAATATATAAATGTCAATGTCATATGAATTATGATTTGTAACAAGGTAAATTTAAATGATAACAATAGTAAACAATTAAAATAATGGAGAATGGAATAATATATTTTTACTGTGTATCCTTTATAATTATAATAGTCTGAAGTATCTTCGAAAATAATTTAACGCAAACGGATCGAACAGAAAAATAAATTTTAGTAACTTAAATTATTACCGCGGCGATTAGCAGTGAATCGCAAAACGCAGCGACAATTTCCGCCGCGTTTTGCGGTAAAACGCAGCATAGCGGAACGAACAAACCTAATATATTGGAAAAGACAACAGTATTTGATAATTCAACATCAATGTATAATGTACACTGGCTTGCAAAAAAATCGCGTACACCTGTTTTTTGCTGTATTGAGTCGGTCTCGATTAACTTGTCAATGTCATTAGTGTCAATTAAGATGCCAAAACTATCAGAAAACGAGAAAGTTAGTAAGTTAGAAGAGCGGTGGTCAATCAGAGCAATAGCAGAACATTTTAATATTAATAAAAGTACTGTTATGAGGGTGAAGAGTTGGTAGGAAAATAAAGGAAGTATAAGAAGGAAAGATGGTTTCGGAAGTCCAAAAATTTCCACTAATGAGCAAGATGAAGCGCTTGTAAATCATTTATGGGAAAATCCTTTTGGAAAAGCAAGAGACGCTGCATTTGCAACAAATTTCCCAGGGTCATGATCAACTGCATGTCGGAGGTTCAAAAATTCTGAATTGAAAAACTCAGCAAGTGCTAGAAAAGATATTCTTATGGAAGAAGAAAAACAAGCGAGAATTCTATTTAGTTTAAATTATATTTACCGGCCTCTAACTTTTTGGAATAATGTAGTTTTTTCTGATGAAAAAAAACTTAAGTCTTGTCATGATAGTCGTTTACGAGTATATCGTCCAAGGAATTCTCGATATCATGAAAGATTTTTCTAGAATATATTTGTAATTTAGTAGTAAATTAGGCACAATGAACAACTTGCTCCATGATATATAAAATAGTGACATAACAGTGACAACTCCAATGACAGTTGATATATAACCTATTTTAAAAAATTCGTATTTACATAGCTAAAAAAAGGTAAAAACTCGGTTACTTGATTTTGAAGGTGTACGCGATTTTTTTGCAAGCCAGTGTATGTTTGTTTTTTGAGTCCGTATAGATATAAATATAAATGTAGAACACATGACATTTCTAGATAAATATAAAACATACATAGTTTCAATTTTTATGTTTTTTGTGGTCGCGCTCTATTTGTTATTTGGTTTTTGCTGTCACATACAAATATGTGTATCAACGGATATTTTTTTCTACGCCTCTGGTTCGCGAACGCATATACGGATGTCGTAAAATAACCGAAGGGATAAATTTTCAATCTGGTATTATTACTGACCCAGGTGTAGACATAGCAAAAGATATTAGAAAAGTAATCAAATGAAATGTGCAATATATTCTTTATGAGTTTCCGTTAAATACAAAATGGCGCATCTGTGTCGGAAAAACATTTTTAATGATATATATCGGTCTAGATTTGCATATATGATTACTTATACGTTCTGATTTATTTTACATTTTTTATTGAATTATAAATATGCATATATTTGTTTATTTTATTAAAAATTACATTGTACAAAATATTCTGTGTCAAACACATACATACATTGCGTCCACCTTGCACACAACATTAACAGCAGAGAAAATAAGTTAAATTATGACGCTAATATGTAGTAATAATAGATTATTGATTAGAGGGATTGGGAAAACTATTGTTGTACACAGCTTATTAGAAAACTATACTATTTGTACTGTTATGAAAATAACGGCCGTGGCTGTTTTGACGCATATATTGGTTGAGCATAGAGTAGGGGAAACCGGTGTTAATTCTAACAGGTGTTAAATGTAACAAAGGTAGATAACAGGGCCATCTTTCCGAAGTAGATTAAAACGCGCTTGCAGAGTGAAGAGTGAAGCAGAAAGAGGCCTAGCTCTTTGGTATTTAGTGCAAGTACATACATGCACATACGGCGTCTGTTTCGGACGAATGTCTGTAAATCGACAAAAAAGTAAATACAGGTAGTGACACATATTGTTTCTAAAACCCTTTAAAGTGCTCTGCTCGGAAATATTTCAAGTGGAGGATCAGTTTGTTAGTTATATCTGCATTTATTTTTCATTAAAAACACTTCGAACTATTGCCTAATAAATACAAAAAAGCAAATATTATCTTTATAAGTTACGCGGTGTCAGTTGTAACACATGCGACGGTGTCGATTGTAACGTGTTAAATAATTAAGTACATTCTTGATCATGATAAAAATTACAAGAAAAAACCACTGCTATCGAAAATATAAAAGAAGAAGAGCAAAGAAAAGAAAAACAGTCCCGAAAGTAACAGTCGCAGATTACTCTTCAATGACTCCGATGTGGAAACTCTCGTATGTTTAGTTTAGTTTAAATTGTACGAAGAAAGACCTATTTTATGGATACCTAAACTGCAATTCCATTGACGATTAAAGGCAATGGTCAAAATGGTCCATATCACCAGAGGAATATATCTGTTATTTTCATATTACATCACTGTTAATATTTGTTACAACTGGCTTATTGACACCAGTTAGGTGGCAATTGTAACATTTGTAGTGCCTGACTAAAAATCCTTGTACTTTTATATTTGTCACGTTTTCAAAAGTATAAAATTCAAAATATTATTGACTAAGGTGGCTAATTTCTCACTTAGGTAATTTCAAAATGTCGAAATGTAACGTTAACTCGTGAAAAATAAAATTTTTAATTTTGTAACAGTTGACACCGGTCTCCCCTACTGTTAAAGCACATTTAACAGTATGGTATTATGAAAAGTTCTTAATCTAACACAGAGAGGGCAGCACTAGATCTTTCATGAAGGGGTCCAAACATTCTAACTAATAAGTTAAGTATAACAAAGAATTCTGCGAAGTGAACTGATAGTTGATCAGATGATGAAAAAAGTGTTCGTTTCCAGAGGAAACATTAACATTGACAGCATAGAGATTCACCACCTTCCAAAAATATTAATTCCAATTAAATGACTAATTATGCAGTAGTGCAAAACTTTTGGGGTTAGAAGAATCTAATTTTTAAATTTAATACCCTTATAAACCTCATGGACGAGTAATTCGTATTCTTTACTATAAACTATAATCACGACGAATAACTTATTCATATACTTGTATCTTGGAAATAACTATTTACGATCTGCTTCAAGTTCATCATCATTTGCTCTTGAACTTCATTCTTTCTCTTCTACTAATAACCCACATTTCATCATATCGCACTCTTGTCTAACATTCTCTGGTTTGTTTCAGGCTCATACCCCATTGCTGGGCTCAGCAGACACAAAACACGTAAGTAATATACCCTACCCCATTCCAAACTATATATCTACATGTCTCTTTCCTCTGCATGCTCTCGTACTCTCTCACACCAACAATTTCAATATCATGCAGCATTTTCGCCATTCTCATTAGAAGTTTATAGTCGCGAATGCAGCGTCTATGAAACTAATGCAATTTGTTCTAAGCAGACACAATGAGTGGTATATTCCACTGAGGTATTCCGAATGGTATTTAAAATTAAATAGTTCTGCTAAATTTTCAATGTTTGTTTCGATAGAATGAATTTAGGACGCGTTAAGTTTAAATATAATAGTGATATCATGCAACTTGCTTGTAAAATTAGTTGGCAAAAGTTACTGCACTAAAACTTGCTCATAATAATACGATTATTAAAACTTATGTGTCTCATATTTAAATTTAAACTTGTGTGCATCTGTTATACCACAAACTTTATAATAAACAGGTTTTTGTTAAAGTGATACTTTACTGGGTAAACAAGGGTACTCCAGGGCGTAAAATTACCTCAATAGGGCACGAGCAGACACGTGACTCGAGCGACATTGACTTGCCTAGAATCAGCTGATTTGTGTGCGCATGTCATTTTGACAAGAACATTGTCAATTTGACAAGACCAATGTTTTGACTTATTTTGATTTTGAATTGCTAAAATGTTAATATTTTACAATTTTTAGGCAGTAAAACACATGTAATTAAAAATAATAACATTTTAGCAGTTAAAATTCAAAATAAGTCAAAAGATTGGTCTTGTCAACATGACAATTCTTCTTGTCAAAATGGCATGCGCACACAAATCAGCTGATTCTAAGCACGTCAAGGTCCCTCGAGTCACGTGTCTGCTCGCGCCCTATAGAAAAAATCTAATTTGGCCAGCACATTACCTTCCGTCAGTTCCATGTATTTCTAATCTAATCAACTCTTCAAGTGAATGTAAGGAAAAGTAATTTTTGAAAAGGTGGTATTGGAGTTATGCGATCCGAAAAAAACGTCACCCACACACACATACATACATCATCGTAAATATAGTAAAATCGTATTTTAGGGGTCCTAGAACGTGCTTATTCATTAAAATCTCATTATCGAATTTTTTGACCAAAGACAATACCTTCCTTATTTAAAGGTGACGGAAGGTATAAATGGTAAAAAATTTGTTTTATATCGATTGACATATAAAAGTGCGATTTTTCTGACAACAGTCTGTAAAATATCATTTTCACTTCTTAGGCAGTCTAAATATTTTTACTTCATATTGTTACTATACTATTATTCACGAAAGATTACTATTCAAGCTCATTTGTTCGAAGAAAGAATACTCAGAATTTTATAGCAGTAGCTTAGCAACATTTTGTATTAGAAAGAGACAGATTATTTGACCTATGTCTATTTAATTTATGTGGTGTGACATATATACGTAAACAGTGGCATTACTTTCTAACACACTATAAATAATAATGACATATGTCCTAGAATTACAGATACCTAATTATCTACTACACTGCCCTCTGTGTTAATATTTACCCCGTGGCGTTGACGTTTAAATCAAATTATTATTCCTTGGTTTATAAGTTAAGTCTACGTTTTTGTATTTTGCAAAAACATAAGTGAAGAACATTAATCTTTCAGAAAGGCATTATTTAGAAAGAAACATCGTTTTCAGATGAATTACTCTTATTTTTTTAGTTAAAATGTGTCCATAAATATTTCATGTTGCACGCCCATGCATACGAAATGTAGTGAAGTTATCTCAAATGACCTTGAATAGTCGTCTTTCGTGAATTATAGTTTATTTACATAGCAACTACTTAACAAATGCATAGCTACCGTTGAACAAACGTATAACAACATAGGGGCCTATTCAGAACTCAAAATTTGTGTAGTCGTTATGGTCTTTATGGTTGTTATGTACTATAAAGATTGTTAAAATCGAAGGTATTCTCAGTACTGAAAGTGGTTACTGTCAACAATTGTTAAGCGTTTTGACAGTCTTTATCATAACGATTGGTAAAACTATGTATTTATGGTTTTTATCACGTTGTTATTTGACATGTGACAGATTATTATATCAATCAAATATTATTAATATTGCCCTTTCTGCCAAATATTGGTGTTTTTATATTACAGCATGATGCAGTTTATTATACGTATAGATTCTGCTTCGACTTGAATGATGATCATAAGAACGATAAAGCCTGTGGTGGAAGAAAATTACTTTTGACATTCTGTGGTATTCTTGAAAACTCTTTGTGATATATGATGTTTCTCTTACATATTCAGTCAAAATAAAAAAAAAAATCTTCACATAAATTTTCAAGCACGTTGAGGTCATTTGTAGGAATTAACAAAGCCGTTCTAAATAAAGTAGAAGTTTCCAAATATGACATAAATATCATATTGTTCTTTAGTTGTTTTAGGAAAACGTTTGCGTACTAAATATAATTAGCAATTCATTATTTAAAAAAAAATTAAAGCGTTGACAGATAAGATTAAGGTTAGATTAGGTTCATATAAGTATAATGAAGTTAGCTGTTGTCAAATAATCTGGTTCATTCACAAGTATTATTTTGTAAAGATTGTTAATAATACCGATGTAGGTTATGAATTGACAAATTCATAAAGATTGTTACAAATGTCTTTATGATAACAATCTTTATATGCATAGCAACCTTTATGACTGTATTTCTCTGAATAGGCCAGATAATTTGGTAGCGATGACTATCAAAATAAGCATAAAAATAAACACTAAATTAATAGGTATTAATTCTAAAACCGACAAAAATTGGCTGGTAGCACGAGCGTGGTTCTAACACCCGTTTTAATTAAAACCATGCCGACGACATGGCACATACTTCAGGATTATCAACAAAATCACTGTTGCCAATATAGCGATTAACTCGAAAATGTATTGACAACCATATTCAACAAATTTGACTTCATTATTTTAAATTGTTTGTACTACAAAAAAGGCAATACAAAAATCATACTAAACAATTTTAAATAATGCCGTCAAATTTATTAAATATGGCTGTCAATATATTTTCGGTTTATTCAATACATTGGTAACATTGATTTTGTTTAACACAACGTGCCAAGTTGTTGGTATGGTTTTAGTTAAAACCGGTGTTAGAACCACGCTCGTGCTACCAGAATGTGTACAACCCGGCACCAAATTCATAATGCCTGTTAACAGATTGCCTTATGAAACTTGTTTTTTTAATATACTATTAATCTTGTTGCAGGTATGTAGAGTCTATTATTTTGTTGTTATTATTAAGTACAAATATTTTAACACATTGTTGTTCAAAGCACAGTATTACCCTTGTTATATCTAACAAGTACAAAGTACTGTTATTAGCTTGTCTAGTACAACAAACTCATATTTAAAACAAATATTTATTTTCTATGTAGCATCATTGAACCGCGTCGTACGCCAACGAGTAATATACCAACAATAAACCAGCAATCCATTATCTACACAAAGCACTGTAATAAGCGGGATAAAAAAGTTTGAGAGGCACTTTCGTCTAACTGTATTTCACAGACAGTGTACGTCAGGACTCAGCAGCATTCCTGCGAGCGGGCAGTTGTCTCGCGACTTCTAACCTCACATATTCACGCAGGTGCTGTCATTGCCTCGGACATAATGGCCCACAGGGCCTAAAGCAAGTGATAACGCTAACACGCTGATAACATTGTGATTTTGACAGTGATGTGTGATAATTAGTACGGTTCACTGACACGATTGTACTTTTGTGTCTTTGTGAGTTTGTGTTTGTAAAATGGGGTGTGGAGTAAAAAGAAAAAATTCCAAAAGTTCGTCCAGACTTGCGGTAATTCTAACCTATTATTGTTTTTGTTGATTTATGGCCGTTGCTATGTTAATTGTTTTGTTTTAACGCTAATTGTTTTTTTGGTGGGTAAATATATTAACAGACATTTTTCAGCCTAAATAAATAAGGGCTGAAAAGCACTGTAACCGTAATTAATGTTAGAAAAGTCATTATTTTGATTTTCAGTGAAAATTACTCTATTTGTTGACATAAACAAAACAAATATAGCATTTGTTTAATTATTCATGAATGCAATGTTTACTTTTGCTTTTTGAATTATTGAATGTTCATTCATTTATTTGAGGTTACAAATATGATTTCAAATTATGTACAGGCTGTTAATTAAGTAAGAATACAACGCTTAAGCGATAGTAGATCTAACGATCTAACCCTATAGATAGTAAATCTGACAATAATTTTGGTTTGACATGTTTTCTATAAGAACTTGAGCCCCTTAAATGACATATTTTAACAAAACTAATCTACATAATTTCGGAATAAAAATTATTTAATTCTAAAATATTTAATTTTATATGAGACTTCCATATTTTTACCATATACAGGCTGTCTCACAACTCGCGCCCCACAGCGAATGAGGAAACACGAGAATGCACTCGGATGTGTAATTTCGAAGAAAAAAAATCTAGCTTAAAAGATATTCGAGAAAAGAAATCTTAAAATTGACCAGAGACCTACACTTTTAACGTGTGTTTGCCGTAATTTTACGTTACTAGGGTTTTATTCAAATCAAATCTTCTTTAAAATATGTGGGCGACTGTAGTTTTCGAAAAATGTCAGTGTCAAATTAAATTTGACAAGGTGAATAAAAAAGGCAAATTCTTACCATGTATTCAGCCACTGATTACTTAGAAATGATTATAATTTTCGGAGAATGTGGACGTAACGCCAGAGAGGCAGCACGAGTCTATTCGGAACGTTTTCCGGATAGAAATCTTGTGGATCATAAAGTGATATTGAGAGCCATCGCAAGGACTCAATAATTCAAATGACAATAATATTTTCGTTTAACACATTTTACACAGCTGCTACAACACGTTGCAATGTACGATATAAATGATGATCTCGGATGATACCTTCGCTAACCTAAATTTGTTAACAGTGAAAAGTCAACTCTAAAGTGTCAAAAATACAGTAAGTCAAACAAATTTTGTAACTCACTAGTAGTATTTTTAAAACCTAGCAACCAGTTTTATTTTGTAATAATATCACACCTCAAGATATCCTTCCGGGATTGGTGGATTAAAAAGTCTTGTAACTCCGTTATGCAAGGAGCCGCAAATTATTTTCTTCTATTTGTTGGCAACCTATTGTCGTCGGCAAGTGTCAGTTTCGTCTGGGGCGCGAGTTGTGAGACACCTGTATTTATGTTTTTACCTTCCGTCTTAGGTAAGGAAGGTATTGTCTTTGGTCAAAAAAGTTCGATGATGAATTTTTAATGTATAATCACGTTTTAGGGTCCATAGAATACGATTTTACTATTTTTACGATGATGTCAGTATGTATGTATGGATGGATGTATGTATAAAATTTCTTTTATAATTTTTTAACTCTATATTCATTGAATATGAAGTATAAAATCTAATCAAATCGCATAGAGAATAAAATATTCTTTAGTATTTATAATAACATTAAATATGAAAAAATGATATTTACCAGTGTTTTTTCAAGAAAAACTGTTAAAATCTTCAAATTAGGGTACTTCCGGTCGGCCAATTATAACCAAAATCTAATCAGCTCTTCATATGGATATAAAGAAGAGAAATACGCATACATACATACATACATACATACAGACCTCATCGTAAAAATAGTAAAATCGTATTCTAGGGACCTTAAAACGTGCGTATTCATTAAAAACTCATCATCGAATTTTTTGACCCAAGACAATACATTCTTTACCTAAAGGTGACGGAAGGTAAAAACAATCCAGAAGCGATTTGTTACATAATTTTATATTAGGTACGTATAGCAGATTGGCACACCCAGCAATGGGTAATATGCCGTGATGATATATTTATTTATTATTTATTTATAGCACTTTACAAAATATTTTAATGTACTTAGAAAGTACGCTGTACTTTTCTCAAAAAAATGTTCAAAATACTAGTACTTTACTTTAAAAGTACATTTAAGTATTGAATATTTTTACTCGTTATACTTGAGTGTTTTTATTTGGCCCTATGCCCTGCTCTGCACAAAATTACAATTACCTTCACCAAACAAGAGTATGTTGGGTATGCAACCATGCATTCGGTTTATCGCGAAGTATTACTACATAGTCTTTGATCATGTTAACTGTGACAGGTGTGTTTTACTGAATCGTAAAAATTTTATTATAGAGCTCTGTCTCTACTGGTAAAGAAAGTTTTTACGGGCTGTTAAAACCATAGCAATTTATATACATAATTATTTAATCATTATTTCGCCATATGTTTTCAAAGACTATTTCGATCATATAGTTTAAATGTATTGTGATGTACGTTCCAATAAGTTTTCTTTTTCAAATTATTTACGATTTAGTATAACATAAACATTGTACAATGCTCAACCGTTACCCGAAATTTACGTGCTTGCACGGTACCTAACGAGCGAGAGAAGCGAGCTTATTATCCGTAAAGTTCGAGTAAAGATCTTGCAATGTAAATTATTATTACAAAATTCTCTAGTTCTTATAGAAAGCATGAAAACAAAAATTATTGCCAGATTTTTTATCTATAGGTAAAGCGACGTACGCTTACTAACACCCTGTATAATGGCTATATCATTTGAAAGGTAATACTACTGCGAGAAATGAATAATGGTCTTTTTGATAAATGTATGTTCTAAAATTACATTACATATTGAAGAGAAGGCAGAATAACTTTAATGATAGTGTATTTTATCTAGGTAATTTATGGAAATAATTTCAATCAAATTTTAAGGTCCCTAGAAGTTAATTTTAACGGTGAAATCTGTGTATATAAATTCCATTTTCATGAGATGATATGCTCTTCATCAATCACATTATTGACGTAATGTTGAAAATGTCATTATTATAATATAACCTATATTATGTCAATTTTGTTATTCATCAGATTTCGAAATATAAATAGGTTTTTAGCAATAATAAACCAATTGAATAATTGCGATGTAAGTATAATGGATGAAATATACTTATTTTTATTGTCTAAAAGCAATTTGTTGCAATAATTGTCGGCAATCTTTAAAACGCCGTCTTTATACTAGTAAAATGTATAGTAACGTAAATTTCCAATATACAATGAAACATAAATTATCAACGCCAAAATCAACCACAAGCATGATAGAATTATATGAATGAATATTCAAATATTTGAAAATAACATTCTTTGCCGCGGTTACTCTGCCGTTTCTATTTCATTGTTGCCGTTGGTTGGATAGCGATAACCTATGCTCCTGTATAACACGTACGACAATAAGATAGTGAATAAACGGCTCATATACCGGGTGTCTTAGGTTAATATGTGAAATCAGTTAATTGTGAATAGTATCTCCCCAGTGCAAGATATTAAGTTGAAAATTCGTGTACTTATTGGAGGATTCTAATTCTATGGATTACAATCCAAATTAGTATATTTAAATATATAATATCAGAAATAAATAAGGAAATTTGTAGAATTCCATGATTGTTATTCATATCCCGCAAAAAATGGTTACCAAGTAAAAGCTTAAATAGCATAGTGGTAGCGTGTGTGCTTAGTAATATACAAAATTCTGAGAGACTGGGTTCGGAAGCAGCCAGCAGTAAAATAAAATATTAAATTTTTATTTAAAAATATTTTTTATTGTTAATATGATTTTAAATGTTGTGTCCCTCACACAACATGTTGATAATGTGCATTAATAAATATAAGGCCTTGAAGTCCCACTATTAATTGTTTAAATCTATTTAGGACGTTTCGAGCAAAATTCGCTCATCTTCAGCAACTATAAAATTCAAGTTGAGAATTAAAAGTAAATACATATAATATTGAAGCAGAATTACAATGTTGTACATCAGCGAAAGTTGTAAAAATTACATGAAAATTATACTCTATACGCAGTCAGATGGAGCATGGGCCCCCAATTCAACGATGCAACATGCCGCTGACACGGCCCATTAACAACTGCAGTTGTAATTCTGCTTCAACATTATATGTATTTACTTTTAATTCTCAACTTGAATTTTATAGTTGCTGAAGGTGAGCAGATTTTGCTCGAAACGTCCTAAATCAATTTAAACAAATAATAGTGGAACTTGAAGGCCTTATATTTATTAATGCATAATATGATTTTAATTTTTTGTTGAAATTTAATAAAATGGATACGTTATTTTTTATTATAAATATTTATTGTAATTATTTAACTGTATGTTGTAATCAATGTGATTTAGATTTTACAAAATACCTACGTATAATTTATGCTTTAAATAATGTTTATATTTTATTAAAAGTCTATAAAAGATTAAAAACATATTAATAATGAAAATTATTTTGAATAGTAAAAATTAAAAATTAAATTATGCTGCAGGATGGTTCCAAACCCGTCTCTCCGAGTTTTGTTTATTACCAAGCGCAAACGCTACCACTATGCTATTTGTACTGTTACTTAGTAACCATTTTTCCGGTATACGAACAATAATCCTGGAAATTTTCTTAATTTTTTTAATATTACACATTTAAATTTACTAATTTGGACTGTAATCCGTAGATTTAATATCCTCCAATTAGCATACAAAATTTCAGTTTAATATCGTACACTGGGGAGATACTACTCACAATAAACTGATTTCACATGTTAATCTCCTATGTGTCGGTCGGCCTAAAAAACCCAGTATACCATATGTGTACGACAAAGATACTCGATATAAGTTTAGTAATTCTTGCAGCAGAAATTGAAGACGTTAGTGCAAGTATCAAGTCGGGAAAATAGAATATAAAATTTATACTATTTTTTTCAATAGGACGCGGGCAGATACGTGACTCGAATGACCTTGCAATACTTTTAATCAGCTGATCTTTGTGCACATTGACAAGACCAATGTTTTCACTTGTTTTATTTTACAATTTTCAGACAGTAAAACACATGAAATTAATAGTTATTTATTATATGAGTATGGAATGTATTGTTAGTCACAAAAGAAAAAGTTTAGCGATGTAGCCCGCAGGGCGAGTGGCTAATTTTCTTTAGTGACTATTATACATTCTACACGAGTGTAATACAACGTTTTATTTAACAATTTTTTTAAATTTTTTTAAATCATTTTTATGTTTTCACTCATCGTTTGACACTGACAAGACAATTGATGTATTATTTTAAATTACAAAGTAGCCATTGAATGGTTGCTATGATTTTGTTACTGAAAAAAAAATTGCTGTAATAATTATTGTCTGTCATTGGGAATTATTTGAAAAATACATTAAATTGGGTGAAAAGGAGAATCTTCTTTTAAAACATATTCACTTAGAAGGTTAAGCATCAGCTTTGAATTTACTTCCGAAGCAAGTACCCAACTAACTCGTTTCTCGTTTTCCTTTCATCAGCCGCACATGACAGCTGTCATTGTGTAAAGATAAATAACCTATTTTCGCATAAATGTTAATATTTGTTGAATTAAATAAGTTTCATGATGTTAAATTATTTCAATAATAGATTAATTTTGTAAAATTGCTTTTGATTTATATTAAAAAAATCTAATGTGGCCAGCACTTTACCTTGCGTCAGTTCTATGTATTTTGTATAAATGTCATACAGAAAGTTCCTTGCAAAAGATTCTATTTCTTGTACATTATCTTAAGGCAGTTGTATGTATTTTATACAAATTCCAGACAGAAAGCAAAAGATCCTATATTTCCAGTAAAATTATAACACATTTTCTTAATATATCAGCTGTTTCCAGAGTTATAGCATAGCTAGCTAATATATGATATTTAATTTCTTTATAATTTTTTAACTCTATATCTATTTAATATGAAATATAAAATGCATTCAAATCGCATAGAGAATAAAATATTCTTTAATATTTATATTAACATTAAATGTGAAAAAATGATATTTAACATAGTTTTTTCAAGAAAAACTGTTAAAATCTTTAAATCAGGGTACTTCCAGTTGACCATTTCTAACCAAAATCTAATCAGCTCTTCACATGGATGTAACGAAGAGGAATACGAAAGAATTATAATTTTTTGAATTGTAGTATGGAAGTTATCGTAGACGAAAATTTTGTTACACATGTAACACGAGGGGGGTGGAACAGGCTGATGATACTACTTTGATGACTGGTGGACGCCTCGGATGGCTGGCGTCCACGGCTTGTGAGAAGGAAGAACACACAGACACTTTACTTTTTACACTTTACACTGATGAACACTACGGACATGAACATAACTTGTTGTTTAAAAAACTAACTAATTTTATTTACAATTAAACTAAATGATTACATTATTAACTAATACAGCGGGCGGGCGCCCCAAAAACTAAAACACTACATGTTCACTCTTACGAGTATCTGAATTCAACTCTCCCATGTTTATCCCATGGCTAACTAATACCGACTGCCTTAAAACAAAAACGCTATCTCCAGGATAGTATTATCTTAGGGGTTCGGGGTGCATAGGCGAGGTCATTCTAAAGTCAAGCACGTATATATAATAATTTCCAGACTTAATAAATGTCTTGACTGTCATAATATGATAAGAATTTCTAAACTGAATTTTGACATTTATAACTTAAACAGATAAACATAGTTAAAATATGATTGTCGAAACTATAATTTAGAAGAGTTTATAAAAAAGATATTTATCTGCTATTGTGCTTACCCTCGCCTTGTCACATTATCCTCCCCTTAAGACATAAATATATCGCAAAATCGATATATTTATTCTTAAATCCTGAACTGAAGATAGTTTCCAAATTCTGCAACCACAGAACATAAAACACATACATAAAACAAATAAAACATCAAACATATTACAAATATGAGACACAAAACATAAAACATAGAATACAAAAATTGCAAAACAGGTACAAATGTACAAGCACAACATAATATGTAACACACAAAAGGTATCAAACTTACAACATTACAAAAGCAAAAAAATTTAACAACATAAAGCATCAAACATATTACAAATATGACACAAAGCATAAAACATAGTATACAAAAATCGCAAAACAGGTACGAATGTACAAACACAACATAATACGTAAAAACACACAAAAGGTATAAAACCTACGACATAAAGCATAAAGCTTACCAACATAAAACATTATAACCATAATGTAAACTCAATAAAAACGTGAAACGTTTTAACAAATTACAAATTCAAATATCAAATGCTAAAAAGGAAAAGGGTATTTTACTTTCCTATCTAATAAAAATTACTAATCTAACATGCAACTTAACTAGCCAAAAAAACTAAACACTAACAAAAATCGTCATATAATCGTCATAAATGAAAACAACACAAAGGTCACTGCACTGAACGAGGGAGGGGGGTGTTCACACCTAAGCGGTCTAAGGGATGGCACTACAAAAAATTTGGGAACACTTCTGCAAGCGATAACGTCGTTCCTGGAATCTAACACGATATCACCAGTGGCGTGTCCTCCATGGGTGCGGCGTAAAACTTGCACAGGTGGGCACGCCAAGTTGTCCTCTCCGACGTTCATGCCCAAGTCGCCATTCTCGATGTCCTCTTCGTTGACCATTTGCAGATCCATTTCGTGCAGGTTTTCGTCATATACTGTGTACATGTCCAGTTCATCAGCTACTTCGCTGTGTTCTTCCTCAGTCTCACATTTCGCTGTTTCCTCCGGCAGGCAATTCTCTTCAATCATTTTTCCTTCTTGTACGCCCTTGTCACTCGCTGTGACGACTATTGTCGGACTTTCCGGTCGTGGTATGTCTACCACCGCAAAACGATCCTCTATTGCCAGCAAGGACTCAATTTCTTCTAAACTGATCCTCCCTACTGGCAACTCGTGCACTCCATGCCCTGGAGACAACGAATCTAACGGCGCCTGCGGTGCGTAGACCTGGTGCGTCCATGCTGGACCATAAAAACTTGGCGTACAAGCCGGAAAAAATGACGGTGGTAATATGGTGCGTCCTGCATATGTTATTTCTAACCAACGCACCATATCTGTGCCAGTGGTAGGCCGCTTGTACAATGGAATTTCAAAATACAATTCCCTTGCCTTACCACTGAGCCTAAACACTATTGCACTGCCGAGAAAAACTTCATCCCAGCCGTATCGTCTGCTGGCTGCTGCCATGTTCTGGATATATTCTCCCACTCTGCCATCACCAGAGAACGTATTCATTGCAAGCAATACCTCAAGCATGTCTGGTGACGGCTGATACGGCCTGGGTTGCTGTATCATCGCTGGCGTCGTGGTCGCAAATGTGTACATATTGTACACCAAGTACACTCTCCTCGGTCACAAACTAATAATTCTAAAACTAATAACGTAAGATCTTTTCGGATGAATAAGAGTAAATCATTACTCTCATTATCCTACCCGTTGACTGCGCCACTGTAACACGAGGGGGGTCTTTGAGAAGCTGACTGCAATCCTACCGACTGCTTCACTGTAACACGAGGGGGTGGAACTGAAGCTGATGACTGGTGGACGCTCTGATGGCTGGCGTCCACGGCTTGTGAGAAGGAGAACACACATACACTACCACTTTGTACACTTTACACTGATGAACACTACGGACATGAACATAACTTGTTGTTTAAAAAACTAACTAATTTTATTTACAATTAAACTAAATGATTACATTATTAACTAATACAGCGGGCGGGCGCCCCAAAAACTAAAACACTACATGTTCACTCTTACGAGTATCTGAATTCAACTCTCCCATGTTTATCCCATGGCTAACTAATACCGACAGCCTTAAAACAAAAACGCTATCTCCAGGATAGTATTATCTTAGGGGTTCGGGGTGCATAGGCGAGGTCATTCTAAAGTCAAGCACGTATATATAATAATTTCCAGACTTAATAAATGTCTTGACTGTCATAATATGATAAGAATTTCTAAACTGAATTTTGACATTTATAACTTAAACAGATAAACATAGTTAAAATATGATTGTCGAAACTATAATTTAGAAGAGTTTATAAAAAAGATATTTATCTGCTATTGTGCTTACCCTCGCCTTGTCACACACACACAGACACACACACACACACACACACACACGCACGCACGCACGCACGCACATATACAGACAGACATCATCGTAAAAATAGTAAAATCGTGTTCTAGGGACCCTAAAACGTGCTTATTCATCAAAAACTCACCACCGAATTTTTTGACCAAAGACAATACCTTCGTTACCTAAAGGTGACGGAAGGTAAAAACACAAAAATCAGTAATAATTCCTCCGTGACTTCTATAATATTCTCTCACGGAGTGAGTAATGTTGTACCTACATTAGTTATTGCAAATAACCATAGTAAAAGTAAATTATGAGTTGGTGTTGGATAAAAATAGTTCAAAATTAAAATAAATCAAAACATTGATCTTGTCAAAGTGTCATTGTTCTTGTTAAAGTGACACGCGCACACATATCAGCTGATTCCAAGCACTTCAAAGTTGTTCCAGTCACGTGTCTGTCGCGCCCACGGTCGCGCCCTAAAATTTTTACATCGTATTTTTTACTCGCATATGGTGAAATAAAAATTCGACAATGATTTTCGATTTCGTCATTTTTGATAAAATTATAGTTAGTAACAGAATTGAAACAATTTAACAATGTTTCAAACAAATATTGTTATTGTCACACGGATAATCCTCATATATTTGTCATTTAAACATGAAAATTTGCGTAGTAAAAACATTTGTCATACGTGATATTCAGCGCTATTTACACATGAATACCTACAAATTCTGTGGTCCGTGCTTTATGTCATTTAATTGTAGCCATGTTGTTGGCTCGTCCACATTAAAAACTACATGAAAATGTCATGACAGAAGTTCAGATTTATTAATTCCGTGTGTTTTGAAAAAGTAATTAAGCTGGAAGAGTATTAATTATAGGATTTATTAAGTGCTTCATTAGCCTCAATATGTACTTGCAATTATCACTACATAAACATCAATCAGATTTATAATTTGTTCGAAATGTCACTCTGAAACTGAATTTCACTCATATAATGAAAACTTCGTTTAAATTTGTCAAAAGCAAATAAATATTCATGAAAATTATTTGTATGATTTATATGTATTAATAAATAATGTTAGCATAATGTTTCTCTGTTCCGCTACAATAATCTAAATCGCCCAATAAAATAATTTCTTTTTGATTGTTTTAAACTGCCAAAAAACAAAGGTAAACTGTACTCTGTTCGCTGAAACGAGAGAATGCGGAACTAATTCGTGAACAGAATCATGTTATTCTATTGGCTCGGCTCCAAAATTATTCTCTTTTGACCAATAGCTTTGTTCAAGAATGGGGTCCTGCACCATAACAAAATATAAAATGTATTACTCAATAAATAGCGATTAAGTTGAAAAAGAACAACATTTTTTTACCTTCCGCTACCCTTAGTAAGGGAGGTATAGGGATCGTGTTAAAAATCGCATATCAAGATTTTTGTAGATGACCACGTTTTAAGGTCCCTCGAATCCAATTTTAACATTTTCACGATGATGATGCTGTGTGTGTGTGTGTGTGTGTGTGTGTGTGTGTGTGTGTGTGTGTGTGTGTGTAAATCCTTTGCTCTAACTCAAACACTATCATTCAGAAAATTTTGAAACTGTATTTCTACCTTATTCTAATATGGAAAGAGACCATTAGATTTTGGTGTATATCAGATAACCGGAAGTGACACTTTATTTGAAGCTCAAAATAGATTTTCCTCGAAAAATACCTTTTGAAGATCCGTGTTATTATAACTATTAAAGATTATTAAATTTTCTACAGATTTGTATAAATACTTTTTCTATATATTTTATGGATAAATTTATAAAATATCTATAATTATAATCCCGGAACCTACGCTTTAAACAAGCAAAACTCCTTGGTTACAGTTCATATCTCAAATGTATGTAACTGACAGATAAATGTCACTGTCAAAGAACTAATCATTTCAAATTAATAATAGTAACGTTTTAAAAAGAAAATAGTAAATAGAACCATAGTTATATGGAATGGATATTAATACAGTTTCCACAATAACTAAGTATGTAAGTATGTATATTTAAATTAATAAAAATTAAATAGCGGGAGGTTTGGTGTTGGCCACATCAGATTTTTTAATATGCATTTCTGAAAACTAGTGGCGTCCATGCTAGAGGAAATTAGTTTAAACATTCTTCGCTCTTCTAGTTCAAGCTCATTTAGTTTTCCGTTCCAGTATTTCAAAAAATTTACTGTAACTCGTATAAGTTATTTATCTGCCTCCAGTTCCATATAAAAACAGTAGCTATTTACTTATGCACTGATAAACCTTCCTTTGGTAGAATCAGTTTTTCATCAGCTAAAATAACACATTCGTATGATAATCCGTGTCCAAATCCCGTATTAGCAGGAACAGAAAAACATGACGCTGGGTAATCTTGTAATTGCGTTCAGCCATGAAATTACATCCGATAACCCATTAGTACGTTGTTGACTCGCGTCTGCTGATATCGCCAATTATCGCCTTCATTTTACCGATAATTCGAATTTTCCTTCCATGCCACTGCTAATTTTTCAAATGTAGGATCAGGAAGTATTGTTTTACTGTTATTGTTATTGCTATGGCATCAGACAAATCTCACGGAATACGTAATCATAGATTCGAACATTGATAAAGCCTTTAGTTTGCTTTTCCCGAGATTTTACAGCATTGTCAAAAAATATGGTTACATCTGATAAATACGGGAAAAGCAATAAAAAATCTGATGTGGCCAGCACATTACCTTCCGTCAGTTCTATGTATTTTGTACAAATTTCATACAGAAAGTTCCTTGCTAAAGATTCTATTTCTTGTATATTACCTTCCGGCAGTTGCATGTATTTTATGTAAATTCCATACAGAAAATTTATGGCAAAAGATCTTGTATTTCCAGTAAAATTATTAGACAAACACACTATGTCAATTTCACTTGACACTGACATCTTTCAATCAGAATTTTTTTAATATAGTAGCTGTTTTCATAGCTAGTCTACTTTATGAAATTTAATTTCTTTATAATTTCTCTCTATCCATTTAGTATTTAGTATAAAATGCAGTCAAATCGTATAGAGAATAAAATATTCTTTAATATTTATAATAACATTAAATGTGAAAAAATGATATTTAACATAGTTTTTTCAAGAAAAACTGTTAAAATCTTCAAATGATGGTACTTCTGGTTGACCAATTGTATCCAAAATCTAATCAGCTCTTCATATGGATGCAACGAAGAGGAATACGAAGGAATTATAATTTTTGGAATTGTAGTATTAGAAGTATCGTAGACGAAAATTTTGTTACACACACACACACACACACACACACACACACATACACACACACGCGCGCACACACACACACACACACACACACACATACACACACACACACGCACACACGCACGCACGCACGCACACACACACACACACACACACACACACACACACATACAGACATCATCGTAAAAATAGTAAAATCGTATTCTAGGGACTTTAAAACGTGCTTATTCATTAAAAACTCACCACCGAAATTTTTGACCAAAGACAATACCTTCCTTACCTAAAGGTGACGGAAGGTAAAAACTAATTTAAAAATTCCTTACTTTTTCATGGATGAGAAGAACAAATTTTTGTTCAGTTGGATAACCGGAAGTAGTAGTATAATTCATGCAATAAACATTTGTTCTTAAAGAAATATATCTAAATATTATTTTTTAACAATTTATGTTATTACAAATATTAAAGAACATTAAATTCCTCATATATTACATTTAAAATCTTCTTTACATTTTCTATAATTGAAAATAAATAATATTATAACGTTAAGTGTTAGTGATAAGTGGTAAGTATACAAACCCAAAACTTTCCACGTACAATTAGTGCGACAGAAATAATTATCTGGATAAATATTAAACTCTCTTTATATTATTTATATACCTACTAATTGTTCTTTTGCAATTTAAAATTTGTACACTATATTTTTAATAAATATTCATAATACATATCAATATGGGTTTTTCTTTTTCTTTCAAATATTAAAAAAACTAATTTTAAAAACACCGGTCTACGTTTTAAAGATCTAGGTTTAGTTAGTTGCATATGTTGATAGATGGCGAACTTTATAACGATACAAAAGCATTGAGTTTCCAATCTCTCTTTATATAATTGTCTCTGCTTAATTCATACAATTCGCAGATGACTTTGATCTGACTTCTTTTAAAAAAAATACTGTATGTATCTTATTCTCAATAATTATTGTAGCGAGATCCTCCTTAAGAATTCTTAAAGCTGGATGAACATTTTTCATTTGGTAAGCAGACTGTTTATGGCATTTTATTTGGATCCGTCGAGTTTTGATGAAAAGGGCTATACTTTCGCTAGCAATAATATTGCCCTTGTTCCGAAAGATCTTGAAGTGCAAGACAAAAAAAATACATGCGTTCACCTATCGAAATTCTTAGATAATACCTATATTTAGCTGAATTTCCCTGAATCAATTTACTTGAAACATTACAGTAATCTCGAACATGGGTTATAAATATTAATTACTGTAACTGCATATAAAGTTATGTAAATCCAATATGACATGCAATGATAATGGGTAATATATTTTTATTATGCATGTTTATATCTATACTTTATTAGCTGTAGAATATATTAATGCGTAATAAAGAATAGTGCAATAAAAATTTAACAAGAATAAATACTAGTACGTATGTAGGCCATGCTTAGTGATGTGCAAATTTCGGAAACTTATATTTTTGAAAGTTTCATTGAAAATTTTATTGAAAGTTTCACAAAATGTTTCACTATGAATTTCAATGAAAGTTTCATATAAAAATTTCAGTGAAACTTTCATTGATAGTTACATTTAAATTTCAAGAAACTTAACATTTGTTACATTTGTTCGTTGAATTTGAAATATTTGGATCTCATATTAACTAATTTAAGAATAAACAAGAAAAACAAAATAAAAATTTATTACCTATTCAAAATGTAATATATACAAAATTTTTTAAAAAAATGGAAATTATCTTGTCTCTTGTATTTATTTCATTGAAATATCGCCAAATCCTACCTTTAATTTTCACCATACTTAAACTGTACTGGGGCCTCGATTTTGTAACTTTAAATTCTGTCAGAATTGGGTTTTGCCCACTACGAATTCTACTGCTCGAGACCAGTAGAATTTGAAATCTGATAGATTTGAAATTTCCCCCATTCTTTCTTTGATAGATTTCAAATTCTACTGGACTAGAGCAGTAGAATTCGTAGTGGGGAAAACCCAATTCTGGCAGTATTTAAAATCTGACAGAAATTAAAGTTACAAAAGGCCCTGAATCCTGAATTTTATATTGGAAAAATATATAAGTTCCAACATATAGATTAACCAAACACACTCACGTAGATAAGTGCAGGCGCATGCATGTTATCTGCGCAGAGAGCGGTCGACGCATGCGCAGTGTAGCTTATGAAATTTTCATGAAACTTAGGTCTGAAATTTTCATTTTTGAAATTTTTCAATTGAAACTTTCAATATGAAACTTTAAAATGGCACATCACTAGGTCACGCTTAATAGTTACCAACTATGAATAAAATAAACTAGGTAGTATGCCAAGTCTGAACAAGTCTGTACGTCTTACAAATCTGTAAAAAACTGACAAAAATGCATCGACTTTTGTTGATTAATATAAAATTATACATAAGAGTAGCGATTATGTTCATTATTTACAGATTTGGAGATCTGTAATGCCCGGTTGCAAAAACGTTCATCAACTCTTTGTTTAATTAACGGATCATCGAAACGAACAGATGCAACGCGATTTTTTGACAGCAGTAATTTAAATGTCACAATAACAAGGAAACTGATTGTATTTGTTCATTTTTAAGGTCCGTATTAAACAAAGAGTTGATGAATGTTTCTGCAAACGAGCATTAGACTTACACATTTGTTCAGAATATTGCCCTAAGTTTTTGTAGAAAGAAAAATGTAAACAAAATATCTTTTAAAATATAATTTCCAATTAAATAATACCTCGGTAGAATTGATGTCTTCATTAAAAGCAAAATTAACTAGGGGTGAAAGTTTTCTTTAAGGAAGTTGTTCTTTTGTTAGTTACAAAGTAAATGAATCAAAGTAAAAGCAAAAAGTTCAAAGTTCCCGCCAGCTGGCCAATTGTTCGCAGCCCTGTTGCTTCTGTGGTCGATGACTAACTGGGATAAAAATAGACGGATCTTAGTTTATCGTTGATTCTGCTTTCGTGTATGATGTAAAGTCGAGAGTATAAATAGCTATGTAATCAAACAAAATTTGAATATTAATCACGAAAAATGCATCGCGTTTTTCACACTTTATAAATAGTCAACATGTATTTATAACTAAGTGTAATGTGCTCTAAATTTATTAAGTACTAGCTGATACCCCCAGACTTCGCAACCGCGAATCAATTTAATAATTTAAATATTTCTAAAATTCTTCCAAAACATCAAAACTTATTTTGTTATGAATTCGGCTGAAATTTACAGGAAATAAATAAAATTAACTGAAAATCATTTATTTATACTTAAAGTTTATAGAAAATGATGATTTTTTAATGACTATTTCACTCATAAATATACTTCGACAAAACACTGTCACAAAAAAAATTTCGCACCCTATGAGCCAATAAGATGTATTTTTACAAGTAAGTGAGTTTTGATAAGCGAAGTTTTTATTAAAAACGAGTCGATTCGGACAGGAATCTGTTTAAAACGTTGCAAAAGCAAACTGAAACATAATGGTCCGTATTCCGAGCTCACTTTTATAATAAAAGCGCTTTTATGGAGCACACTTCACATAAGAATACAATGTAAAAGCTCGCTCCATAAAAGCGCTTCTATTATAAAAGTGCGCTCGGAATACGGGCGAATACCTCTAAACACAATAAAAATTACAAGATTTTTGTCAAGAAAAAAATTATATAAATGATTACCTGATTTTTATTTTGGAAATAGTCATCCGAATACCATTCGTGGTTAAATTTTATCCTGGAAAAAATTTCCAATTGCTTTACTCGAGCCTGTTACCAATTTATCTCGTGACATTGATCAAAAATCACTCGTTTGACAACTCGTGATTTTTTTGTCAATGTCACTCAATAAATTGCTAGGCAACCGGCTCTCGTAACAATCTAAAAAAAATTTCGGCAAAAATTTTCCACTTATGATAATATGAAAATATTTGATTGACAGCAGAAAAGTGTGGTTTTGATATTTTGACTGTCGGTGAGGCTGCTCGCGGAACTTAAAAATTAATTATAAAAATCTATGCAATATTTTGAACTCTAACAACTTGTACACTGGCTTGCAAAAAAATCGCGTACACCTATTTTTTGCTGTATTGAATCGGTTTTGAAATTTAACTTGTCAATGTCATTAAATAGTGTCAAATAAGATGCCAAAGTTAACAGAAAATAAGAAATACATACTTGGGTGTTCTTTCATTTTTCTGGATTACAAGTATATATGTTTATATAATTTAATAGTAACTCAAACAAGATGAAGAATTTACTCTACAATAGATAAAATTGTGACATGCTACTGACAACAGTGACAACTCCATTGACATTTGATTGAAAAATTGTATTTAAATAGCTAAAAAAAGGTAAAAACTCGGTTACTTGATTTTTAAGGTGTACGCGATTTTATTGCAAGCCAGTGTACGACACGTCCTGAAGCTGAAAGAACATCTCTACAAAATTTGGCGTCTATATGTAAAACGGTTTATATTTGCCTAGCGATTATTTTTTCACTTTTATATATATCAGATAGTTTTAATAAAATTGACAACATTACCATAGCAACAACTCATAATGCCCTTGAGCGTTATTTGTTATATAATAACCCTGAAAGCAGGTTTGTTATGATAATAATATACCAGTCGGACATTATAGTAATTAACGTATCAAGAATGCTATAAGGACAATAACGCCAGAGGTCAACAGTATACTTTCTGAGGGCCTTTGGCTCGAGGTGTGTACGTTGATCGAAGGCATTATTGTCCGTTTAACTCCTGTGGTGCCTTCAACATTTATGTCCGACTATAATTTTTTAATATTCTACGGATTACGGAGCAGATAGTTTTAATGAAATTTACGAAGTAGGTAGGCTATGAATGCTTCTACTTGTTTTTTTGCTTTATCCCAGTGTCAATATCAATTTCTTGACTACATTACTATAGCAACAACTCATAATGCCCTTGGGCGTCATTTGTTATATAATTACCCTGAAAGCAGGGATAATAATAATATACTGTAACGTTTTTATTTATTTGGGAGAAGTGTAAATATTAGACAATTATTATTAATTAAAATAAGTGTTTATTAAAATATAATGAATATGACTATTACTAATATTAAACAATTATTAAAAACTAATTAAGACAAAAACTATAATTAACTAGATAACACAAAACACTATTTATTAACACTACTATTTATTTCTACACTATTTATTTTACTGTACTCTTGTACTTTTATTTAACTGTTCATTTATTTTACTACGCGTTCCAATCTTAGACTGCCGGTCTGTTGCAGGCTTTTGTAGACTGTTTACGCGATATTTATATCACTATATTTGTCACTATTTATATCACTTTATTTCACTATTTATTTTACTATGTATTTATATCATTCAATTGTCCGATCCAGTATCACCAACTGTACGTATGCCGCAATTCTTTAACACCAATGCCGAGTATCCACTCCAACTCGCTGTTACTATCCTCGTATACTTAGCTTCCCAATACTCGTCAACACTACCGAGTATTCACATCCACAGCTATCCCAGTTTACCAGTAACTTCCCGAGTACCTACTTGACGCAAGCTGCATACGCTCACTACGATACTACTGTGCTTCTCACTAACAATTTACTCTCTAACACTCGTTGGGAATGTCTCTATGACTCTCTCTGTGTAACTATATAACTAACTCTCCGGCATAGCTGCGTCCCTTTTACACAGCTGCCATTACCTTCTAGAAGGCTCTAGAATATTCGACCGCATGATAATAATGAACACAAAAGGTTCAGGCGACCGCAAGTAATCATACACGTCGCGACTTGTTTGTTTACGTAGCCCGGCTGCTAGCGCGATTACGTCATCGCTATAAATAGACACTCGCTCATTGCTGCGGCGCGACTGCGACGGCGGCGGCGACGGGGGGCGTTCCACGTTACAATACTATAGTTGGACCTAAATAAAATAAGTAAACTAACCTAATAAAATCTAACATTCCGCCAATAATTATTTATATTGCAAGTACTCTACGTGAAAATAGTCAAAAATATATAAACAATAAAAATATGTATGAATTTTTTAAAGAATTAGTCACCATCAGTTTTGTCACGAACATTGCTTTTCAAACATAACAACGTGCTTAACATCTGTATGCAAATTAAGATAATTTAAATATTTTAAAACGTTTAACAATATATTATTTTTTGTGCTTGTCAATTGTCATCATTGTTAAAAAACAAAAGACAAAAGGTAAAAATAAACAAGAATTTATAAAATGTTGAAATTCTGAATCATACATTCCAGAAGTTCTAAAACTAATTTTCCCTGGTTGGTTCTCTAGTAATTTTAACATAAATAAAATATTATTGGTTTGGATCTAGACTTATCTATTTTTCATTCGCTACTAGATAATAAATATTACATTTTCACTGGATTGGCTCGATCGGAGAACAATGAAACATGCAAACGAATAAATATTTATAGTGAGCCATGGAAACAGTAAAGCAAGCAATTTTATGCACTTGTATTATTTTTATTTCTGCAGTGATTGCTGTTTCATACCGCGTGATTTAAAAGTATAAAATCAATTTAAACTGCAACTGTCCTATAAAACTGTTATTTACGTGCAATATTTTTCGAACTTGATTTAAACATCAAACATAAATTTTATTTGAAGGTAAAAAGTGTATCAATGTTATTGCGTAACTGGGAACTGAATAAAGTGATAGTACACGGTCAATAAATTGTTATTTAGAGGATGCACGGTCATAAAGGTACATTGGAATACTGAAAAATTTATTGAAAATATGTGATATTGCATTTCCTGCAAATATTAGGAATTGTAAAGGAATTTTTAATTTTGATTATCGTTTGATTAAATACCGAAGTAAAAAAGAGAATACACAATACACTAAATAACTTCTGTATACAATGTAATGTTTGCATACACTCATGCACATCGATGGGAATAGATTAAATTTCATTATTCAAAAATTCTTTGATTAAGGCCCGGTATTTTCACTTCCGAATAAAGTTTCGAATAAGTACTCGTTAAATAAATTTATTCTATATATTTATCCAACGAATAATTCCATTGCGTCTTTTCACACATTTTACAGAAACAAATAGCTATCTGTCGAATAACTTTAATGTTCGCGAATTGGTAACCTTGCAGAGTGAATTTGTGTCCGTAGAAAAGAATGGAGTTTGGCGTAGTCATGTTAAGCAGACAAGGATGAAATATGTCAACTTCTTTTGAATCCTTAGTTGTCAAAATTATGTTTGACATCTTTAATGTCATCTATATTCTTCTGTAATTTAACAAGTATACTGTCTAATGCAGCAATCATATGTGGTAAACGAGATATGTATATTGTAAAATTGTCCTTGTACTTTTTGTATATTTCTTTCAGTTCGAAGTAAATATTTGTCATTGTATTCAACAAAAGTATCCAAAATTTGAAAATATTTTGCCAGCGTCAAATGAAAGGATCTTTATATTGATTTACCTATTCACGGTTTTAGATAAAAAAAATGCGATCCCCAATATAAAATAATAAATTGTTTTTATAATCGGAATCTGTCAAAAAATTCCTTCATGTATTTGGTTATGTCGCTGTCTGATGGTGTATGATCGATTTCTCACGTTATTGATTATTTATAGTTCAAAATATCTTCATAATCATCAAAAATATTTAATATATCCATTTTGTTAATAAATCTACACTATGTGGAAATGTAATGAACTTACGAATAAACGGTTATTCGCTACCCAATTACTGAATAATTTGTTCCGCGAATAACATGTTATTCTTTCGAATAAATTTATTTGCAAGTGAAAAGACAACAAAATTATTTATCTAGAGGTTAAATTTATCTAAACTTTTATTCGCAACTCAGATTCTACCAATCACTAATGGCAATGGCTGGGAGCATGAACAACTGATTAAACAAAACGTAACAATGTAAAACAATTAAATTAATGTCAAAAAAGTATACATTTGTTTGTTACTTAATTTAACTTATTTTGTAAACAAAAAAAAAACTTTTTGAAATGTTTACGAAGAACGTATTAATTGATATAAACATTAATAAAAAACAATAATAATAATTGTTGAAAAGAGAAAAAAATGGCGGTTTCTATTTTATTAAAATAATTATGGGTTGCCATTTGAAAAATAAAAGTTGATAGTCGTATCTTGTAAACCTGACTTTATAAAAAATATCTACATCTGCCATCAAATAATATATGTAAAATAATAAAACTTTTATATGAGCCATTTTTTTTCTACTACTTATAATAAAAAAGATATAGGGGGGGGCTGTCTTCCCAGATTCACCGTGTATACACACCAGGTTGCCTACTTCACAATTACTTTTTCTTCCAAGCGCCAGACGGCGATACGTGCAACATTGTCTCATTTGTTATAGTGGTCGTAAAGGGTATATATGACCCGCGTATCAACCCAACGATTATCGCACATTTTCATAGTCAAAATTAACTGTCAATGTCAAATAAAGAAAACGAATCCCTTAGCAACGAATATAAATAAGGTGATATTTTTTTTGTTTTTATCATCTCTGTGATAGACATGTAACTAGGGAGATTCTGAATGTTGATTGGCGGAAAACATATCATATGACTCATGAATTATATTCTTATAATAAAATACCGGACATAAATCTTATTTCTGGCTGAAATGAACTATACATCCTATTTACTGTATTTCTTTCATCTACCCACACTTGATCCTATTTTTTGTCTTTTTGTCCTGCAGGTGAATGGCGACGATGAGTGGGAGTACGAAGAGATTATCCTGGAGCGTGGAGGCGCGGGCCTGGGCTTCAGCATCGCGGGCGGCACGGATAACCCGCACGTGGGCGACGACACCGCCATCTACATTACCAAGTTGATCCCAGGGGGCGCGGCGTCTACCGACGGCCGCCTCCAGGTCAACGACAGCATCCTTTCCGTCAACGAGGTGCCCGTGGTAGACGTACCCCATGCCACCGCTGTTGATGCGCTCAAGAAAGCGGGGAACACCGTCAAACTGGTAAGAGAATTTCTTTTCAATATGGACCCTTAGTAACATTTGTGAGCTTCTCAGATTAGTGATAAATGTTCTTCACATTATTTTTTTGTGTAAGACTTTAACATGTAAAATTATATTTTCGTAACTTCCTGCTTCCCAAATTATTTTAGGTAAAAAGCTTCGAATAAATATTGTAAAGCTTAAAATTCTGCTCCTGAATCAAGAATCATTAAACAAATAGTTATTTACATTATACGTGCGGTAGGTGTTATTTTACAACGCGAGGTTTTATATTGAAGCACGACGCGCAGTGGATTGCTGCAATAAAACCGAGCGTTGTACAAATACCTAACGCACACATGTATTAAATTTTTTGGCCGAGATATCTATTAAAATATGTATTTTCTATAAATTTTGCTTGTTAACATTAAACCATTGTTGTCATCAAGCGAGCTGCTATCAAAACAATTTATTGTAGGCTCAGCATCAAGGCGCTTTGAAAAACAATGAAACGTCAAAATAATCAAAAAATTGTATTTCTTGATTTCTATCTTAGTCAGTAATTGCTAAAAGCAAGGCTAAAAGTATTGTAATCATATCTATCAAAAAGAAAAATGACAGACAGTGACGAATCTATAACATCTACTCCGCCAGAGTTATGTGAACAAGCAAAAAATGTTTCATCGGAATTACTCCCTGAAAATTCAAAAGCCCGTTACGAGGGATATTATCAAGTTTTCATACGGTCGTAATGACGAAAAAAAAAGTTAACAATTGAGAGGTTGGGTTGGGACAAGACCAAGAATTTGCACTTTGATTATTTTATTTATTAGGGATGTCTATTGTCTAAGCTGCTATATGCTGGATAGAAAATAAGGTTAGGCAGACTAGTTCCTACATACGTAGTTCCTAAACAGACTACATGAATGATTCTAATGTTACTTACCCTTTTCGAAATTTTTCATTAAAATTAATTTCAAACATTTGAAATAAAATAAATAATTCTCATCAATCATTCCACAAATTTTATCATTTGAAAATTTTGACAAATTGACATTGCCGACTGAGAATTATGCTAACAGATGGCGCTGGTAGATTAAATTAAAAGAAATTCAGTTTTATTTATTTATTTATTTATTTATTTACTATTATTGAACGAAAATTGCGGTAGCTAGCGTTTTTGTAGGCACCTTTATTATTACAAAGTAGATTTCTTTATTATTGGCCTCTTAAAACTTAAAAATATGGGTGTGTATTTATTCGGTGCGGCAAAGTCATGGCATGTGTAAAATCGCAACTACCATGGACGCCAACGATGTGTGTTTGTTATGTTTACACTTTAGGAGGCCAAAAAATAATTTTACATGCTTTGTAACGGTAGAAATTAAGTATGAAAATGTGGAAAAACACCCCAAAAATAGCGATAACCATGGAATCGAAATAGAAAAATTATCAAATGTTCAACGTTTTACCTGCCAGATTATAACAAAGCTATTACAGCACCCAAAAGAGTTCGTTTATAGGTCAATCGTGTGCTCTAATAGATTAGTACTATTTATTTTTTTAAAATTGGTGACTAGGAATATCAAAAAATATCAAATGTCAAATCTCACTAAATAAACGAACACCATCGATTGTTAAGAATATTATTTTTTTTATCATTATGAATTTAAAAATATTTACGTTATACTGAATCGTAAACCTCTTATAACAGAGTTTTGTCTCTAGTGGTTAGGAAGGTTTTTAAGGGCTCCGCCCGTTAGCAACATATATACAGTTCTATTTATTCGTTATATCGCCATATGTTTTCAAAGACTATTTCGATCATATAGTTGCACGGATAACAAGCTCGCTTCTCTCGCTCGTTAGGTACCGTGCTCGCCGGTAAAGTTCTAAGTTACGGTCTTGCAATGTAGTAAAATTATAAAGAAATAGAAAATATCGTAGATATTTGATATTACAAAAATTCCCTAAATATTGAAATTACAATTTATTATTTAAAAGGTTTACAAAGGCGCAAGAAAAATATTGTATAAAGAACTCATATCATAATTGTCGATTATTTTGTTCGAAGGGCTTTAATCTATTTCAGTTTAACAAAAATTACAAATAATGATAAAAATCAATTAACCTAGCTTGACAGATAAATCGCTAACATTTGTTAATGAGCCGATTTCACATTTTTTAAGTATTTTAAATTAAAGTTTTTGTACATTTTTCATAGTAACAAAAAATAATTTATTATTATTTTCGTAAATAATGAAATAAAAAGATTGGCGCCTGAAATAATCATGAAAACCAATCCCTTACTCCTGTGACGTCGGAGTACATACCGTACGTCATTCATAGCCAATAGGAAAACAATTGTCTATCATCTACGATTTATATAAATAAAAGTAGGCGATAGTTTTTCACATGTTAAACTGTATGTACCTACTCTGACGTCACTTCCTGTTTCAGATCACGTGACTTTTTCAAAATCTTACACAAATTTCAATAATAATTAATTGTAAAATATCTAACAGATATTTCGTGAGGTTTTCAAATTTGAGGCTCTTTAAAGAACAATATCTTTTAAAATTTAGTAGGTACTTAGTGATAAAAATCTTGCAACAGCAATATTATTAGTTTCAATTCCATGGCTATCTCTATTTTTGGGGAGATTTCGACATTTACAAATAGGAAACACTAAC
This sequence comes from Harpalus rubripes, assembly GCA_963082715.1. Lineage (NCBI taxonomy): Eukaryota > Metazoa > Arthropoda > Insecta > Coleoptera > Carabidae > Harpalus > Harpalus rubripes. The sequence goes on along the minus strand of OY720449.1, from coordinate 10,825,738 downwards.
TAGCGGTGAATATTAGAACTACAAACAGTGCTACACATTTGACATTTACATGGAACTACAACTATATGACTACAAAGATTGTATTATACATGCTTGGAATATTAAAAAATAAAAATACCAATAAATGAGAAAATAATACGAAAACTAAAAAAACACAATTGACAGCAATGCTCCGCGTACAAAATGTCAACAAAAAGTGTACCATTGTTTAATACAATCAGCGCCGTCTCTTGATACTTCAAAATCTTAATAGCGCATGCAAAATTAATTTCATTTATTGATTCTGGTGTAGAATTTTAGACTTAACAAATTTATTTGATTTTTTTTCTAAAATAATTAGGGATGTATGACATTACAAAAGTATGATTTTACATCTTATAGTCCTATGCTCCGGTGCCGCAGTTAACACCCTGTATAAATATAATTCGTGTTCTAATTTATTACGATGTTGGAGGACCCTATTATATTCAGTATACTAAAGATTTTTTAAGGAATAAATTTAAGAGACGAACTTCTCTGATTTTGGCCCGGTGGGTCTACTTTAAATTTGCATTCAGTATAATCTGGATTTAACTGACTCTTCCACATTTTTAGATTCAAATATTTTTGATCTTTTAAATCTTTAATCTAAAAGAAACGTAATGATTTTTGTAATACACAAACCTTCATCACCAGCTTATACCAGATCTCAAAATCATATTATAAAATAGAGACATTGGAAAGAGTGAATATAGTTAGTTAGTTCCACAACACACCTGACATGTTACAGAAAAGATTTTTTAAATTTTTTCTTGTGTTGATAACATTCAACATGCATTACCGTAAATTATAACTGTGACAAAAGTAAAAAATATTGTGAAACGTGCAGAAACTAGTCACGCTTTCGGTTGTTCTCTTACGGTAAGAGATCTGTTTTACCGTACAAATGTGAGTAAAGTAAATGTACCAAATAATTATATCGTAATTGTTTACTTAAACTAGAAGTTCTGCTCCAAATTCCGAGATAACATTATTGTGTTAAATTATACTCATCGTAATTTTATCTCAACTTTAATATTTCCTTAACTTTCTTCGCATTTCAAAGTGACATTATACTCGTTATCATCGTCCCAGAGACATTTAAACGCAGTGAAGAATGAAGACATTAATAATATTATATATTTTCAACTCTTCAGGCTGTGCTGCTCAATTTATTTATGAGGTATACCGTTATTACTCTAAAATAAAAATATTAAGGCATGAGTGCTTATAATCTAAGTAATTTAGTAGATGTGCATGCATATACTTCATTAGAAATAACCTTAGGAAATATCTAACAATATAACGACTATGATTATTCTTTCTATTTTTTTTATTTGAGAAAAACATATAAAATAATTCATTTCTGTCAGAAACCATTCACGGAGTTTAACTTAATAGATATTGTAACGTTTCTTATTTATTTGGGTGAAGTGTAAATATTAGACAATTATTGTTAATTAAAATAAATATTTATTAAACTATAATTAAAATGACTATTACTAATATTAAACAATTATTAAAAACTAATTAAGACTAAAACTATAATTAACTAGATAACACACACTATTTATTTATTTAAAAAATTAACACTACCCTTTATTTCCACAATATTAATAATTATTTATTTCCACTATTTATATCACTTTTTTATATCACGTTCAACTGTCCGCATACCGACCTCTCCACAGCATCTATATACTCAACTGACTCAACAGCGTCTGTATATTCAACTGCTCGGACAGAAGTCATACTTTCACCTCACTATCTGTCTATTTATGTAACAGTCTACCTTCCACAGCTTCAGTATCACCGACTGTCCGTATGCCACAATTCTTCACCACTACTGCCGAGTATCCACTTGTCGTTACTGACCTCGTATACCTAGTTTCCCAATACGCTTCAACACAATATAGTATTCTCTTTCACAGCTCTCCTGGTATACCAGTAACTTTCAAACTCGTCATTACTGTCCTCGTATACTATAGCTCGCCAACACTACCGAGTATTCACATCCACAACTATCCCAGTTTACCAGTAACTTCCCAAGTACCTACGCGACATAAACTGCATACGATACTGCTGTGCGTCTCCTAACACTTTATTCTAACACTCCATGTGAATGTCTCTATATGACTCTCCCTATATAACTAACTCTAACTCCCGAGCATAGCTGCGTCCCTTTTATACAGCTACCATTAACTTTCAGAGAGCTCTAGAATGTCTGACCGCATAATAACAATGAACACAAGCGACCGGATGTAATTAAACACGTCGCGGCTTGTTTACGTAGCCCCGGCTGCTAGCGCGATTGCGTCATCGCTATACTTAGACGCTTGTTCAGCATAGCTGCGAGGCTCACACGTTACAATAATGAACCGTAGATAAGTGAATTTTGTTTTTTTTTATGTAGCAAAACTTATAATGCTGTAAATGTGTTGTATTTTGATATCCTAAGGTTACGCTATAATATATTTTTATATTTTGCGTTCATAATAAAGTCATTGCGATACGCAATTGCGTATCGTAATGACCTACATTTCGATACGCAATTTTTTGTTTTAGACGGTTGGTACTTATAGATGACGCTTCTTTAACCCATTTTCACATAATTTATTTTTAGTTAATTGACAATTCATTTTAATAATATAATGTCGAAATTATTATTTTTTTTATTTAGGGACAATTTTAAGGAATGTTTAATAATTAATGTATCGGTTGGAATATTTTGATGAAAATTGGTATACTTATGTTTTTTGGTACGAGGAATATACTGCTGAGGTCGTTGTAGGTGTACTGCACACCCATTTTTGGGTATGAGGATGGTGTGATTTAAAAAATGGTCGAAATTTTTTAAAAATTAAAAATTCTAAAAATATGTATTTAAGTAGTTTGAAGGGTGTAGATTTAAGATTTTAAAACCACAGGTCAATATCTCTTTTCGTGTCCGAGATATTCGTCCTCAAAACTTTGCTCAAAAATGCCCATTTTTGGGTCATATCCCAAAAATGGTCAATTATACACCGCTGGCGATATCACCATTAGATTCTACGAGCAAAATTACATAAGTATACCAATTTTCATAATTTTTGAACAACTATTACAATCTCCAGTAGGAAAAGTCTGAAAATGACCAAAAATCGCAAAAAATCTAAGGTGTACCCCTTGCGATTTTTTCAGTTTTTGACGATTTTAAAGAATGTTTAATAATAAATGTATCCGTTGGAATATTTTGATGAAAATTGGTATACTTATGTTTTTTGGTACGAGGAATTTACTGGTGAGGTCGTTGAAGGTGTACCGCACACCCATTTTTGGGTATGAGGATGGTGTGGTTTCAAAAAGGATGGAAATTTAAAAAAAATTAAAAATTCTTAAAATTTGTATTTAAGTAGTTTGAAGGGTGTAGATTTAAGATTTTAAAACCACAGGTCAATATGTCTTTTCGTGTCCAAGATATTCGTCGTCAAAACTTTGCTCAAAAATGCCCATTTTTGGGTCATATCCCAAAAATGGTCAATTATGCACCGCTAGCGATATCACCATTAGATTCTACGAGCAAAATTACATAAGTATACCAATTTTCATAATTTTTGAACAACTATTACAATCTCCAGAAGGAAAAGTCTGAAAATGACCAAAAATCGCAAAAAATCTAAGGTGTACCCCTTGCGATTTTTTCAGTTTTTGACGATTTTAAAGAATGTTTAATAATAAATGTATCCGTTGGAATATTTTGATGAAAATTGGTATACTTATGTTTTTTGGTACGAGGAATTTACTGGTGAGGTCGTTGAAGGTGTACCGCACACCCATTTTTGGGTATGAGGATGGTGTGGTTTCAAAAAGGATGGAAATTTAAAAAAAATTAAAAATTCTTAAAATTTGTATTTAAGTAGTTTGAAGGGTGTAGATTTAAGATTTTAAAACCACAGGTCAATATGTCTTTTCGTGTCCAAGATATTCGTCGTCAAAACTTTGCTCAAAAATGCCCATTTTTGGGTCATATCCCAAAAATGGTCAATTATGCACCGCTAGCGATATCACCATTAGATTCTACGAGCAAAATTACATAAGTATACCAATTTTCATAATTTTTGAACAACTATTACAATCTCCAGAAGGAAAAGTCTGAAAATGACCAAAAATCGCAAAAAATCTAAGGTGTACCCCTTGCGATTTTTTCAGTTTTTGACGATTTTAAAGAATTTAATAATAAATGTATCCGTTGGAAATTGAGTAAGTTAATGTTACGAGTATTGTAGAAGGCGCAAAATATAAACAATAGTATAAAGAACTCATTTTATAAGACTTTCTTTCCCACTTGTCAATTAGAAAACTCGCTAACGCTCGTTTTCTAAATTTTGACGCGTGCGAAAAAAACATGTCTTATAAAACACGTTCTTTAATATACTATTGTAATACGAAAACTGAATATACTGGTACAAATATGTTTGAAATCAGATAAAATATCGTAAATTCTTGGAACATTTTCTATGATATTAGGCGATTTTTCGCGACGAACCAAAACGATTTGATTAATGAATTTTATGAACCAGTATGTTCTCGCGACGAACTAATGACGTCAATCATGGACCTAGTTCGTAGAATCTCGAACCGAGCTAGCGAGCTGGTTCATCGGTTTTCTCTTTCTAATTTCATTTCATCTCAGTCTACCTTCATTTTGTTTAGATACTTGATAGTGACAGTTTTATATTTTGATTTAAATTTAAAAAAAAAATCCAATGGATTAGAGAAATACTTGAAGTGGAAGTGAACAAGGGAACTACTGAAATGTTAAATGAAGGTAAAAGTTAGGTTAGTTTTGTTTAGAAATAATACTAAATTCTATCCGTTTTAACTATAGAGCGGTGCGAAGATAGATAAATATTTTGATCTAGTTTTCTGATTGGATAATACCCCGATATTATCCAATCAAACAACAAGAAAACTGCACTTATCTTCCCACCACTCTATAGTTAAAACGGATAAAGTATAAATCCATCCTTTACAGATCCTGTAGTTACATCAAAATATTTCGAAATACAACAGGTTAAACCAAAATTTCTCGCAATAACCTATCTTACGTCATAACGGTGACGTTTACATGAACCAAGCGTATAACCGTGGTTCATGTATGGTCCCTCGCGAAAAATCGCCCAATCATGTATCTCTCTCTACTTTAAGTAAAATAATACACTGATAGATGTCAGTGTTTTGTAAAAAATGAAATAATTCGTATATTGTGCCGTGATTAAATTCTCGTATTTAAAAGCCAAAACACCGGCGCAAATTAAATCCGATTTAATTGTTAATCATTCTTTAATGACACAAAATGCAACAACAAACATCTTTTTATTTGAATGATTTGTCATTTTATCTACAGGAGATGAATTGGCGTTTTCTACATTATATTCTAATGCATAAAATGTTATGTGACAACTACAACATGTTTCTAGAATTCAAATAACAATTTTGCACTATCACAATTCACCACGGTTCTAAACGAATCTATTCTAATTATAATATATATTCCAGTTAAGAATAGCCTCGGTGGCGCTTCGATGCCAGCCCATTTTACACACATAAAACTTATGAATTAGTTTTATGTTTGGTGCAAGACATACTTGACAACTCAAAACGTCAAAATTTTATAAATTTTAATTCTTTAGTTAATTAAACAGTTACATTAAGAAGTAGTATACTGGTATAATATGGAGTTTTCCCGAAAGACGTATAAGCGCGCGAGTAGACACGCGACTCAAGCAACCTTGAAGTACTTGAAAACAGCTGATTTTTGTACGAGTGTCACTTTGACAAGAATAATAATTTTATTTATTTTAATTTTCAACTCTTAAAAAGCTATTATTTTTAATTTCATGGGTTTTACTACCTAAATATTGTAAAACAATAACTTTTCAGCAGTTCAAAATCAAAATTAGTTAAAACCATGTACTTGTCAAAGTGGCACTATTCTTATCAAAGTGATATGCGCACACAAATCAGCTAATTCCTACACGCTAATGCCTTGGTTGCTAGGCAATATCATATTTGTTATTTGACTTCTACCTTGTTCCATTTATGCCATTCAGTATTGCGGAGCATAGGGAATAGTTTTGATATCTCTGATTGGCTGAAATTAGAAACAAGAGACAAGTTTACCCAATGTAATTTCGGCTACTTCAGATTTCGTTGTTGCCAGTGCCATCTACTGTATGGCTTAAATGGAACAGAGCATACGTGAAATTTGAAGACGTAAAAGTCCGCCAGGGGAAAAGGCGGGTCAGTCGACGTACGTCTACTATAACCTAGTAGGAACAGAATTTATTTTAAAACGTCCGAACTGGGCAGAACTTTTGTTTTGCAATCAGTACTGTCGTAAAAATTCGACAATTTCTTATTAAATAAATAAATAAAAAATATATAATCACGGCTTATTACCCTTTGCTGGGTGTGCCAATCTGCTTTGTACACAAATATCGGTAATGATGAAATATTTGAACCGTGTGAGCGCTTACCAGGCGTCACCTCACGGGCACTCATTGCTGGCGTGGAGAGTGCACTACAGGTGGTCAATTTTGTGCCATTTAAAATTCGAAATATTTGGCGTCGGTCGGGATCGAACCCGGTTCCCCAGATTCGCGGCCACGAGACCCCAATTTCTTATTTATTCCTTAAATTAGGTAAAATGTTTAAATTTGTGAGAATTTACTATCGACGACAATTTAAGATTGCTAGGAAATATAACAGAGATGAAGCTTTATGAAAATATGTTTATAGTTGGAACGTCATTAAAAATAATCTGAATGAGACCACAGGATTTTTTTTCTTTTATAGCTGTTAGCTGTTTCTTTTAAAGCTAGTTAGCAAACATTAAATAGTTATTCACTTATGCTGGATTTATACAGCATAAGCCGTAACGTAACGTACCGTGCCGTAACGTAACGTAAAGAATAAATCAATGCATACATATGTGATAATTTATACAGACGTAAGCCGTAACGTGACGTACCGTGCCGTAACGTGTCAAATACCCAAAGATCGCCAACATTTATCTTTCTACGTTACAGCCCGTTACGGTACGTTGCGATATTACGAAAATTAATACTGACCTGCGCTATAGTCTGTTTTTGTGTGGCTAATTATGTCATAGTTGGACTTAATAAATTAGATGGGTATAAATATAAAAAATACTACATTACAAATTGTCTGTCTTGTGTGACTTTGACTGACATAAGTGACATGTGTCATGTGTCAAAGTTTAGATTAATATATTAAATGGAAATATATACGAAATATAGTGTATTGCGAATAAACTAACGAACCTGATATATACAAATCTGATGTACACTACACTTGTATCGACAGAGCATTAGTATACTTTTTACGAAAATGTAACATAAAATTTCTGTATAAAATAGCCTAGAAAAATCACACATTACGATACGTTACAATACGGCACGGTACGTTACGTTACGGCTTACGCTGTATAAATCTAGCATTAGTGTTTGATTTCTGTAGAAAATTCAATGAAAATGACAGATATTTAAACAATTGACAATTCAACGTCAAAATCAACGTTGCGTTAGCGTTGACGGAATCTTCTAGTAGGTACGTCATGCAAAAACTCATTAATAATATAGAATCACGGATTAGATTTCTACAATAACTACAACTCAAGCTCTTACGACATTCACAGCTGACTGAAACTTTTTGTTACAAATTTTTCGCTGTTGTAAACTTGGTTCGCCTTTACACCAATCAAAAACCTGGAGTCGTAAGCGCTATACTCCTAAATACATTATTAACTGGAATAGACTAAAGAATCAAATTTGAAAATTATGGCAACTCTTAAATCCTATGCACCAAACTTATATTTCATTTCCTGCCCACGTGTGGCGCCAGTGTCGCTTGCAATGATTGATGTTCTCGCCAACGCCAACTTGATGTGAGCTATCCAGGCTTGGTTGTTGACTCCTGTCACTGTTTTAGATGTTTAGATGCGAACATGATATACAATATGTTCGGGCGGGGTTGTTTATTATGTGGCCAGATGGGGTGATGAATACAACGGCTGAAAATTGAAGGGTGTTATTTGTTTCAATATTTAAATCTCGGGTCTTTAAAAACAAATAATGGATTTGTTATTGATGAAAGGTTTGACAATGATATAAAAACAATTTAATTAATTACACGTAGCCAGTAATATTTATTTTAATATGGACCACTATGCATAAAAGTATTATACAGGGTGCAGGAAAAAGAAGAAAAATTCTCGGAAATGCAGTCAAGATAATATGTTTATTTGATCATGCCGACGTTTCGATCATACTATGAAACTAAGAAATATTTATACAATGAAATATTTGGACACATGTACAAATATTTCTTAGTTTCACCTGACTTGATTGTAAGTTATACTATATTGTATTAATTGTTATTACTTATTAAAAAAATATTTTTCTCTGTTATTATATTGTAGTAACCCTGAGGATGATCATAGTATGATCGAAACGTCGGCATAATCAAATAAACATATTATCTTGACTGCATTTCCGAGAATTTTCCTTCTTTTTCCTGCTTCATTTTCCCAGTCGATCATCGTTACTCCGATAAGTATACAGGGTGTTCATTATAAATGGGCCACCATTGCTATCTCGAGAACTATAAGAGCTACAAAGATTTTTAAATAGGCAAACAATTGCTATTTCACAACTTTAAATAATAGAAAAATTATTTTTTTGGGCCAGTGGTTCTCAAAATACGGGACATAACTTTTTAATTTTAAATAAGAAAATATATATTTTTTATTTGCTCATTTGTTAGAGAATTTAATTCAAAATTCAGTGACATCATATGTTTACACCCTTACATGACGATTTTTTTGAGAATAATGCATGTAAAGTATTATTCTAATTTGATTAAAATATGGCTATAATAAGAGTACCACGAATGGAAAAAATGAGTACATATTATTTTTATTACATAGAATTAGAGTGCCCTGACCTAAAGAAGTAAATGTTTTGTTTTTTTAAGTAATCATAAATGTCAACTTAAACAAAATGTCAGAAAAATTAACGCACGTATTCGTTTTTACCTTCCGTCACCTTTAGGTAAGGAAGATATTGTCTTTGGTCAAAAAAATCGATGATGAGTTTTTAATGAATATGCACGTTTTAGGATCCCTAGAATACGATTTTACTATTTTTACGATGATGTCTGTATGTATGGATGGATGGATGGATGGATGGATGTATGTATGCATGTATATGTGTGTGTGACGATTCTTTCGGATCGCATAATTCCAATACCACCTTTCGAAAAATTATAATTTTTTCGTATTTCTCTTCTTTACATCCAAATGAAGAGATGATTAGATTTTGGTTATAATTGGTCGACCGGAAGTACCCTTTGAAAATTTTGACAGTTTTTCTTGAAAAAACGCTGTTAAATATCACTTTTTCACATTTAATGTTAATGTTATTATAAATATTTAAGAATAATTTATTCTGTATACGATTTGATTACATTTTATACTTCATATTCAATGGATATAGAGTTAAAAAATTATTTAAAAAAATAATTTCACAAAGCAGCCTGCTGTGCTATAAACATGGAAACATCTAGTACATTAGGAAAATTCTGATTGACAAATGTCAGTGTCGGAGTGCAGACACAGAGTGGTTGTTTTTCAATACTATTTTTGTCGCCAATCTTATATTTAATTATTTATGAATATAACAAATTATTAAAAAAATAATTATTAATAAGAAAAATATTGCATAAACTTTCATTTGAAATACTTTTTGAAAAATGTGTAACAGGCTCATTATACCATTATTGATTCCAACATAATTTTTAGTTGTGGAATGTATAGTTTCCAAAATAGTGTTGAAGAAAATATATTTTAATAATACACATTTGGAAAGTTAAGACAAAAAATCTGATGTGGTCAACACATAACCTCTCGCCAGATATTTTACCTGGTTGTACGCATAAAACGAAAAATATTTTTAAATACAAATACATATATTCATGTCTCACTACAAAATAATTCTCACATATATTTGCAAAATCTATGGGATATTTTAAAATAAATGATGTACAATACATACATTTTCTTTATATTCAATATCCTGAAATTTTATTTTTCTACTTTCCTTTTCTTTTTCTTTATATTCGTCATTTTTTCGCAATTTCCTTTTATATTCTTTTTTACGTATATTCTTTTGCGTTGTTGACTTTTTTTTATTTTCATAATCTTCATAATAATGTACAACTATTTCTGACAGAGGCATACAAATATTTTTGACAGTGACATTTATGTGTCAATTACAAACATTTGAATTTCTTGCCTTATAATAGTTTGATCTGAGATTTTTTACATCAAATTATTTTATATGCATTTCTTTATCTCTAAATCTATAGAAGATATAATAATGAATTTATATTTATCGAATAAAGAATTTAACGTTCTTTAATATAAGTATTTACATAAATTTTCGATAAATAATATTTAGATGATTTTTTTCTTGTAACTACTACTTCCGGTTGTCCAATTGTTACCAAAACTGACTGGTCTCTTCCCATTATTGCTAGATTGAGGAATCCGTAGTTAAAAATGTCTTAAGTCTTATAGTATTTGAGATATAGTGAATCCAACATCCACACACACATACGGACATCATCGTAAAAATGTTATAATCGGATTCTAGGGACCTTAAAACGTGCTTATTCATTAAAATCTGGATATGCTGTGCTGTAAACATGGAAACATCTAGTACATTACGAAAATTCTGATTGACAAATGTCAGGTCGGAGTGCAGACACAGAGTGGTTGTTTTTCAATACTATTTTTGTCGCCAATCTTTTTATTTAATTGTTTATGAATATAACAAATTATTAAAAAAAAATATTAATAAGAAAAATATTGAATAAACTTTTATTTGAAATACTTTTTAAAAAATGTGAAACAAGCTCATTATACCATTATTGATTCCAACATAATTTTTAGTTGTGGAATGTATAGTTTCCAAAATAGTGTTGAAGAAAATATATTCTAATAATACAGATTTGGAAAGTTAAGACAAAAAATAAGTCTATGGATTCTTTCAATATTAATTAACTCTCCAAGACATTCCGTGCCTTCAATCACTTCTCTATACCTATTCTCGCGAAAGAATTCGCTCAAAGAGGAACACGGTGAAAATAACAATCATTAGAAGTTAATTACAAAGTGTCACCTCCGTTCTTCGGCTTGTATTAATTATCTTCTCGTCGTCGGTCCTGCACGGCTGACTTCTCTCAGACTTGCGTGTCATGGGTAACTGTACTACCACTCGGATCTCGGGTAGCGAAGCAGGAAATGTAACTACTGTAATTTCCAACCAGGAACGAGCAGGAAAAAGAGTTTCTGTACCGTTGCATCTTTACAGAGGTAGTGTTAGGGAGGTAATGTTGTTGGGAGGTGGGGGGTATGGAATATGGAATTTCAGATTCTAGTAATACTAGTGGATTTGTTGCTCGCATATTGGAAGATGGAAATAGATTTTTCTGAGTTATACACGGTGTAGACTGAAAAGCCTACTTTTAATAGATTTGTAGAAAAGATTATTTTCACATCCTGAACTTACAACATATGGGAAGTTTTTGTCCAAACACTGTTGCAAGCGACTTCTCAAGTTTCGCATAACTCCACGAGCGTTTCTTTCTGTGCAGATCGCCTCCTTTAGGGTTTGTAGGTTACTTGGCTTTGAGATTACCTCACAGAAAAAAGTCGCACGGTGTAAAATCGGGCAAATATGCGGCCCAAGCAATATTGCCTCACAGGGAAATCAAGTGCCCGGAGAGCATTTTCTCGAAACCTTCATTGATACTCGCGCTGTGTTGAAACCAGGTATACAGGCCTATTCTACTAAAAATATGTACAACGATATCGTTACCATACGACTGTCGCTAAGCATTTGGTTGAACGACTTTAATAACGACAAATGCCAACTAATCATATCGTTATCGAGTTATCGTTAACATGAGTTTAACGATAATAGGTTTGTTCGTTCCGCTATGCTGCGTTTTACCGCAAAACGCGGCGGTAATTGTCGCTGCGTTTTGCGATTCACTGCCAATCGCCGCGGTAATAATTTAAGTTACTAAAAATTATTTTTCTGTTCGATCCGTTTGCGTTAAATTATTTTCGAAGATACTTCAGACTATTATAATTATAAAGAATACTCAGTAAAAATATATTATTCCATTTTCCATTATTTTAATTGTTTACTATTGTTATCATTTAAATTTACCTTGTTACAAATCATAATTCATATGACATTGACATTTATATATTTTACAAATGTATTTCAATTTCTAAAACTGAAACATTACTTAGCATACTTATTGAAAAATAACAATTTTTTCCTAATATTTATTTGTCAAACACTGTCATACTGGCACTTCATATGTAGACGCGAACATTACCGCCGATTATTTTTTACCACCGAGTCATGAGTCACTGTAAAAATTATCACCGCCAGCTACCGCGGCGTTTTACCGCAAGTTACTAGAAAAACGGAACGAACAGAATCTAGTGACTTTACAATGAACCGCGAATCGAAAAGAACAGCAAATTTCACCGCCGCGGTTTGCGATAGACGCAGGGTGGCGGAACGAACAAACCTAATATCTAACTTCATGTTGATTTTGACAGAATATATTTATATTTGTTTTTCAATTCAAATTTGACATTGATTCAAATTTGAAATTTTCATCGTACATAAAATACACGCTCCATATCTACTTGCGCCGTATGAAATTTGATATAGCTATATGTCTATTAAATGATCAACAATAATATTGCAGATTTCTATTAATGTTATGATTATTAATGATTTACTGAATACCACATATTAATCCTTGTCTACTGATATCCTCCTTGCTACTGATTTCTGATAGCTTCCATAGGCAAACCATCACTTCAACGAGTTCCTCATATATGGTGATATTTGCGTAAATAAATGTCTACATGCTTCTTCACTCATCAAAAAAAAAAAAAAAAAAAAAAAAAAAAATTCTCAAATTTTCCTCCGGTACAGTAAAAGGACGATTATATAAAATGTCCTATTAAAAAATGTAATAATAATATAATAGTAATAATATCTTGCTCAGCTACAATTAATAAAATATCTTCTTCAGCCTTTTTTACTTTTATTTTCAAAATATATCTAACTTTACGATTTCAACGAGGCATGTGAACTTGTCGTTCATAAACGACATAAAATTACGATAAGTAACGATACGTAACGATAAATAAATTAGTAGAATAGGGTTTTGGCAAAAATCGTTATTATAACTACATCTCGCCTGGTAACGACACGTAACGATACATATTTTTTTAGTAGAATAGGTCTGTAGTGTGTTAAAAAAAATCCTAACTCGGAGTAGGCTATGAACAAAGAAACGTATGTCAATTTAAAAATATTTATTTATTTCATACTGTGTCGCATTTCCATGTTTACAATTGTGATTTCAGTCCGGTAAATGAGACTTTACGGTATTATTATTCTTTACCGTACTGTATCGTTGCTAAGCAACCAATTTCTTATTATGATAATTTATAATGAACTACGTGATGGAATAGAACATCCTCTGTTATGTTTCTTACTTGATTTTCTTTTTTCCATTCCATGAAAAGCCGATATTCGTTATTATATCTATCTGCGGATTTTTTGGGGATCAAATTTCCCTTTGCTTCCGCAGATTTTAATAAAATTTGATCCGGAATATCATTTTCCATATTCATTTTTGAAAACGTTGCAAAACGTTGTTAGAAATATCAACAAAACAAAATTGGTTGCTATGGTATCATGACTATTTTATTTTTATTAAGACCCAGACGACATGATTGTTTTTAAAGAGAAAAAGAAAGGTTGAAATAAAGCAAACTTTCATCCAAAAATGCGACACAGATATGAAATAAAATGTTGTACGTCATACGTCCGTTAAATGATTTTCACGGTACTCATTTCAAAATTCCAGACTCGGCTCCTTCGTCGCCTCGTCCGGAAACATCTTATTCGTACCGTAAAAACTCATTTACCGGACTTATAACGTAAATTACTATTAATTAAATGTCAGTTTGACATGAGATATTGTCAAATATGTTTCTTCTTATTTTTTCAGTTAAAATGGTCCATAACTATTTCATGTTGCACGCCTATGCATACGAAATGCAATGAAGTTATCTGCAAGTAATATTATATCAGACGGCTCACAAATGACCTTGAATAGTCATCTTTCGTAAATAATAATTTGTTTCGTGGCGACATACATAATTGTGGTTTCTTTTTGCAACATATGAAGCGACATATGTCGTAGCACTGTCCAGGAAATAATTTGGAAGCGTCAACATAGTTCGTATACATTGGCGTGTATTTTAACATTTTATGTGACCCGTTGATTTACATGATTTTTCAATAATGCCAAAAAAAAAAACTATCGAAAAGAGCTGATATAATGGTCTTGCTTGCAAGTTCGTATTTCAATACGAAAAACATTGTTTCCTAAAGGTCATTTACAATAGCGAGAAAATTTTGAACTAACATTCGCGATCAGAGACAAATCTTTCTATTGGTCAGATGAGTTAACTTTGGAGCCGAGCTGCCAGCACAAATTATACAGCGAATTGAAATATTTCTGAACTACCTATAAAAGAAATATTGTTGCGCAATCGCAATGCCATTCTAACGTAGATAATAATATATCTGATTTAGTCTATCCAATATAAAAATTACTTCTAGTAATAGACAATTTCATAATTACCTATGTATACAGGGTGGTAACTTGGACGACGCAGCAAAGGGATTTCAGTGGTAAAATCTTAATGTGAAGTTATTTGCCCCCCTAATCATTATTTTAGAAAAAAAATGTGTTTAGGTTTTTGCTACAGAAAAAAATACTGCATCCGAATATGTTATTGTTTATAATTTTTCAATTCCGGAATATCATTGATGCCATGGAACAAGAATTTAAACAAAAGCGCAAACATCTGTCTTACGTTTTATCTTCAAAACGAAGAAAATGAAAACACCTGTATTGTAGTTGATGACAACAATGTAATAGTTGTTTACAACAATGTATACATTTTAACAATAACAAAATTTAAATAGAATATTTCCAAAATGTTATTATTGTTTTCGACTATTTTTACGGTTCTGGAAATTGAAAAATTTCTGTAGGAAAAACTCAAATACAATTTTGCTCTAAAATAATTAGGGGGGCATATAAATACACATTATTATTTTACCATTGAAACCCCTATGCTGCGTCGTCCAATTCACCACCTTATTGTATATAAGATAAAAATGTGGTGCACACAAAATCAGAATAATTTTTGTTTTTACTCATATATTTTTAATTGAGTGTAATTTTTCTGTGTACGATAATACGTATCTGTATTTCCGAGGCATAATTTAAGTTAACAATATTTGCTGAATTTTATGCCGTATCATGAAATAAATAACAATGTATGTATTAATTTATGACAGATTTATTAGAGTTATTTACATTCATTAAATTGCAATTAATCACGTGCATTTTATGATGCACGTAGATATACGTAACATTGACGAATGCATCGCAATTGTCACTGGGAAATTAAAATTTATTCCACACTCTTGATGATTTGATTTACTAGAATAATTCGTTTCAAATTATAATATACATATTTCATAGATAGGTATATTACAAACATCAATATTAATACAAAATACTTTTCAAACAAATTATAAAACCTACACAAATAATTAGAAATTTCTACAAAATTCTTTATATATAGACTTAAAACTTTTAAAAAACTGTGGGCCGAATAACAGGTGATAATCGTTCTACCGAAATTTTAAGGGTCATCTAGTCCAGGGGCCTGTTTCATAAAAGTTTCTAATATTAGTTAATAGTATTACTCTAATAAAATAATAATATTAAACTAATATTTTTTGTTTCCTATTTATTTAAACATTACTCATAAATTTATAAACTAATATTATTAGTGAATCCATATCTATGACTACCAATAATTTATTATTATACTGTATTAATAAATAGACAAAATTTTGACATATTATACTTCATTGAATTACATTATTTTGTGGTTTTGGGATTGATTAAAAAATTTCGAAAGCAGTTGGTAAAAGAGACGAAAAGAAAGTGTGTTAATAAGGGCGATTAATTGTTGAGATCATTAATTGCCAGTTTACACACGAGTTAGTTACAATATTTTTCCGTTGATCGTATCTTACTGAATTAGAAAATCTAATTTTATTCCATGAGAAACAAATTTAGGTTAGTAACGTTTGACACATAAATTTTGACAATTGTTCAGCAATGTTATGTCTTATCTATGGTTACTAGGGTGTGTCTTAAAAGGGATCAAGTCAAATTTTAACCGGCCCGTCCCCTAAAGTTGTTTCAAATTAATTAAAATTGTGTTAGCAGTGATTCCGCTTAAGAGGAATGGAACCCCTGCATACTCGATAAGACGCGAAAATTCAAATAAATTGTTCCTATACTAGAACTATTAACATTTTAAAAAATTCAACATTAGACGAACATACTTCTGATATGAACATGCATTCTAAAAAAAGTTTTATTGAAATTTTGATTTTATGGGGAAAACGGCATTTCTCGTTTTTCCTACAAAATCAAGGTGAAATACTAATAGATTTCAATAACACTTTTTTTTTAAATGTAGGTTCATATTAGAGGTATATTCGTCTAATGTTGAATTTTTAAAAATATTAATAGTTCTAGTAGAGGAACAATTTATTTGAATTTTCGCTTCATATCTAGTACGTAGGGGTTCCATTCCTCTTAATATTAATATTTGAGCGTGTATAAATGACTTAATTTTTCCCATTTAAATAACATATAGTTTTGACACGCACAAAATTTGAAGTCCCAATCATTATTCTTATAATATAGATGGTTAAACTATCACATAAAAGCCCAAAAAAGGTATCTTAAGAATATTGATTGGGACTTTAAATTTTGTCTACATATTCTCGTGTCACTCTAGTATATATTCCAATATTGAGTGGATTTTTTAAACATCTTATTGCCTTTGACAAAAATACAGTTCCAAAATGTTTCAAAACCCAATGTTATTTAAATGGGGAAAAATTAAGTGCATTTAGGCACGGTCAAATATTAAGAGGAATCATTGCCTGCACAATTTTTTTATTTATTTGGAACCACTTTAGGGGCGCCCGTATAAAATTCGACTTGGCACCTTTTAAGGTCCAATCTAATGGTTACCCACAAAAACCATTTATTAATAATAAAAATCTGGTGTGGCCAACACAATACCTCCCGCCATTTACAGCCTGAGTCACAGAAAGATCCTTATTTTTTGATTAGCTAATTTTACTCTAATTTTGACAGTTTATTTCTTAAAATATATAGTCTAATCTGATTCAAGTAACTACCTTTTTTATACCCCTCAACAGGATTAAATCCCCCATAGAGTGGGTTCTCATACACATACATCCATGCCTTAGTGGGATTCGAACCCAGAGCTCCGAGGGCATTCATGACATGAGGCGTTACTCTAACCATTGAGCCACCGGAGCTATAATAAAATGAACATTAAATTTTAAATACCGGGATACAATAGAATTCACTAATCCAAAAATGAGGATTAGCTTAAATTAATCTAAATACATACCTTATTATGCTGAAAACTGTATTGAATTTTTCCTTTTTAAAACGTTACTAATATTATTTTGAAATGATTTGCTCTTAGATAGTGACATTTATCTGTCAGTTACATACATTTGAATACCTGCGTTTTATTTGTTTAAAGCGTAGGTTCTGGGATATAAATTATAGATAATTTTATAAATTTACCCATAAAATATATAGAAAAATTATTAATCTATAGAAAATTTAATAATCTTTAATTTTTATAATAACATTAATCTCGAAAAAAATAACATTTAAAGGTAATTTTTGGAAGAAAACTATTTTGAGCTTCTAGTAAAGTGCCATTACCGGTTATCCGATTTTCAGCAAAATCTAATGGGCTCTTTCCATTACAGAAAAAGTTCGAATACAAGGTTTTTCTGAATGATAGTATTTGAGTTAGAGTAGTGGATGCACACATACACACAGACATCATCGTGAAAATGTTGAAATTGGATTCTAGGGACCTTAAAACGTGGTCATTTGCCAAAATCTCGATATGCGATTTTTAGCACGATCCCTATACCTCCCTTACCAAGTGTAACGGGAGGTAAAAAACATACATTAATAAGGGTAATTAATGAATGATTCTCTATAAATTAATATAAACTATTAATACGGTCAACGGAAAGATATTTATAGGATTCATTTTAATTCCAAATAGTCCAGTTTGTCCAACTAGCTGAGTTAATAAAGGCTTCCAAGGACTAAATTTAGTTAATTTACCTGTAACGACAAATCATTTGTAACCAGACCAACTGCAATTCCTTCAGCAGTAACTCGTTTAACACCAATGTATTTCTTGTTGCAGTGCGTCCGCAGAAGACGGTCTCCCGGCAGCATGCGACTCATGGAAATCGAGCTGGTGAAAGGGAACAAGGGGCTGGGTTTCAGCATCGCCGGCGGTATCGGCAACCAGCACATCCCCGGCGACAACGGTATCTACGTCACCAAAATCATGGACGGCGGCGCTGCTCAAGTAGACGGCCGGTTGCTCGTCGGCGACAAGCTGGTTGCAGTTAGGGATGGCGTTGTAAGTAGATCTTTTAGTTTCTTCCATATTTTTTCCATTGCTATTTGCACACTCACTCCTTTAAAAGAAAATACTGTATTATTATTTTTATTTGTTTACTCTTTATTACATAATGTTTACAATACTTTGATCCGTGTCGTGTAAAATCGGAAAACCAATAATTAAATTGTCATGAAACGTCGCACTAACTTTCAATTGCTTATAGTTTGGGAACGAATTAATATTTAAACATTTTATTTTTTCACTGTCTTAACCACTATGTTATAATACTCTATTTTTATTATGTAGTTTTCAAATACATTTATTTGACACATAAATTATAAGCTAATGTTATTTTAATGGTAAGTTTATAATAGCTATTTATGTAATAAGTTGCGAAAGAAATGTGTTTTAAGCATGCGACGTGAAAATTATCCTACGAGGCGTAGCCGAGTTGGATAACACGTCTAGTGCTTAAAACACGATTTCGCAACGTATTCCATACAAGATTTGTTGTACTAGCGTTTTAAAAGAAATTATTTATATTTATTCTCAAATGTCAACATTTTGAATTTTTCAAAATTTAAAAGTAGGCAGGCATCAGTTTCATCTTTTTGTTGCTATGGGATTCAATATGTTGTTTAATAAACATTGATGTCAACGTGCTCGGTGTATAATTTTTCTTGAGAATTTTTGGTAATTAATTAACTTAAAATGAGTGACTCAGAGATTGACTCTGATATTGAAAATGGTGCAGAGGCTGCATTGGCTACGCTGGTTCCAGGAAAATCAAAAAAATTGTATGACAGTTGGTGTGCGGAGAAAAACGTTGGGCACATTACAGAAAAGGTAGTTTTAGCCTATGTTTCGAAATTATCATCCATTTATAAGCCATCCACTTTATAGAGTAATTACTTTATGCTCCGAACTATGATATACCTTAATAAGAATGTGGATATATATAAATTTACGAATCTTATTGCATTCTTAAAAAGAAAAGCTAGTGGATATAAGCCTAAAAAATCAGCAGCACATCTACTTCAGTTTCTACCCACATTGAAGTTAACCAAGAAATGTTCAATTTAGTAATTTAGGTAATTGCGTTGTAAATATTTAACATAAATAAACAATTATAATAGGTATTTAGTACTTTTACTTTTACGCATTAAACTGTCATTTTTAAGCACTAGTGCTTAAAAGTACTTCATTTAACAACGGAAATGACAATCGAAAAGTTATTGTTATAATACGCTAGTATAAAAACACATTTATTCATCTAATAAATAATTTGCCAAATAGCTTTAGGCATTTTATGTGGAGATGAAATTACACACACCTTAATATAAGACATTCATTAATATTTACATAAGTTCATGAAATATTTAAAATTTGTTATTGTAACATTTTTATTATTTTGGGTGAAGTGTAAAAATCAAAGAATTATTACTAATTAAAATATGATTATTAAACGGTAAATAAATATTAAAAGATAATAAAAATGACTATTACTATGGTTATTAAATACTAGGTAATTTAAGACTAAACTTATAATTAAATTATTTATTTAAACAATTAACACGACTATTTATTTTCATGCTATTTATTTAACAGTACTCTCGTACTTTTCTACGCATTCCAGTCTTAGACTGCTGGTCTATTGCAGACTCTTGTAGACTGTTTACGCGAAATTTATATCCCTATATTTATCACTATTTATTTATATCGCTATTTATTTCACTATTCATTTATATCACATTCAACTATCCGATCCAGTATCACCAACTGTCCGTATGCCGCAATAACGCTGTTGCAAGAAATCTTATATGCCTTCTAAGTATATACTGTTCTTTAATGAGCCTCACATTTGAAGATATCACAAAATATCCATTAGATATTTTACAATTAATTATTGAAATTTGTATAATATTTTGAAAAAGTCATGTGATCTGAAACAGAACGTGACGTCAGAGCGCATACAGTTTAACATGTGACAAACGGTCGCCTACTTTTATTTATATAAATAACGTAAACTATTTTCTTTATTGGCTATGAATGACCCTGTATAGAAAAAGTATTAGTGCAAACCTGTAGAAAATAATAATTTAAAAGTATTTTTCGAAGATAGACTGTTTTGAGCTTCAAGTAAAGTGCCATTTTCGGTTATCCGATTTACATCAAAATCTAAGGGGCTCTTTCCATATTATAACAAGGTCGAAATACAAGATTTCAAAATTTTCCGAATAATAGTATTTGAGTTAGAGCGGAAGATCCACATAAACACACATACATACACACAGACATCATCGTGAAAATATTAAAATCGGGTTCTAGGGACCTTAAAACGTGATCATTTACTAAAATCTCAATATTCGATTTTTAGCACGATCCCTATACCTCCCTTACTAAGGGTATGGGAAGTAAAAAAAATATGTTTTGATAATTTACTGAATATTTGATTTTATTGATATATTATGTAATTATTAAAATTAAAATATAATTGCGAACTGAAAATAATAGTCATTGAAATCAGTAATTAATTTATTTATTAATTATGACAATTATTAAGTAAAATTAAAAATATATTTTATTATTGAAATTAATATTAAATTTATATTAAAAAATATTTATATATTTATGTATCAATAATTAATTAGCCAGGTATAATTGATTATTGAAATTATAATTTTATATCATCATATAGCATCCCGGAATTTGTAAACAAAAATAAACAATAAAATTAGTATTTTATTTTATCGCACGCGTACACCTGGCATTGAATTAAACGTAATTATATTTTTTTATCGTCGTCATTATTATATAACATTCATATTCATAGACATAATAATTACTTCCTTTCAAAACCATTTTATATAAACAAATATTTTGTTTTTCTGGGTACATATCTTGATTTAATTTATAACATCAAAAAAAAATCTGATGTGGCCAGCACAACCTCTCGCCAGATATTTTACCTGGTTGTACCTACGCATAAAACGAAAAATATTTTTAAATACAAATACATTTATTCATGTCTCACTACAAAATAATTCTCATATATTTGCAAAATCTATGGGATATTTTAATATAAATTATGTACAATACCTACATTTTCTTTATATTCAATATCCTGAATTTTTTTTCTACTTTTCTTTTTTTTTATTCGTCATTTTTTCGCAAATTCCTTTTATATTCTTTTTTAGGTATATTCTTTTGCGTTGTTGACTTTTTTTATTTTCATAATCTTCATAATAATGTACAAATATTTTTGACAGTGGCGTACAAATATTTTTGACAGTGACATTTATGTGTCAATTACAAACATTTAAATTTCTTGCCTTGTAGTAGTCAAATTATTTTATATGCATTTCTTTATCTCTAAATCTATAGAAGATATAATAATGAATTTTTATTTATCGAATAAAGAATTTAACGTTCTTTAATATAAGTATTTACATAAATTTTCGATTAATAATATTTAGATGATTTTTTTCTTGTAACTACTACTTGCAGTTGTCCAATTGTTACCAAAACTTAATCAACTCTTCCCACAAAGTGGCAAATGCGTGATTTTATGTGTGTATGTATAAATATTAATAAAAAAATCTGGTGTGGCCATCAGAACACCTCCCGCCATTTACAGCCCGAGTCATAAAAAAGATTAAGTTAATCCATATTTTTGAATTAGCGAATTTTACTCTATAATAAAATGAAGATTAAATTTCAAATCGTTAATTTTTATTAATCTAAATACATACCTACATATTTATTTATGCTGGAAACTGTATTGAATTCATTTTCTACTGTTCTATTTACTTTTTTCTTTTTAAAACGTTATTGATATTGTTTTGAAATAATTAGTTCTTTGATAGTGGCATTTATCTGTCAGTTACATACATTTGAATAACTGCGTTTTATTTGTTTAAAACGTAGGCTCTGGGATTTAAATTATAGATAATTTTATAAATTTATCCATAGAATATATAGAAAAAGTATTAATGCAAATCTATAGAAAATTTAATAATCTTTAATTTTTATAATAACATTAATCTCAAAAAAATAACATTTAAAGGTCTTTTTCGAAGAAACACTATTTTGAGCTTCTAGTAAAGTGCCATTTCTGGTTATCCGATTTTCACCAAAATCTAATGGGCTCTTTCCATTACAGAAAAAGTTCAAAATACAAGGTTACAAATTTTTCTGAATGATAGTATTTGAGTTAGAGTGGAGGATCCACACACACATACACAGACATCATCGTGAAAATGTTAAAATTGGATTCTAGGGACCTTAAAACGTGGTCATTTACCAAAATCTCGATATCCGATTTTTATCACGATCCCTATATCTCCCTTACCAAGGGTAGCGGGAGGTAAAAAGTCCTATAAATTTAAAGTTGAAATAATTTGGGAACTTCCAGTTTTAATTTAGGATAAGAATTGTAGGCCTTAAAGTTCCTTAGTTTTTTTATTACAATAACTGTGTTGTATAATACAAAATAATACATTTCGTGCGACATCCGCACATTATCAGCAAGAGTGAAATTCGAAGTTTACATAAATATTACATGTTATAATATTACAGTGTTGTATATCATGTTTCTGTAACCAGCAAAAACAACAATGTGAAATCCTATATTTTAATCCTCTCTGATCCTTAAAAAAATCCATTGAGCTTAATCCGCAGAAGGATATCTAAATCAGCTTGTGACCTAATACAGTTTTTTTTGCAAACCCTGCAAACAAAAACTCAATAGCGTGGTTCACCGGTTGTGGAGAAGAATCAATTTTAAAGACATTTTCAATAGTCTATTTTCACGGGCGAGCTGCTAAGAAATCCGTGCGCCCACGTTATGTAGCTCGATACTAAGTCCTAGCAAGCCACATTCGGATGCTTGCATCTGAGAGGGTAAGCAGGACTTAGGACGAAGGTCCTTATCCCATTTTTTCACTCATAAGTTGTAAAGGAATAGCTTCTAACAACATCGTATTTGCTTGTGCTTTGAGATACGTAGGTGTGCTTATTCTGCAAATGTGCATTTAATTAATTAATTATTAAATCTTGAGGGCAAGCTTTGTGCTTTCGTAGTATAGGTGAGCTTCACAATCGAACAATAATATGTTATTTGACATTACAATACAATATATCATAAAGACAAAATCAATAATGATAATTGCTACTTTTTACCTTCCGTCACCTTTATGTAAGGAAGGTATTGTCTTTGGTCAAAAAATTCGATGATGACGTTTTAATCAATAAGCACGTTTTAGGGTCTCTAGTAAAAGATTTTACTATTTTTACGATGATGTATGTGTGTAGGTACGTTCTATTGGTGTCAGAAATCTTCCTACTTCTTCTAGTAGAACATTCATGGTCGTTCTTTTGGGTCAAAAAAATCGAAATATTCCTACGAATCATTCCAACTTCAGAGTTGTAAGCGTTGGTAGGAAGATATATAGAATGGAGATAAATTCAAAATTTTACTAGCCGACTGTCGCGCGTACATTTCTGTCACATTTGTGAATGTTTAGAGTAGACTGTGCTCAACAAAAATATCTCCTTTACGTTTTTATTATTTAATATATTTTTATATAATTATAATTTCTGTAAGAAGATCAAAAATAAACATACAATGTTATCTTTAGTTGCTAGGGTGGTTGCTAACTAACAATAACACATAGCCACTGTCACTGTTCTATTGTATTTATTTTTTTACTTGACAGTTATTTGCTACTGAGCGTTCTATTGCTTTAAGAATATTCTTATTCTAGTAGGAATATTTCTGACACCGATAGAACGTACCTTGTGTGTGTGAGAGAAAATGAAAATTAGGTTTATGGTTTTTGTTTAGGTTTAAGTAAGTCATTCACAAATGTAAGTTTAACTTACCTGAAAATTAATTTTGATATGTACAGACAACTGTGTAAATGCTTCAAAAACAAGATTAAAATTTCGGCAGTACTCAAGAAAACACCTGTGCGCCGTGAACCTGTCATTCGCTTGGCATTATTGGTTATATTTCAGTAATTATGTTATGACAGTCTCCATGTTCTTCTCGCATTTGTTTAAAAAGACGAATCCACCAAGTGGATACTAAATAAAGATGGGAGTATATGTATAGGGCGCGAGCAGGCACGTGACTCGAGCGTCCTTGACGTGTTAGGAATCAGCTGATTTGTGTGCACTTTGTCATTTTGACAAGAACAATGTCACTTTGACAAGACCAATGTTTTGACTTATTTTAATTTTGAACTGCTGAGAAGTTATAATTTTTAATTTCATGTGTTTTTCTGCCTGAAAATTGTACATTAATAACATCTTAGCAGTTCAAAATCAAAATAAGTCAAAACATTGGTCTTGTCAAAGTGACATTGTTGTTGTCAAAATGACATGCGCACACAAATCAGCTGATTCCAAGTACGTCAAGGTACCCCTATAGGGCGCGAGCAGACACGTGACTCGAGCGACCTTGACGTGCTTGGAATCAGCTGATTTGTGTGCGCATGTCATTTTGACAAGAACAATGTCACGTTGACAATACCAATGTTTTGATTTATTTTAATTTTGAACTGCTTTAATGTTATTATTTTACAATTTTTAAGCAGTAAAAACATATGAAATTAAAAATAATAATATTTTAGCAGTTAAAAATCAAAATAAATCAAAACATTGGTCTTGTCAACGTAACATTGTCCTTGTCAAAATGACATGCGCACACAAATCAGCTGATTCCAAGCACGTCAATGTCGCTCGAGTCACCTGTCTGCTCGCGCCCTATATCTATATCATTTCAGACTCGTTCTCATTAGTGAAGTTTGTGACGTCAAAGTAAATCATAAATCTAAAGTTTGGACCTTGCAATGTTTACCTTTATGATTTGGATTTAGAGACCCTTAATTCTGAAGTGTGAATGGAGTCATTACATAATATATGCACCATTACTTAAACCTAAACAAAAACCATAAACCTAATTTTCATTTGTGAATGCACCTTTACTATTCACATTTTGCAATTTGGTTTTTAAAGGTTTGCTATTTATTTTTCACACTTAGTCATTATTACGTGAAAATGTTTGTCTAAATAAAAAGAACAACGTGTTGAATGTCATACACAAATAAATCCGCTCATTAAAACCCGCTGCTACGTATTCTCTAAACAAATTATGAAAATTACATTTAAATTTTTCAACATATGTATTTCTATATGAAATATAGGAGTGGAGGTTTTATTTAGCTTCTGCATTTATAATTCTCACTTATAAGGAGGAGTTGTCACCTCAATCCTTGTTAAGAATACTAGGAAAGTCTCGATAAGAAAAGTCCATATACGTTTTACTGTTGAACATTTACTTATTGACATTGTACAGATACTATAAAATATAGTTTCTCACAGCAATGAGAAACTGATATTTGCATAGATTAAGATTAAATTTATTATGAGAAATTGGTAACCCTAAGGTGGATTCATTAATCATTATTGACACAACAGCTCTTAAATCAAATATCGATATTCGGATTTCAGATATTCTATCCTATTTGCAAGTTTCTAAATGCAAATAAAACGGCCAGAAATAATTATAAAAAATTAATATTTAATAGGGAAGATGCAGGAATTCTTAACTCTTTTTTTAGAATATATAACCAGAGTTTAATTTTTAAAGTGGTTCTATCATGGATGCCTACATATTTACTTATGCTGGAGATTATATTGATTTCCTTTCCTGTTGAATTATTTACTTTTTTCTTCTTAAAACGCTACTATTATTAATTTGAAATGATTAGTTCTTTGACTGTGACATTTATCTGTCAGTAACATACATTTGAATAACTGCGTAACCAAGGAGTTTTGTTTGTATAAAGCGTAGGTTCCGGAATTAAAATTGTAGATAATTTTATAACTTTATCCATAATATATGTAGAAAAAGTATTAATGCGGATCTGTAGAAAATTTAATAATCTTTAATTTTTATAATAATATTAATCTCGAAAAAACGACATTTATAGGTATTTTTCGAAGAAAAACTATTTTGAGTTTCAAGTAAAGTGCCATTTCCTGTTATCCGATTAACATCAAAATCTAAAAAAGTTTGAAATACAAGGTTTCAAAATTTTCTGAATGATATACTATTTGAGTTAGAGTGGAGGATCCACACATACATACACATACACAGACATCATCATGAAAATGTTAAAATTGGATTCTAGGGACCTTAAAAAGTGCTCATTTACCAAAATCTCGATTTACAATTTTTAGCACGATCCCTATACCTTCCTTACCAAGGGTAGCGGGAGGTAACAACATTGTCCAGCTGCATAGCAGGGTGCATCTATGTAACAAAAAAATGACTATCTGCAAGTTAAAATTGCAGGGATGCATATCTGCGGAATAAAAGTACACGACCAGTGTATTGCAGAGCCGTTTAGAAACAGTGTTTTCACTGTCAATCGTTTATGGCTTATTTTGGAGAAAAATACTTCTAATAAAAGTTGCGTACAATTAATTTTTCTATAACTATTATTTGAAATATTTTCCTCTAAAATTTATCACAAACGATTGACAGTTAGTCATCTCCCAATCACCATTCATGCTACCAAACAATAGGTACGTTCAATAAGCCCAGCAAAATAAGCAACCGGAAGTAACATTTGCTGAACGACTTTGCTAGTCTAGCATTTGCTTAATTTGCTCGCAAGCAAACCAAGCCACAATTTTCTCGTTTGTGTTGCTAAGTTTCAAATATAATGGCGGGAAATACAAATTTTACATACATGAAGTTAACTTGAACTAATTCTATTTCTTTATATGGCGTGTGTCTATCAATCACATGTAAAAAAGGCTTTGAGAGTTTTGTGATGGATGTTTATAACATTATTAAATTTGAAATATTTTGTTATAGTCAATATAGCTTCTTCCAAATTAATCCCACTCTCTGAAAATAAATATATTAATTCATTTTACATATGTTCGTAGACCAAGAAAAGACGATACGACATACACAATTACAGAATGTTATTTGACATCTATATACATTTCCCGATGACAGTTGTGGATGACAGTTCGTCATATAGCTAGCAAATCGTTCAGCGAACTAAGCAACATGTCTCGTTTGCTTACCTAGCATTTGCTAGATATGCTTACTTCATTGAACGCACCTAATGTATGTCTTGGCGTCTAGCTTACCGTTTCAAGTACTTGCACTATCAGTTTCCACTTATTTTCATGTACTACTAACTTTTTGATTGCTTCTTCTAAAGTACCGCTTGATTCAATAAATTCTTAACTTCTACAAAAGGCAACGCTATTGTTTTTCAGTTAGCACCATACGGTCAAGTCAATTGTTTAAATTTAAGACATCCATATTGTGTCATAACCTAGATTTTTATTACTGTACTTCAAATCGGGAAGTGCGTTATTAAAAACTGCTGCAGAATGATTAGCATAGCTTGACATAATTTTAACGATTCATCTTTCAAAATAAAGTTTAATGAATTATAAAACAACAGCTCGGCTATATCAACTTTCCAACAAATATTAAACACGGCCAGATCTTAGTGTGCGAGTAAAGTTCATGCCATCTTCATGCAAGTTTCATGGGCGGCCATATTTTGCCAGGACATAACTTTTTCCCAACAACTAGAATTTCAAATGGAGGAAAGCCTGTGAGACATTTGTCTCACTGTCTTTGTTTTACTCATTCATTGCTTCTTGTGGTGCGAGAAAGACAGCAATACCGTTGGTGACAGAAACACAGGAGGAAGGATACAACGGAGCAAAAATAATGATCGCCTGGATTATTAGATCCTTATGAGGGAGAATTCTGCACAAAAAATAGGTCCAGCTCAAAGGAAAAGAATTCAAGTGACATTAACAGTGTTGATGATGTTTTCTTTTAATGAAATACAGGGGTGTATTGTCACAGGCGGGCCCACTACGAAATATAAGATACGAGACGGTATTTAAGTTTTAAGTGCCTTCGGCTGCCTCGTCTAATTTTCCATCACCTTTGCTTGTAAAAATCGGTTGGTGCAAGGTTGGGAGAATAAGAGGGATATTCCATAGTGGTGACATTGTTCTTAGCAAGGTAATTTTTCTCAATCAGGGTACGATGTACCGGAGCGTTCCTGTCCAATTTTCAAGACGTTTTCGCCTATGTGTCTCGTAGGCATTGAAGTATCTCCACTAAAGCTCCATGTATACAGTTTGGGTTTGAAGAATAAATTCGTAGTGAATCACGATCTTGTAATAAAAAATCACCTCCTAATCACTTTCCTCTTGTTTTTGTCCAAGCGAAATTTATGCTTGTGCCGCTCGTACACAGTCGATTTTTTTTATAATATGATTTAGAAATAGCATAAACATTTACGTCCAAAAAGAAAACAGTTTGAGATGAAAACTTATATTTGTGACGTCGCATCTATTTTTTCAAACTTTGGCAGACCATAGCTCGATTATTAATGGGATTTTTACACCCAATTTTCCACTCATCCATTTCTTCGACTCAGACTTAAAATGACGTTTTCAAATTTATTTGGGGAAGCCTTTTACCTCGACTCATACTCGACTTAAGGCCAACGCGCACTTGAGTGAATAATAGCTCCCCAGTGCAAGATATTAAGTTGAAATTTTGTATGCTTATCCGGGAATACTAATGAGGTGTTGCACGATTTTTTTTTCTTTGCTTAATCGAAAGATTAAGAAATAGCTATTTGTGTATTAAGAGCGCAAAATGGGACATTGTCGATTGAGAGGTTGTTGCCGCGCGACGCAGGAGCGAGGTATTCTCTCGAAATCGACAATGTCCATTTGCGCTCGAAACACACACAAGATTTTTTCTACAGTCGCCACAATGGGGTCCTCCACCATAACAAAAATTTATTTTTTATTTATTTTTACTTATCGGTATTTTCCATTCTTCTTGAGCTATTGCTTCAATCTAATCTAAGCATTTTATACTTTCGTTTTTGTAAATGAATGCCCTATTTCATTTTCACAGCAGTGCGACATTTTGTTTGGTTATGTAAGTGGGTATTGTGTAACTACAGTGTCATTAATTCCTGAATAAACGTTTCCATTAATAATGTAGCCAAGTAACATTTTTCAACATTGTATAGTTAGAAATTCGAGGACCGAGCGTTTTTTCTACTTTGTCGCTCTAGAGCGGCAAAGTGACATTTTGCGTTGACAAAAGAGAGCGCAAATGGCTACTTTGTATATAGACTGTAGAAAAAAATATTTTACCACTAGTTTTTATTTTTTCCCTTTTATTCTTTATTCATGAGAAAACTGTTATTGAAAACATAATGTTTGAATTTACGCTTCCTTTTTTGCCTGATGACGTTCGTAAGGACCTAACCAATGAGGGTGTGGCTTACGTTTGTCACCGACGGAATTTAAACGAGTGACAGACATGACAGCTGTCAACTACTATTGATTTTTCTATTTGAAAAAAATCAAACATGATTGTAAAAAAGTGTTTTGTGCCAGTGTGTCCAAATAGAACTGATATAGGGAAAAATATTTCTAGTAATGCCTCAAAATGTAGTATGTTCCTGACACGAAATAAATCCAAAAGTCGAAATAGAAAATAAAGTGTGTGTATGTCAAAGTGCCAGAAAAATTACACTGAAATAGACAAAGCAAAAATCTCTGAAATAAACTATTTTACTTCATGAGTAAATTTTACTTTGCTAGTGCTTTACTTATCCATCTTTTATAATACTGGGCATTAAACTATGAAATATAACGCTATAATATAATAATAAATAACTAAGAACTGCGCTAAAGACCCAAAAATCACGCTACACTATAAGTCATACCTTATGTCACACAGTTGTCATTAAAGCAATCATTGACGTTGAGGTATGATACATTTGTTTTCATTTTTCCAGTTTTGTTATTGGCTAATGTATTTCTGACGCCACAGGCAGTGTAATTTGGCGCCAATTCAAAAAGTATATTTTTAAACTGCTACTGTGCTTAATATATACAGAAATTTAATCAGAAAATCATATTTAATACACTGTAGAACGTACTTATTTGAATTTCAGAAGAAAAAAGATATGTTAATTTTTTTTCAACACCTCATTCTCACTTCTGAAACCTTTTCTGCCACTTGAAAATGGAAAATAATACACCAATATCTTAAACTGATTACCTGCTCTAATTATTCCATATTGTAAACTTACTAATATGTCTTACATATTCATTAAAATGCAAATTTCGTTTCAATAAATAATTTGCGGTTGATGTTGCTGCTATGCAAGCTAGTAAAGGATTCATTGTTTTTTGTTAATTATAATAAAGTGCAAACTAATTATTTTATGAGAAAACAGTTGTAAATGTTAAGCAAAATCAATCAATGTGTTCGCAGGTAATTTATAAATTTATGACGTCTGTAATTAGTATGCAATTTTGATTAGTTCAATTTGTTCACGTTTCATTTGTACTTCATGTATTCGTAATAGTTATTTACGTATAGAGGGCCGAAAGAAAGGGTTTACGCTTGCGGACGACATTTGAAGCGAAGCGGAGGGCTTTTATTCGTCCAAGGGCGTAAACCTCTTTCGGCCTGAGGTACGTACAACGTTTTATGCACAACTGAAACCAAATGAAACGTAATTTTTAATTGCATGACTAAAAGCTTGTTGCTATGTAAAAAATATTAGATGGCCAGATGGCTATGCCAAGAAACATTTAGGCGATGCGTTGTATTGGTAACCATTTGTTTTTTGTAAACAAATAATTAAAAATGTCAAGAATGGAGCTTCAACCTGAATATAATACTGAAATTTCAGAAAAAAAATTGCTAGAAGCTAATGAAGCTTTAGCGGATTTATGTCCTGGTAAGTCAAAGGACCGATATCAAAACGAATACGATGTGTTGCAAGCCTAGTTGACAGAAAAAAATGTGAGAATTTTGAACGAAACTGTGTTGCTCGCATATTTCAATCTAAAATATATATGAGTTCTTCATTATGGTCCAAATTTTCCATGATCAAGAAGATGTTAATGATCAAGAAGAATTTGAATATTGGTCGTTATTATAAACTGATTATTGGTACTAAAGACCATGATAAACCTGGTCTGTCATCTGACATTTCTGCAACTGAAAAAGACAGAAATCAATTGAATCTCCATTTAAAAAAATCTTCAGAGACAATTCATTTGCAGGGAATTTCGTTGAATAATATAACCAACTATATTATAAACATCCACAAATAAAATATTCTTTACCGTTATTTGTTTTTTGTCATATATTTTACCGCCCGGCAGGCTTTTGCTTTACACTTTACCCAGTGGCGTAACGAACGCCTGCAAAAAGTTTTTGGGGCACGTTTTGATTTTAGCGTTTATCATGAGGAACTACATACCACAAGAACTTGTGGAAATTGTGACTAGGCTCACTTTCATCTGAGAAAAACATGTTAAGAAGCAAAATAACCAATATGGGAAGAAAATCCAAGATTAGGCACCTTTACATCTCACTAAAGTCATTGTACGTTGTGGCATTTACTATGAAAAGTGATTGGCCCGTATTTTTTTTTTTTAAATGAAATTGGTGGCCCAGTCCACTGGTAAAAGTTATAGGAATTGATTCATACATTTTTGGTATCCCAAATGAAAGAACTTGGACAATATATGGTACTAGCAAGATGGATCAGTATCATACAGTTTAAATAGTAGCAATTTTGCGAAAAACATTCTCGTATCGTTATTTAATCCCACGTTTTGGTAATACATATTGGCCGCCAGGTGTCTTTATTTGACAGCCCCAGACTTCTTTTTATGGGGATATTTTAAAGGAAAACTCTAGATCATTTGCAGGAAAATATTTGTTAAGATATCGAAATGTGATAGAAAATAAAGAGCTTGATTTTGCATAGCGAATAAGGGGCCCTTTAGCCAATATTATTTTCGGAAATTGACATTTAAAAAATATAGGACTAAATAAATTTGTATGTTGTTACAAAAAAAAGATTAAATTCAAAATTCACAGTAGTAACAAAATTATAAATAATGTAAATTGGGGCTTCTCTAGAGCCAAGGGCCCGCTCGCAAAACGGGCCCGTTAGTTACGCCACTGACTTTATCGCCCGCAGGATGTAATCTTTCATTTTCCGCCATAGTAACTAAAATGTAAACAAACAATTACAATACAGTTGTGCGTAAAATAATAAAATTATATGAGTGTTCAAATACTACATAATTAATTATTCTGAAACCATAAATTTTCAATCGTCCCACATACAAAGATATCTATGAATATACTCTAAATCTTATAGAAATGTCATATTGCAGAATGCGCTCATAAATTTACTTCCGTTATGAAAAGATGCAAAATTATATTCTCCCTTTCATAGCTCCTTCAGCATCTGACAAAATCCACCAAATATCTCACAGAAATGAAATAAATCTTCTCAGGCATCAGTAACATCCCACGACAACAATCTCACAGCGAAAATCCAGAAAGATTAAAAAGAGAAAAATAAATTAAATGGTGTAAATGATTTTTAATGGAAGTCTGTGAAACCGAAAATGCGAGAATATTTGAAAGGATTAGTGGAAGAAGTAGAGAATTGGTACTGGTAGCATTTCCCAGACACGTGGAGATACGTAAGACGGAAGTCAAGTGGTATGCGCAAACCAGCATGAGAATTGAATTTGAAATTGAATCAGGCAGTGGTATGGAGGAGTAGTGAGCTCTGGTTTATCTTGAATATTAAAACTTTAATTAACAGCAGAAAAAATTGTATTTCACTGTGTTTCAGTGAAGAAAATGGTACTTGGGAGCCTATTGATTAAATATTAGTAATTTACACTTTCAGGTCATGTTGGGTATAAAAAATTTTTCGCGGTCTTGAAAGAAAAATAATTAAAAATCTATTGCTATTTAGAAATAAGAAATAAATAAATTAACAACTGATTACCATGGATACATTCGTGTAGAAATCTGTAATAGTATATTCTACAACAACCGGAAGTACCCACTTTTCAAGATTTTAACAGTTTTTAGCGAAAAGATCCTATGTTTCGAGTAAAATTATAGCACAAATATACTACCAATATGTCAATTGACACTGACATCTTTCAATCAGAATTTTTTTAATAGTAGCAGTAGCTGTTTCTAGCATAGCTAGCTAATTTATTAAATTTAATTTCTTTATAATTTTATAACTATATTCATTTAATATGAAGTATAAAGTACAGTCAAATCGTATAGAGAATACAATGTTCTTTAATATTTATAATAACATTAAATGTGAAAAAATTATATTTAACATCGTTTTTTCAAACTGTTAAAATATTCAAATGAGGATATGGATACAACGAAGAAAAATACGAAAGAATTGTAATTTTTGGAATTGTAGTATTACAGTTATCGTAGACGAAAATTTTGTTACACACACACCCACACATACTGACATCATCGTAAAAATAGTAAAATCGTATTCTAGGGACCTTAAAACGTACTTATTCATTAAAAACTCATCACCGAAATTTTTGACCTTCCTTACCTAAAGGTGACGGAAAGTAAAAATTATAAAGAAATTAAATATCATAAATTAGCCAACTATGCTAACTATAGAAACAGCTACTATATTAAGAAAATTCTGATTGAAAGATGTCAGTGTCAAATGCCATTGACATAGTATATTTGTGTTATAATTTTACTGAAAATATAAGATCTTTTGCTAGATACTTTCTGCATTGAATTTGTATAAAATACATACAACTGCCAATGCACAAGAAATAGAATCTTTTGCAAGGAACTCTGTATGAAATTTATACAAAATACATAGAACTGACGGAATGTAATGTGCTGGCCACATCAGATTATTTTACTAATTTCTCTGAATTCGATTGAGCTGGAATAGCCTATTCTGTATCGACGCGCTGATTCTCTTGCCTGTTCTGTCAACCCGTCACTGTATACGCTGCATTTATGACGCATATCCAACATCGTCCATTGGGAATATCTCCAGTTTCTAGTAGCTGATATATTCAAAATGTTGATGTTATCGCTATGACTGATGAGCTCGCTTCAACACTTCTCCATTTTTATTCCCATCGAAGGTTCAGATATCAAATCATTTGTTGATTTGATATAGCATAATTGATGTGAATCTTCCCAGATGCCTCAAGGTTCAATTTAAATCATTCAGCGATTTAACAACACGATATTGGCAACATCAAGGAACTAAATTTACGATCAATGTCAGAGGAATTTCATTGTTTGCATAATGTGAATTACTGTGGGTTATTTCTACAATATTAATTTACTTTAAGTTCCTATTTGTTTATTTTATTTTGAAATAAAATACAATATCGTTTATTTGAAATTATATGATGATTTCATGCAAATGCAGTGTTGCCAACTTATGATATTTTTTTACATATAAAATAATTTGGGCCAGTGTACAATGTACATTAGTAAATTTGTATGTAAAATAGAAAAAAATATGTGCAAGAAAAACGACTTAAATAATTACAATAAACAGGTTTGAGATAATACACATAATTTTGAGTATTCTTTACAATAACTTCAATGTCCGAGATAAGCAACATTGAGTGTCAGACTAAAGGTGCATTCACAATTGAAAATTAGGTTTATGGTTTCTGTTTAGGTTTAAGTAAAGGTGCATTCACAAATGATAATTAGGTTTAGATTTATGCATTATACTTTAGATTTAAAGACTTTGGCCGCATATTATGTAATGACACCATTCACCCTTCAGAATTTAGGGTCTCTAAATCCAAATCATAAAGCTAAAGCAAGGTCCAAACTTTAGGTTTATGATTTAGTTTGACGTCACAAACTTCACCAATGAGAACGACTCTGAAATAATGTAAATATATACACCTATCTTGACTTAAAATGCATTCACAAATGAAAATTAGGTTTATGGTTTTTGTTTAGGTTTAAATAAAGGTACATTCACAAATGAAAATTAGGTTTAGATTTATTGTTTATACTTTAGATTTAAAGACTTTGGCCGCATATTATGTAATGACTCCATTCACACTTCAGAATTTAGTGTCTCTAAATCCAAATCGTAAAGCTAAACATTGCAAGGTCCAAACTTTAGGTTTATGATTTAGTTTGACTTCACAAACTTCACCAATGAGAAGGAGTCTAAAACGATATAGATATATACACCCATCTTTATTTAATATTCACTTGGTGGATTCGGCCTTTTAAACAAATGCGAGAAGAACTTGGAGACTGTCAAAACTTAATTGCTGAAATATAACCAATAATGCCACGCGAATGACAGTTTCACGACGCACGGGTATCTGTAAGGTACTGCTCTACCGATATTTTAATATTGTTTTTGAAGCATATACATAGATGACAGTACATACTAAAACTAAATTACAGTTAATTT
Source organism: Harpalus rubripes (assembly GCA_963082715.1). NCBI lineage: Eukaryota > Metazoa > Arthropoda > Insecta > Coleoptera > Carabidae > Harpalus > Harpalus rubripes. Next base: position 10,789,594 of record OY720449.1, on the reverse strand, counting down.
AAACTTACATTTATGAATGACATTCTTAAACCTAAACACAAACCATAAACCTAATTTTCATTTGTGAATGCACCTTTAGTCATTCATAAATGTAAGTTTAAATTACCTGAAAATTAGTTTTGATATGTACAGACATCTGTATAAATGCTTCAAAAACAAGATTAAAATATCGGTAGAGCAGTACTCAACAAGACACATGTGCGCCGTGAAACTGTCATTCGCTTGGCATTATTGGTTATATGTATTTACCGCAATTAAGGTATGACAGTCTCCATGTTCTTCTTGCATTTGTTTAAAAAGCCGAATCCACCAAGTGGATACTAAATAAAGATGGGTGTATATATCATTTCAGACTCGTTCTCATTGGTGAAGTTTGTGACAAACTAAATCATAAACCTAAAGTTTGGACATTGCAATGTTTAGCTTTATGATTTGGATTTAGAGACCTTAAATTCTGACGTGTGAATTGAGTCATTACATAATATGCGGCCAAAGTTTTTAAATCTAAAGTATAAACCATAAATCTAATCTAAAACTAATGTTCATTTGTGAATGCACCTTAAAGGTAGTATTCACTTGGTGGATTAGGCTTTTTACACAAATGAGAACATGGAGACTGTCATAACTTAATTGCTGAAATATATTATTTCACGGCGCACAGGTGTCTTGTTGAGTACTGCTCTACCGATATTTTAATCTTGTTTTTGAAGCATTTACACAGATGTCTGTACATATGAAAACTAATTTTCAGGTAATTTAAACTTACATTTATGAATGACTTACTTAAACCTAAACAAAAACCATCAACCTAATTATCATTTGTGAATCAACCTTAGCAGATATGGAAACATGATTTAAAAAAATATTAAACAGTAAATTAGTGACGCACACGAGAAATATAAAACATTGATCTCGTCTCGTTTTAGGATCTGTAATCTAGCTCTCGTTCTCGCACATATTTTGGTTTGTGTTAGTTAGATTTTAGAATATTTAATATTGAACTGAAATCTCTCATAAGCCTAATCTGTTTAGTAAATATTCCAATTTTGATGAAAAGCTATTTATGCTACAAATCCTATTTCATTTTATATGAAATCGGATTGGTTGTCTGTCATTCACATATTATGAAACGCAAAATCGATTTCCGTTAAGTAATGTGAATGTATCCGGTAAGTAGGTGGATAATGTTCATTCATTTTGCTCATTTCCTAAATTATGTCAACTTTCTATTATATTCACGTAATGCGTACAAAGTTACAATTCCTATTTCTCGATGAAAACTAAAATTCAGGGAAACTGTATTTTGCGAAAAATTTATCAAATTATATAAAAAAAATTAATTGATTTTCTTTCTTATCAAAATTTATGAGTAAACATTTTAAATTAATTTAAAAAGGAAGACGGAGAATCAAAAATATATCTGTAATTTTTAAAACATAACAGGCATACTCATATTTTTGAACTTACTGTATATACACATCGTCTGTAAGCTGCAAATATATTCCATAGGCATATACTCGCAGTATTATGATGCATGTTGTGGCGATGTTGGTAAACAGAGGGTGTGTACAATGTCGTTGTTTGTTTCAGCGGGGTGACATCAACCTAGAGAACGTGACCCACGAAGACGCCGTCGCAACGCTCAAAGCTACGCAGGAACGCGTCGTGCTCATTGTCGCTAAACCCGAGAGTGCCTTCCACACATCCAACTCGGAGAAGTCGCATTCACCTATCCGTAAGTCGACACTTCATTTTTATCCTTAAATTTGTTTCGTTGAAAATACAGTTATTTTGTGGTTCCAATTTTTTTATATAATTGACAATATACAGAGCCTACGTCTTTACTCTTACAGCAATCATTACACGCTTGTTGAATAATGTACTATTTTCCACTCCCGATGATATTTTGTTTCCTGTTCATTTTTACTGCCAAGGAATACCGTTCACCCATACACATGGTAGGGTTAGTTCTGGTATGATGTGGACCGTGGTGTGACTAAAATTCGTCTGGTTCACTTACTGGTTCTGCCTAATTTAAAACTGTCGCAAGCAGTTTCCTTAACAGTCAAAATGAATATACATAAGAAAACAAATTGTTTATATTCAGCACTGGAGGATGGATTAAATATTCTAGTATTAAATTATAATGAATTATTTATATTATTTTATAAATATTCTTATTTTGACATTTCAAAAGAAAAGGATAACAATATAATAAAAAGAGAAGGTGTAAGCTGTTCACAGCTCCCGAATGAGTGAAAGCGCCTGGGGCCCGATTCTTGAAATTTTTCGCATACGTAAATGGGAGAGATGCGCATGCGAACTGCATATTGGTATTCTTAAAACGTATGAATAACTTGAAAGTATCATTCGCACACGAAACTGTGTCTGTCTCTGTTACTTGTGTTTGGTGTATCAGTACTTAGATGATATAAATCAATTTATGTTTGTATATAATTCCGGGTACGTTTTATGATCTTATAATGACGCCAATTATAAATCTAGAATCTCCATACACATGAGTGTCCTTATAATATTCTACAAATGTGTGCTCGTGCATTCATAGAACGATGCAATGGATTGTTAGAAAGGAATTTTAGGTACCTCTTAACGAGCTTTGCATTCCAAATCTGAAATGGTTAGCAAAATTAGAGTATTATTATTACATAATACTTGCATATTAATATTGCCATATTATGTACGTACATACTGTAAACTAAGAAAAATAATACCTACTATATCAAATATATCATGTATATATATATAATAAATTTTTAATATTAAAATTACAACACTTGTGGCTTATGACAGCGTCGTTGACAGCTACGGCTGACAGCTTTGGTTGACAGGTTGACAGTGACAGTTAAAATACAATGATATGATGTAGCATTCACGTGGTACAAATGTTTCGTTTAGATTGGCTGCTACAAACTACGTTCGCTTGCTTTCGAGAATCGTATGCGTAGGCTTCGGCCGAATTTCGTTTGGTATTCAAGAATACCACTCATACGTACAGTACTGTTCGTGCACGAAATTAACCACACGAATTTTGTCGCGTGCGGTAAATTTCGCATGATTTCAAGAATCGGGCCCCTGGGCATCAAATCTCCAAATCATTCGTTCGCATTCGTATGCGTTCATTAACGTATAGTGTCTAAGCGTATACGTTTCAAAGATTCTATTCTCCAATGATATACGTTTGTCTCGCTTGATTTGCATTCGAATACGCTTGGTTTTCTAAAGGACGGTTCCACGAGACTTTTTCATTTGTGAATGGACCAATCAGACAACAGCACCACGCTCCATGTGTTTGATTAAATGTCAAAATTTGACATCTTGACATTGATATACACTAAACCTACAATTTTATTTGAACATGAAAAAAAAATTCCGAAATAAAGTATTTCTTTTCTCTGAAGAGCAAAAAATAATAATTATTAGAACTTTAATTTTAATTTTATTAGCCACAAAAAAGCAATCGAATTTTGAGATGATTTAATAATGTTAAATGTTATCCCTGTACCAAAAAAGACTGGAAAAACTGGAGGCAGGTCTACATATAAACATATTAAATGTATTTACTGATTGATTTTAGACTTTGTACGATAAGTTCTGTAGGTAAAAGACGCCTTTATGCAAAGAAATATAACATATAAGAAAAATATTTAAGATACTATGTTCTTTTTACAAAATATATTTTCTTTTGTGGCACCAGCCTCCGGAGGATCCTCGGAAAGGATCATTTAATGAATTTAAATTTTTTCTATGAACTACAAAAAAATTAATCTTAAACATACAATTTGCTTTATTGGATTCATTCTTGTACTGAATATTCTTAACTGGAATCAAAATATAATTTGTTGTAATAAACAAATTCACAGTTATTATTTCAATTAATAATGCCAGAAAAATATCCGTTTGGCAGGATCTTACTTTTACTTATAAAGAGCTCTAATGCAAACGAAAGTTAAATATTAATTTTTTCCTTAGGAATAATAAATTACACTGGGTTGAATACTTTTATCATATTTCTATTATACATATATTATATTATACATATTATATTATATTAAGAATTTATAATTCATATTTTTCAAAATATACTTGCTTTAAAAAATAATAACAGATGAATCACTAAATAATTTTATGATAGAATTATTCCCCCATAGTATAGTGTTTTTATGTATAAAACTATTGCACTTAGATGTAAACGTTTGGAAAATTCATTGAATGAATGGTCAAGCCCCGCTCGTTGTCAAACGTATGAAAGGTGTACGTTTAGAAACATATACGTTCATGAAACGGATGCTGGAGAATATCAAAATCTCATTTCATACGTTTCGAACGCCGCAAACGTATACGTTTAGATTCGAGAATAGAGGCCATGGGCCCGTTTATTTATCAGCCACTTTGCGAGATAGGAAAACCGTGTCTAAATAAACTAAGAAAATCATATCTTTACGAACGGGTTAAAATACCTGCAACTGGCCACTACTTACAATATCGGGAGTGGGAAATAGTATATTACATCCGAGGTGGGAAATGTTTTATTGTGGGCTTAATGAAATATTGTTACGAAACCCTACATTTCCAACCTGTGAGGTGGAAGCGTTTTCGATCCTTTCCCCACCCAAGATATTGTCATTGCAGTTAGGAATGACATATTACTATTATGATTATGAATAAAATAATTTATCAGAACCAAAGTGAGTCAATAATGATATTTTTAAAGGCAAGTAAAGAAAAAGTGTTTCAAATTATTTCTATTATACTTTTGGTCAAGGCTGTATGCGTAAGTACAGTTTACTTCTTATTTCCGTATAAAATTATAATGTTTTATTGACTTTGAGATTATTACTGATGTGTCTTAAATGTTCCACATTAATATAGGTACTTTATATGTGCCTGAAGTGAGTAATAATTTCTCATATTTTCTCTTGCCGTTCGCCTTAACCTGTTTTATACATAACAATAATTGGCAAACTTTCACAACACTTCATAAATGTCCAATGACAGTACAATATTGACAGAAATATTACATTTGTTTATTATAATAATATTGAGCTCAGGTGCATATACAAGGTTGAAATGTTGATACCGTTTATTTTATTGCAAATGATCGAATGAATTAGATCTCCATATTTATCGTTTGCTATAGATATATTTATTTCGAAATTTCGGGGTCGTTAAGTATAATTCGTGTACAACTACAATTAATTTACATAAATTTTCTTCTTTCCAGAAAAATTATACGTTTTGCCCTCTCCTTTTTCTGTGATACATAGACTGAGATTTTGAACGGAACAAAATTATTATTGTTAATCTGATGAAATTGTTGTTATATCTTTATTTAAAACATAAATATACAACTTCCATCATTATTCTGTGTATTTATTTCTGAACGTAATTTTATTGTATTAAATTCATATTCTGCAGTATGTCAACGTATGTCCGACAAGTTTCGATACAAACTTCAACAATTTTTTTTTGTAAAAATATACATTTACTTAAAATTTAGTAATTAACTGTTTCATTATGAACTTTAAAAATCTGATGTGACCAACACTAAACCTCCCGCTATTTAATTTTTATTAATTTAAATATACATACTTACATATTTATACCTTGTTCCATTTAAGCCATTCAGTATTGCGGAGCGTAGGGAATAGTTTTGACATCTCTGATTGGCTGAAATTAGAGACAAGTTGCGCTGTTGCCAGTGCCATCTACTGAATGGCTTAAATGGAATAGAGCATAGTTATTGCGGAAACTGCATTAAGACCCATTCCATATAACTATGGTTCTATTTACTATTTTCTTTTTAAAACGTTACTATTATTAATTTGAAATGATTAGCTTTTTGACAGTGACATTTATCTGTCAGTTACATACATTTGAGATACGAACTATGTAACCAAGGAGTTTTGTTTAAAGCGTAAGCTCCGGGATAATAATTATAGATATTTTATACAAATCTGTGGAAAATTTAAAATTATCATTTTTATAATAACACAAATCTTCAAAAAGTAATATTTGAAGGTATTTTTCGAAGAAAATCTATTTGAGCTTCAAATGAAGTACCATTTCCGGTTATCTGATATACACCAAAATCTAATGTTCTCTTCCCATATTAGAATAAGGTAGAAATACAGTGATAGTATTTGAATTAGAGTAAAGGATCCACACACACATACACACATCATCATGAAAATGTTAAAATCTGATTCTAGGGACCTTAAAACGTGGTCATTTATCAAAAACTTTTAGTGCAGTGTTCCAAGAATGAGTGTATTGGGTGATATGAATAAAATTGAGTATATACTTTATACTCCAAAAATGAAAGTAGATACTTCGTTTCGTAAGAATAAAAATGTAGAAGTAGATACTCCTTTGAGTTTCTACTCCCTATATACAAACCAGTTAAGTATGAACTCAAATTTGGTATGAATAAAAATAGGCCCTACTACCATGATGGAGTATATACTTGGAAAAATTCGAGTTTGCTACCGACCAGACTCAAGCTGTTCACAGAGGCCTTTTAAAATTCTGCAATTAAACTAAACGACGGAATTAATGATGAAGCTACGTACACGAAAACGTACTTCTAGGAGGAGTACTATTTTTATTTTTTCTTCTTTCTGGTGTTTACAATTTTGAAAATAAAACTGGATATTTCCGCAGCATTATCGCAAACTTTTCTCATCATCACCCTACGGTCACTACTCATTTTAATTAAATTGAGGACGCCAAGTAGTCTGTCAAATTTGTTTCAAATGTTTTAACAAGTGTGGGCAATTGTCAAGAACGTCAACGCTATCTATAAACCTATACATGCTGTACATATTAGCATCTTCATTTATACATATAAGAGCATCTACTCGTTGAGTCTACATCATTTTTATTCATATGAAATGGAGTAAAATCTCACACTTCATGCTCATACTCTTGAGTAGAAACTCATAGCACATACTCATTTTTATTCATATTACCCGTGTTACGAATCGATTCTGAATCATTCATCGTTCCAGGATTAAACAAGAATTTCTAATTCTGAATCAGTTTAACGTGTTATCTAACCTGACTTATTTTGTTTTTGTTAGTATTAAATTAAATAAGTAATGGAATAAAATAGAGAATTCTAGACCGATATTGTTGAAATAAGACAAAACAATGAAAATTATCTAGTTTAAATATATTATAATAAAAGGCACAATGTTTTCTAACAGATATTTTTTATTTTGCAATTTTATGGGTTGGGTTGGTTTCGGATAAACAAACAAAATTTCCTACCAGTTCTAAATCGTTCCTATACTAGTAAAGTCGATTCTAGAACTGTAAGTTCGCGCATGGATTCTAAGCAGTTCTGGGACTTTGTAACTTTAAATTATGTCTGATTTCAAATTCTGTGAGAATTGGCTTTTCCCCACTACTAATTCTACTGCTCCAGACGATCAGAATTTGAAGTCTGACAGAATTGAAATTTCCCCCATTCCTTCTCCGGATAAATTTCAAATTCTACTGGTCTGGAGCAGTAGAGATTATAGTGGGGAAACAATTCTGGCATATTTGAAATCTGACAAAATTTAAAGTTACAAAATCGAGGCCCTGAATCACGTTCTGAACTCCTCTAAACTTACTGTTGGAACAAACCTTTTATTTAAGTTCATAATTTTGTTGATTATGAAACAGTTAGTAAACTTACGTAAATGCATTTATATTACAAAAAAAAAAAATTGTTGAAATTTATGCCAAAACTTATGGCACATTACGTTTTCAATATCAATTATTCCATACTGCATATAAGACTTGAGAATTCTTCAATATTTCCTTTCACGTACAGATTTCTAAAGCACGTAGATTGCTTTTATTCCGAAATTTTCAATTCTTCGATCGTTTAGCGATATTATAACCCTTTTAAGTTTAACATTCGCACTTAAGGTTTTAGAGACTTCTTTTCATATTCGTCATAAAGTGAACGTTTCCCATTTTTCAGTATTTCATAGAAGTTCAATTTTTTTTTACATTAATGATATTGTTGTAATTTAGCATTCAAGCCATTGATTTTAAATTTTTGGTAACGTTTTGAGCAACTGAAACGTGTTTATTCCATCATTGAATTGTCGAAACTTCCGGCCATTTATGAACATCTGGGAGCACAACTATCTTACTTTCTTACTAACTGTGAAATTGTTGTGACAATGGATTTTTTCTCTTTATCAAGAATAGATTTGTTGAAAACTGTCCTTGTAAATATGCGTTCGTAATGTAGGTAATAAAAAAAATAAAATAAAAGGTGAATATTAAATTATGATAAAAATTCGGACTTGGTGTTATTATAATTGAATTAAAAACCGCTGAATAATTTGTGCACAAGGTTTTCCATTGCATAACGAATATTATTTCCATAAATTTTATTACCTCTTCTCGTACAGTCCGTAATTGTGATATAAATACTCATTAAAGTTATTTTTATTCAAGTACTTCTTGTTTACGTAAAAATTGTATTCATGGTTAATTTTTTATTATGATGTACTGAAAAATACTGTAAAGGTATAATACGGGGGTTATGTAAGCAACGTTCCATACGTTACCACTTTATAAACAAGGTTGCAATGAATCGTAATCTGCAATAATTTGTTTTCTAATGTGCTGTTGCTATTTTGAAAGGATTTTTTTTAAATCACGGTAGTTTGAGTGGAAACAACAACTCTTGACATTTTTGAAGGTTTGAAGTTCGGAGGCCGAATACAAATAAGACAATTTTTATTAGTGGCGACTGTTTTGGCGCACTTCTTCGTAAACCAAACGCATATCGAAGTGATTGCAAATTCAACGTCATTTATGACAACCAACAAATAATATTGTTTTTTAGATTTTAATTTATTAAGAAGCTGGTTCGTAATTGGTTGGCTTTACATACCAATAACTTTTAAACTTGACAGATTGTGCAGAATATATTTCAAATTATAACTTCAGTCCTCTTTATCATACCATGAACTATGGCACATTACTTACATACAAAACACCCTGTATAAATAAAAAGTGCAATTAATATAACTTTTCAAGCAAATAATTTGACAAATATTGTGGCCTATTCAGAGAAATACGGTCGTAAAGGTTGCTATGCATATAAAGATTGTTATCATAAAGACATTCGTAACAATCTTAATGAATTTGTCAATTCAGAACCTACGTCGGTATTACTAACAATCTGTACAAAATAATACTTGTGAATGAACCACATTATTTGACAATAACTAACTTCATTATACACATATGAACCTCATCTAACCTTAATCCTATCTATCAACACTTAAATTTTTTTTTAAATAATGAATTGTCAATTATATTTAGTACGCAAACGTTTTCCCAAAACAACTAAAGAACAAAATGATATTTATGTCATATTTGGAAACTTCTACATTATTTATAGATCGATGCTGTTCACATTTGTAAGTCTTACAGATCTGTAAATTTGTAATTAATGAACAAAATCACAACGAAACCTACCACTCTTTTGTATAATTTTACATTAATCAACAAAAATAGATGCGTTTTTGTGAGGTATCTACAGATTTACAGATCTAAAGACTTACAGATGTGAACAGAATCTACCCATTAGAACGGGTTTGGTAATTCCTAAATGATTGAAAATTTATGGGGAGATTTAATTTTTTTATTTTGACTAAATATGTAACAGAAACATCACACAGAGTTTTCAAGAATACCACAGAATGTCAAAAGTAACTTTCTTCCACCACAGTCTCTATTCAAGTCGAAGCAGAATCTATACATACGTACCAATATTTGGCAGAAAGGTCAATATTAATAATATTTGATTGATAACATGATACAATACATAGTTTTAGCAGTCGTTATGATAAAAACTGTCAAAACGCTTAACAATGAGACCCTTAGCGCAAAGCTTAGCGTAGATGGCAGCATATGGATATTCTCCTAAGTACGTATTATAATGTACAGACTTTTGTAAGAATACACAGATATTATTGTGTGTAATAGTGACTTTTCATTGTTGTGGCACATTAATAAACACAAAATATAGAATAATATACAATAGGTGCAATAAAACAAACGTTTTTAACAAATAGGTAGTCTAAATTTATTATTTTAATTTTAATTAATAGTTATGTTTAACACTCGTTTGACGTTTCAAAGTCTTTTGAAGGTAAAGGAAACTAGCCCAGTAGCGAACCTATCGGGAGAAATATTGTGCTAGGCTCTCATTGTTGACAGTAACCTCTTTCAGTACTGAGAATACCAAATTCGATTTTAACAATCTTTATAGTACATAACAACCATGAATACCACAACGACTACACAAATATTGAGTTAATATCCGATTAGTCATAAACAACTCGATTAGCTCTGTAAATTCACTTTCTGTGTAGTTAAAAATTGAAATTTTATTTATAGATTCGCGACTGAAAATTTTTAGCCGCTGGTTTAGGGATCGTGCTTTCTAATCACTATGCCAGAGAGTGGCTCTCTCGATTTTTAAAAATTATGAACCAAACATTTATGTGAAGATTGATCCAAATAATGTACGTTATTTTCCATCATAAAGTTTTACTCTTCTTGTACTTATGAATATATTTTTTGTTTGTTGCAGCCTTGGACCGAGTTGACCTATCGTTTGGACATGAATCCCTTCATGCGTCCAGTCAAGCCCTCCACCATTCCGCAACGCCGAGGGCCGTCAGCCAAGAAGACATCACTAGGTGAGTCGAATTTTTTTTCTACTAACTCGATTACTGTTTGACCTATTTCTTACCTAAATGTTTTAACGGGGGTTAACCCTATAAAAATACTGATAATGACTATTTCTTTTGATAGAATAAATGTAACATGTCTAAACTGTTAAGCTTAGTTTATATGACACTGGCACGGCACGGTTCCCGTCCGAACCGTCCGGTATCACCGGCAATTTTCTAGTTTTAATTTACATGAGACGGAACGAAATAGTCCGAACGTTAGGGAATTCGTCAGATTGGCATTAGTAATTTAGAAAAATGAAAAGTCAATAGATTTATTTTCTAACCTAACGATCTAAAAACAGTAAAACAAATGAATATAAACGAATTAATTATAAGTGAAGTCATAGGCGCAACGAGGGGGGGGGGGCTCCCCAGAATGGCCATGGCCCCCCTAGGAAAAAATACATATTAGTGTAATTATTTTATATTTTAATTAGTGATATAATTTTGTGAATGGTGTGTTGTAAACTAATTAATCGACAGGAATTTAAATGAGAAGTAAATAATTTAGTAATTTTTGGATTTGAAAAATTCTGATTAAGCAATAATTATTCGAGAAATTATGCTCTTTTTTAAACAATAAAATAAGCGTTTTGTACTTTACATCCTAACCACATTATTGTTAAATTTACTGCATTTAATCACTAGCTAAAGTAACCAGCGATTGCTGGGAGTTTTCACGTAGATAATTTCAAAACAATCCACATTATAGGTATACTTAAATATTCCGGAGAGTTCGAAAAGTTTCTTATATGTTCCAAAATAATTTAAAATGTACATTAAACTTTAATAAGGATTTTCATAAAGTTCCAGAGAGTTCCAGAATGTTTCAGAAAGTTCAGAATTTCGAGAGAATTCTGGAATTTTTCATAAAGTTCCAGAACGTTTTAGAATTTCCTTTTCCATAAAACTCTTTAACGTTCTAGACTGTTTCTGAAAGTTCCAGAAAGTTCTATCTGTTTGTGTCATTATTTAAAACTAAACTGAGCTCAGCCAGCCTTTATATACTCATTTAAAATTGCCAAAAATTTATAGAATATTCTAGAATTTTCCGGAATATTCTAGAATTTAATGGGATTCAATAATTTTTTGGAATATTGTGGAACAGTGATTTTCAAAATACATTTTTTAATGCGTACATACGACAAATTGAGACTTCTATTTACTTTGCATTTCGAACATTTGAACTCAAAGGGCCTGGCCCCCCTAGAAAATTTTTCTAGTGACGCCCATGAGTGAAGTAGTAAAAACCTTTCTTATGCAATTGGACACAAGGATTACAGAAATCGTTTCCTTTTGTGTCCTATTCTCTTTGGTCCTCTTGATTTGTATAATAGATAAACCACAGCAATTGTTTTAATATTCATTCTAATTTTAAACAAAGTATCTGCTGATTTTCTTTATAAATACTAGTACGGTAAACATGCATCTTCAAAAGTGCGCAAGCGCGAACAATTTCTGCCGTTCAAACCGGACGGCTGTGACGGCAAAAATAGAATCGAATCCTATTTTGACCTTGTACCGGCAATAAGGGTATTGCCCGGAAAATTCCACCAATCAAGAATGTGATCGGTTGAAACCGTACCGATGACACCGATCCATGTAAACTTAGCTTTACATCGTATCACCGACGTTGACAACGACACAATAAATCATTTACAACTTCTCGCATTTCGTTTTAATGATATGTTTACTTGGAATATTCCTTGGGAACCTCCTTGGGATTTAACGACGAATGAATTGTAGGTTTTACTATTCCAATTTTTATTAACAAATCTCGTACAGGATTCTTCGGGCTAAATTAGCCCATCATCAACACAAGTAGAAAAAATATACAAAACCAATGAACATCAAATTTGGTTTTACATTATACAAATTGCAAAATTTCGTTTCAATTCATATCCAGGATTTATTAATAAACATAGCATGAAAGATGAATTAAAAAACTTAGCGTTCTCCATGGCGACAAGAGAAGCTCTGCGACGATATGTTTACGCTAGTTATATTATTAAAATTGTGTTTAATTAGCATCAACATTAAATCTCCAGTTTAACCATTTAGTGCTCTATGATACTTCGAGTCCATTTTATGTTTTTATAATTTGTTTGACACTACGAGAGGTCGCACCAGAAGGTAGAATTTAATTAATCAATTTTTTAAAGTATCGTTCACTGGGATTAATCAGAGAATCATGATTTTTAATTTGACATCTTCAAAAATTTTTGAGTTAGCCTAAAATTAATTTAACAGTTTTTAAATCCCCAGTAATTTCTTTCACAGATTTACCAGTTTTTTTAGTTTTTATAACGTGGAAGGGAAGAATGGTGAAGTGTTATTATTGTTCAAGGAAACTACTTTGAAAGTAATGTGTAGTATTCTCATTAATTCTAACGTGGCCCTAGTATAATAATTTATATTGCTTAAATAATTACAAAAATTTTAGTGTAAATTGTAACACGAGGGAGGTCTGAGAGAAAAGCTCTGATGATAATAATAATAATAATAATAATAATAATAATAATAATACTTTATTTTCTGTAGACACGGTTACATGCGTATAGAAAACGTCGGAACATACAAAACATAAAATAATAAAAATAACATCACATTAAAAATTAAGTATTAAAATATTCATGTAAATCATAAAAACTGTGCTGCATAAGATATTCTTTTAATTTCTTTTTAAATACTTTAATATTATTTTCAGATTTTAAATAATTAGGTAACTTATTATAAATTTCTAAGCCTATTCTATTAGGAGAATTTTTAGCAATGATGTACGCTTTCCTGTTTTCCAAACGATGACACTTCAACTAACTGGTGGACGCTTGGATGATTGGCGTCCACGACTTGGTGAAAAGGAAGAACACACACACTTACTTTCACTCCACACTTTCCACTCACTTGTTGACTGATGAGGGACGAACACTTACATTATAGACACGGACTTCCTTGAGATTTAACTAAAGTTTTATTTTCATAATTACAATTATTTATTATTATTATTAATAATAATTATAATAATAATAATAATAATCTTGTATATGAAGATATTTACATCTTTCTACAATTTGTGATATAGATGAGGATGAGTCAATTTTTCGTTATATTTGATACATGTTCACGTTGCGTTGATGGAGATGAGATGATGAAAGGACAGTCACAAACATCGAACCCACGACCCCAAGAACCGAGCGGTGATGATTGCTTCGAGCGCTGCAGAAACACGCTACTCAACTCAGTCGGCCACCGAAGCGGCTATTATTTATTATTAACTAAACATAACTAACACAACTAAAAACTAAAGATGCCGATGCGGAACGCGAGTTAAACTCAAACTCTCTACATGTCTCGACAACAAACGTCTTCACGACGTGACAAACAAATGCAGACTATCTCAAAACAAAGCGTTATCTTCATGAGCAGATATCCCGAGGGGGTGCAGAGTACATAACAAACTATCAACCCCACACGTAATCTGTTAATAACTTAAATACTTGATTGTCAACACATAACTGTCAAAGATCGGTGACAACCAGACTAAACAAAAACCCGCGGTGTGAAAAAATGCTAATTATTTCTAAACAGAATTTTTATTAACAAAGAAAAAAAGTTGAAATATTATTCCTAAACTATAATTTAGAAAAGTTTATTAAGTTATTTATTTGTTATTGCTCTTACCCTAGTCTTATCACAAAATGTTGACGTCACTACGACAAGTAGAAAGAACAGAAATGCGTTACCGTTTAGCTTGAACATAAGTTTTAATATGTTACTTTGTTGTTATTACTAACACCGCAGTTGGAGCGTTATCCGAAACAAAAATCTGAAGACCTAACTAGCTAAAAGTTGCCAACAATTACATTTTAAAATGCGTTTGGGTGAAAATATTTAATAACTGTATACCTATTTATGTTAATAAATACAAACCACAGCACGCTACTTGAATTACTTATCCTGCTTTACATTTAAAATTTAAATTCACGTTTTGGAACATAACCGTTAAAAATTAGCTTTAAAAAGAAGAGAAAATGAATGCTTTAGACATATTACTGCAATTTGTTCAGACTCCTTCATCTTATACGCTCGTTCTGGCGAAAAATAAGAACACTATTACTTGCACTCCACCACAAACAAAACCGCAAAACAATGCAACTCCTTGCAAATGAAATACGTAATAACACATTACTTGAAATGCACAACTGTGCAAGTGCAACGGTTAGCGCAGGGATAAAATACTGCTTCATTCATTTCTTGTCAACCTACATACCATATTAGAGAATAAATTAGTTGTGCGGAAAGTAAAGATACCAAGCCCGGAAAAAATTTCCGAATACCGTCTGATACGGTCAATGTTTTGTGATCTTATCAAACAGATATGGTATGACTAGCGAATGAAAGTTGACGTTTAAATGATTTTATAGATGTGGTTTCTTTTGAAACCATAGAGAAGAATAGAATTGTACGGAATATTCAGATATGAAATTTTTGCATGAACCCATTTAAGTACTGGACTAGGAATGCACAGAAATACATTACTATATCTGGCTGAAAATATATGGCCAACTAGGGTAACTGAATATCAAAACAGGGGTGCTTTTAAAATATTTTCATAATACCATACTGTTAAATGTGCTTTAACAGTACTGTATGCTCAACCGATATATGCATCAAAACAGCCACGGCTGTTATTTTTTATAACAGTACAATTATTAAAAATCACGTGTTCCTAAAAAAAATCTCAGCATCATGAAATTGTCATGAAGAGCTGTCACCTGTCAATATGCCATAGAAAATAGAATTTTAAGAAGATATTTTATGTTATTATGAAAAATACTGAACGTCACACGGCTGATATACAAATAACAGACACGGTTGATTATAAAATCTCGCCTATCGCCTCGATTTTACAACATTCAACCTCATTTGTTATTTGCTACATATCAGCCTTATGACGTTAATAACTATTTAAACATTTTTCGTTTATATTGATTATAACAAAATATGTTGTTCTTTAAACTATTTAGTTTGGCAATTCTATGAAATAGGATTAGTTTTAATTTCCTCTAACATTAATTCCGACTCGAGGGTTGCTTACACCTGAGATGAACGAACTAGAAGTTGCGCTATTAAATTTTTTAAATACATCCCTGAATCCTGTTGCTAAGGGCATTTTAAATGTCTCCTGGTACTGCGTACAATTCTAATCTTCTGTAACGGAATACATAAGGGTCAGTTTCCTCTCAAATCAAATACAGGGAAATGTTTCCAAAAGAAACCACGTCTATTAAATAATCTAAACGTCAACTTTCATTCTCTAGTCATACCATACCTGTATCATAATTTATAACGAAATTTGTGATGGATAAAACATCATTTTACTACAAATCTATTAAAAGTGGGCTTTTTAATGTTTGTTTTTAGCGTTAAAACTGACATTTTATGACACCAGTGTTAAAAGTGACAGATCATTGTTACTTTTGACACTAGTGTTAAAAGTGAATGTCAAAAAATTATTAAAAATACAAATTTGAATTAAAAAATAGTGTTTGTAGAAAAAATAGTGTATGATATACGTGTTAAAAGTGACTTTATTTTGTTCGAAGGTTTGGATCACTCTGCTTCGCGTCGTGTTCCAAACTTCCTTCTCACAAAATAAAATGTCACTTTTAACAAATATAAATAACTATTTTGTTAAATACATATGGAAAATGTGGAGGGAAATTAACGTTTAATGAAAACTCCCAACATAGATTTCCAATAGGGTCCTCCACAATCGTAAGAAATTACAAAATGGGTCATTTATATTAAAACTAAAGTCCATTCAAGTCCGAGAGTCGCCGGGTCAAAACAAATGCATGCGGCTGGCAAATAATTTTACTAGAGGACGGTCTGAGCAACCACCAGTAAATAGACACGGTCAGTATAAACCACCCGTCATGTGACAACTAAGCCAATCACAACGCGCCAAGCAGTTGAGCACGTGCTAAACTGGTGCTGATCATTGTTTACTTGTGGTGACAATCGAAATTGAATGGACTATAGACCTTTAACCTGTATAATAGGGACTATTAAAGTTAAAATAAAACTTAAGTAATTAATAATAAAATATTCGAGTTTAATTAAGTCACGCATGTACTCCTATCCAAATTCTTACTATTTTTAAGCTTCCTTCTACTGCCTTTTTGATACCAGACCAGACAGAAACTATATGCGTTTTATGGAAAAGAAAGATTTGTTGAATAACAGGCAGAAAAATCGTTCCAGTGACAATTAAAACTTGAACTATAATGTATATCGAAGACTGTTTCTCAACAGTGAAATTTCTGTAACTTACTATGAACTGCATTTTCATTATTTTGTGATCATACGGATTCGTGTAGTGTGACGTCAAGTTTCCAGACAAGAAAATGGTGTCTTCGATGCTAAGACGGTTGCTATGCTAAATCAGAATTTGATGTTTGAAGAATATTAAAATGAATATTACGGCTTAAGGAATAATATTTAAGGCTTTCTAGAACTACAAATCGCTCTCAAAATAGATGAATTTTCAGTAAAAAAAAATAATAGCGGAAAACACAATTGAAAAGTGCACCGGATATATTACACAAAGATGGAAGACTTGAAAGCATTACGAATTTGAAATAGAGCAGATCTGTGAAAGAGATAGCAATGTTAAACTCGAATATTTTAAAAACTATATATATATATATATATATACAGGGTGTAAATGATATATGTGCATTAAATTTAACCAGTAATATAACTCGTCGAGAGCAACAATATTTCTTAATAACTTTTTCTCGAAATCGCATATTTTTTTAGCATTTTTACCACCCCGTAAATTGACGAGTCGTTCCAAATATTTTTGTGATAATTGAATGCAGTAGCAATACCTATGAAAAATTTTGTTTTAGCAATTGACAGTCCTGTCAATTGTTCCAATTGAATTTTGATATTAGTACTAAACTTGTTTATAAGGTAAAATTCTATCAAAATGCGAGTACACAGACATTGTAATTACTTACCTATGGTTTATTTATTTTTTTACTCGTATCTGTACTACATTTTACTTGACATCAAAATTTAAATTTCTTTATTTTAAAAACTGTGCTATTACGTATTAATTAATAATAATGTTATTTCCCTTGTTTCGTTTATTAATTACTGTGACAGTAAGTGTAACCGATAACCGACAATTTTTGAGCTGTTTGTATCCGACTTGAATACGGCAGCATTTGTTCTCCATGAGCGGGTAACGAAATATGCAGCAAATCTTTAAAGAATTCTAACTCAAAATCTAAAAGACTTAGAAAAAAATGTTATTAAGAAATATTGTTCCTCTCATCGAGTTACATTACTGATTAAATTTAATGCACTTATTTCATTTACACCGTGTATGTATATATATATATATATATATATATATATATATATATATATATATATATATATATATATATATATATATATATATATATATATATATATATATATAAAGTATTAACTTTTTGTACAGATCTCCAGAAGAGCAAGAATACAGGAGGGAAAAGATAGTAGTACCTACTAAATTTCGTACTCATCCTCTTGCCAAAGTACCATACAAATTTACTAAACCCAACCCATCACCTAGTTTTGATAACAATAAATCAAAAAAAGCTTATTACATCGAATATGAACGACGCATGCTTGAGTTACAAAGAAAGAAAGTAAGAGACGAAATTCAGAGGAAAAGAGAAATTCATTCGGAAATACTAAAACATATGCAGATTGAAAGACAAACCAAAGAGGTTCACTTGGAAACAGCTAGAATGCAAAAGGAAAAAACTCAATTGGAAATTGCAAAATTAAAAAAACTTACCTACTGTTTTGATTAATTTTAGATTTGCATACATTTAAATAAAAATGTTGACTACACATTGTTGTTTTATTTTATTTTTTACAATTACAATATAACAGTGATGTTGTTAGGAGGAAGTAATGTCGTACTTGTTGAATGATGAAATAAAGTAATGGAGATTGGCAGGAATTAAATTAATTTAATAACCCATGTAGTTGTTAATTTTATTTGAAGTTCCAATATTTCGTTACTCAGTTTTGTAATTTTATCAGGGAATACTAAAATGTACATTTGTGTTGTATAACTTGTGTTTTACATGTTGAAAGTATAATACTTACAAATATGTTTAACTATAAAAGTAAATTGGAGAATTAACAGTTGTAAAAACATCTATCTTCTTTAAATTTAAATACATCAGAGACAACTGTCTAAAGAGAGATTGGAAACCCAATGCTTTTATATCATCATAAAGTTCGCCATCTATGAACATATGCAACTAACTAAACCACGGTAACTAGATCTTTAAAATGTTGACCGTGTGTTTTTTAAAATTATTTTTTTTAATATTTGAAAGAAAAACTCATACAGATATATATATCTATATATATATATATATATATATATATATATATATATATATATATATATATATATATATATATTAGAGGTGGGCGCGTGAGTAAATTTTTGCTCACAATCACGCACGGTCACGGAACTAAAAATGTAATCACGACCAATCACGCACGACTTTTTATGTTTGATCCACGATCACTCACGCTCACGATTTTATTTTGGCACTCACGCCCGATCACGCCCGGCGGGTCACGTTCGTGTCACGTAATTGTTTCTATGTACATTTAAGCCTGTTTAACACAGTCATGTTGTCAAATTTGTTAACAAATTGGTAATAAGTTAGGTAACAGATTGATTTCATTGGAAACGAATGTTTATGGACAATTAGGTTGTTCTATTCCATCACAAATATCATTATAAATTTGGTAACAAATTTGTTAACAAAATTATGATCGTGTCAAACGGGCTTAAAGATATCTTTAGTGAAATCGGAGCAACTGTGTACAATTTTGGGTACAACAATAACACTATTTTTTGGAAAAAATACTGTTGATGGCATATTTGGACATAACAATAATAACAAGAATATAAAGTAGAAGATAACAAGAATGTAAAGTAAAAGATGGAAATTGACAATTTTTTAAATGAAAAATAGAAGAAAACTTGTACTCACGCCCGATTATATTTCAATCACGGCTGATCACGCACGATAATTATTTAGTGCCTCACGCTCATGTCCAATCACGACGCAAAATTTAAATTATATTCACGATCACGCGGGTCACGTCGTGATCCATCGTGACCCGACAAAATCACGGCCCGCGCCCACCTCTAATATATATATTATGAATATTTATTTAAAATATATAGTGTATAAATTTTAAATTGCAAAAGAACAGTTAGTAGGTATATAAATAATATTAATGACAGAGTTTATAGCTATTAACATACCTAGGAATGTTATGTATATCATAACTGCCGAAGATGTCGGTTTGAAATCCGAGCTCGTAGAGCGAGGATTTTAAGACATCTAAGGCTTGTTATGATTAATAACATCCGTGGTTTGTTCAATAGTTTATCGGTTTCAGAAAATTAAGACATTATTGATAAATACCATTTTTTTAAATTCTCTCATTAATGCTACTTTCAGATTGCTATGGTTAACAGAACAATTATTTTGACATATGTCAATATGACAAATATTCAAATTATGTGCTTTGTCCCACATGTTTATTACTTTAGAATAAAGTAGACCGTATTTAGA
This sequence comes from Harpalus rubripes, assembly GCA_963082715.1. Taxonomy (NCBI): domain Eukaryota; kingdom Metazoa; phylum Arthropoda; class Insecta; order Coleoptera; family Carabidae; genus Harpalus; species Harpalus rubripes. Next base: position 10,769,142 of record OY720449.1, on the reverse strand, counting down.
ACGATAGTCTAACGTTATCTGTATGTATTAATTAAGAGCATTATATTTTCATTTTATTTTATTTTCATTTTGTAGACCGTTGTTGACAAGTCAGTAGGGTAATAATATTACCATACAGATACAGTTATTACTTAGTTACCAGCCTACTTTTGTACATGTAACCAATGGAATAATATCCTGAAACCGGTAAATATTATTTATCCAGATAATTATATTAAGAAATAGTGAAAAATATAAATGTATATTTTTTTGCAATTTCTTCACCTCTTCGCGAGATTCAATTTCTAATTTGTGTACTGTAATATCAGCCATATTTTTACAGCCATGTATGTGATGTAAACTAAAACTTGTAAGCAACACAATTGCTGTATTAGTATTATTTTTTTTAAAGAATTTTTAAATCTTATTTAAAGACGTGTTAAAAAGAAACGTACGTAGTTAAAAAAAAATCTGATGTGGCCAGCACATTACCTTCCGTCAGTTCTATGTATTTTGTATAAAGGTCATACAGAAAGTTCCTTGCAAAAGATTATATTTCTTGCAGGTACATTATTTACCTTAAGATAGTTGTATGTATTTTATACAAATTCCATTCAGAAAGTTTCTAACAAAAGATACTATATTTTCAATAAAATTATAACGCATACTGCCACCTGCACTTGACACTGACACCTTTCAATCAGAATTTTCTTAATATAGCAGGTGTTTCCAGAGTTACTGCATAGCTAGCTAATATATATGATATTTAATTTTTTTATAATTTTTTAACTCTATATCCATTTAATATGAAGTATAAAATGCATTCAAATCGTATAGAGAATAAAATATTATTTAATATTTATAATAACATTAAATGTGAAAAAATGATATTTAACATCGTTTTTTCAAGAGAAAATCGGTCTGTCCTCTCTTTATAACTCATTTATTTTAAGTCAGATAGAAAAACTCTTCAAATATAATTTATATGATATATTATTGTCTATCTACGTACCATATGCATTTGTATACAGGATGCTCTGTTTAAGCGTAACAATATGTAACTTTATATTTCTTAATGGAACATCCTATATTTATTTATTTATTTTGATAGTAAATTAAATTCCCTTTATTAAAGTATTAAGTAATAAGGGGTCTAAAATTATAAATTAAGAAGTTATTTACGTTCATTAAAAATAGTAGTTCAGAGTGGAGAAAACCATAATATAATACAAAATTTTGATCCTTTTTTATAAATACTTATTTTAAACATTACACTAATTCCAAAGAAGCTATTAAAATTTAGTGACAGACTAAATAATGCAAAATTATAATAAATGCTCGAAAATTTGTCCTTCAACTTCAATACATTTTTCAATTATAAATATTATATTAATCATCTCATCTTTACTAAAATTTGTATTATTCATTTTCACATCAACATCAACAATGATAAACTAAGAGTATTTGGACAACTTGTTTGTTTAAATTCGAAACAATTGATCAAATTATGCATAGCTTACTTTGTTAATAATAACATGATAGAAATATATCATTCAACGAATAAAGGTAAATAACTTTTTAATTTATAATTTTAGATCCCTTATTACTTAATACTTTTTTAAAGGGAATCTAATTTACTATCAAAATAAATAAATAAATACCGGGTGTTCCATTAAGAAATATAAAGTTACATATTGTTGCGCTTAAATGGAGCACCCTGTATACAAATGGATATGGTACGTAGATAGATAATACTATATCATATAAATTATATTTCAAGAGTTTTTCTATCTGACTTAAAATAAAAGAGTTATAAAGAGAGGACAGACCGATGAATCATCCTGTATTCCAGTTAATTAATTTTGTTTCGTACAACACATAATTGACAGCTCGAAACGTAATATTTTGATAATTTTTAAATCTTTTCTAATCGCAAATTTCTCATATGACAATATATTTGTAGAAGTAAATATAATAGAGTTATACATATTATCAAGGTAGCTTATCTGTTATTCAAGGAAAAGCCGTTAAAAATTTACAATTTGCCAGGATATTTGATAAAGCTACTATTAAAGTATGTAAATATTTATTTACCTTGTGTATTTAAAAATAAAACGCATGTTGATATTATAAAACACATATCTGTTAAATAATATGTTGTTTGTATTATATACAGGGTGTTTCACGAAATGCGGATGTAGGAATTTAACATGGGAAAAGAGTTTTTATTGCGCGTTGCTTCCCAGTAACAAAATTCGTATTTTTTATAATTTATACGCGACCCTATTGTTTATTTTAATCAAATAAAACTTTCAATAATTAATTAGCAACTTTTTTGCATTTCCATATTGAATAGTTGTAAATTAATACAATTTCCGTTCTATATTGAAACTATTGATGTCATATTATAATATACCAACAGACATACAAACATTCATTTGAAATTTATTGGAAAGATACGTTTACTTTCTAACTTAATTAAAACTTATTAATATTTCGTGTGCTATTTTTATATCCTTGCGGTGATTATTAAAATCGGTAAATGATACCGAACTGAAAAACTGTTACATGATACGTTCACAAACAATGTATTTTGCGTTCTTTCACAATTGAAGTGTTCAAATTTCATTGCCGCCAGTTTTTTTACGATGTGTTTTATACTTTTCAAATGTGTTTATGTTTCCCAGCAATCAGTTTTTCACACAGAGTATAAACGCGTTTTTAATGTTTACCTGTAGCGATGTAACAATTTATTTCATATTATGAGCTTTATCACTTCTGCCTGCAATATAATGAAACTGCAAAAAACTATAATTACTTAACTATTATGTCTTTGAAACTATAAAACTTAATTTACGAGTATTTTCCATAAATATGTAATTTTATATTGGTCGTAAATTAGTTACAATACCTAACCTATAATGTTTTATTTGAAATCGTCACAAAAGTGCACAAAATCGTCATTAAAAGTTCAGAAATCGGCTTTTAAAGTAATGCATTATACGAAGATTTCATGCAAATGCAATGTTGCCAACATTATGATAATTATTTTATATGTAAGATAATTTGAGCAAGTGTACAATAGTCAATTTGTACGTAAGATGACAAAAAAATATGTGCAGATAGAACGAACTAAACCGTTCTGATAAAGAAGTTTTAGAAAATACATAATTTTAAATATTCTATTCGCAATCGAAATTAACGACAGAGGCGCTGATTTTCTAAACAAGATGGCCGCCATACGATGGGTTTGACATATGACAGTTCACATTATTCACTGAGTTTCGTTGACAAATGAAGTCCTGCACTTTAACAAAAAATAAAATGTATTCTTTATACTTAAAGTATTATTTAATAAATAGCGATTAAGATGAAAAAACCAATTTTTTAATGATTACTATGCAAGATCTTTGAGGTTTGTTGTCAGTGTCACTGTGACGTCACATTAATGCTACCTTTCTCTCGCTGCCTACTATAAAGCTTGTGCGAGAGAAAGATATAGCAATAGAACGCGGGCAGACACGTGACTCGAGCGACCTTGAAGTGCTTGAAATCAGCTGATTTGTGTGCACATGTCATTTTGACAAGAAGAATATCACTGTGACAAGTTCATTGTTTTGACTTATTTTAATTTTGAACTGTTAAAAGTTATTTTACAATTTTCATGCAGTTAAACACATAAAATTAAAAATAAAACTTCTTCACACTTCACAATTTCAAGTACTTGAAGGTCGCTTGAGTCACGTGTCTGCTCGCGCCCTATAGGTGTCGTTATAGCTACTAGTCCGCCGTATTGGTACCAAAATGAGCACAGTAAAATATGAAATAAAAGTTTATGTAGTAACTATTTTTCATAATTAAATTTAACTTCCAGATTTGCCATATTATATTTATTTAAAATAATAAAACAAGAAAAAATACGGTTGTTGTTTGAGGTTAGAAAAAAATATATGTATTGCATAAGTACCTGTGAAAACTACAACCATTTATCAAATGATTTGTTCAATTTGGAGCAGAACATCCGTCTTTATGGATAATTTCTATGATTAATAATAGTGTGACGCAGATATTGAACGATTTAAATGGCTCCAAAATGGTGGACTAGTCAGCTGTAATTTATCTAGTGGCTATAGGTGTCGCTACAACTTCTAGATAATACATAGCTGACTCGTCCGCCATATTGGTGTCAAAATGAATGCAGTTAATTATAAAATAAAAATGCATTTCTTATAAGTTTATGTAGTAACTATTTTTCATAATTAAATATAACTTCCATATTTGCCATATTATATTTATTTAAAATAATAAAACAAGAAAAAATATGGTTCGTTAAAATGTTTGAGGTTAGAGAAAAATATATGTATTGCACAAGTACCTGTAAAAATTATAACCATATCAAATGAACAACTCGTCATTATGAATATTTTCTATGTATATTAATACTGTAACACTGATACTGAATGATTTAAGTGGCTCCAAAATGGTGGACGAGTCAGCTGTAATTCATCTAGTAGCTAGAGGTGTCGCCGTGACGTCATGTTGATATTAAAAATCAAATAGTTAAACTAAAAACAATTAAGACTTTTTAAAACTACGAATTGCTTCAAAATTGAAGGAACTTTCATTTAAAATAATAAATCAGAGTGCAGGATTCCATTCAAAATTCGTCATAAAAAGTAGAACTTCAAGAACATTAACAACTATTTTCTGATGAGTCGTTTGTTATAAAATAAATGAAAATGTAATGTTTCTCCTTGTATTTAATTAGGTTAAGTACATAGTTACATTAGTGGTAAATGCCCTACTATTGGTGTTCTTATATCCGCTGCTGCACCGTTATCAATGTCCTTGCCCTATACTCTGGAATCCTGGAAGTCTATTTACATTCTCCACGGACCATCGAAATTTTAGATGCGCTTCGATTATTCTAGAGCGGTTTTAATTAACTTAATTGGAACTCAATTAAATGGAATTCGGGATTAAGACAATTTTCACTTGATTTAACCTACGCATACACTTCGAAGGAAATGGATTCGTCTCTTCAAGATAAATAATCTAATTTCAATGTTGACACCAGCTAGCATTTCGATTCTACCACAGACAAGAAAAAAATGTAAGTACTAGGGTTGCTATTATGTATCCGGAATATCAAACAAAAACAAATATTTATTATTGAAAATAGTTTCATTGTTTTACATAATATTCTTAGTGATGATCGATACACTTTTGCATATGTTTGAACCAATTTTCATAGCACTTTTTCCATTCCGATTGAGGTATCTCGAAAACATGCATTTTGAATGCATCAAAAATAGTTGACCAAATCATGGCAGTACGGCAGATGACCCATCAATGGGCTACTTGCGTGCCATTTTATTATTTAATATTTTTAAAGAGACGATAAATACTTGCTATCCATATTTTTTCTTTTGGCAATATTTTCATTAATTGGCCAGAAAATAGCAACGGCATCTGCGGGTAATTTAAACATGCCATATCATCTGTTTGACGTTTGAATAATAGTTTGGAGGTTAATATTTTCGTTTATCATTTTAATCTTGTACGAGTATAAGCTAAGTTAAAATCCTTCAAAATCCTGCTTAACAAATCGAAATACGTAATAAAAGAAACAGAAACCACGCATATTCTAAATAATAAAGAAGAGAGACAGTGACAAAAAATGAGCTAATGTCAAAATCAAATTAAAACTCGCACTCGCTCGCCATCTACAAGTTACATTCTTAAGGTGGGTACACACATGTACAAAATACCGTAACAGAACACCGTCGAATAACTTAAACGCGTAACTGTGTGGACGGTACATCGTAACAGCGTAACACCATAACATCGTAACAGAACAGCGTTCCACCGGCTGTCGGTTTTCTAGCGTCGCATCAAAGAAATGTTACACGCACGTGTTCATCCCTCGTGTGCGAGTGTCGACAAGTCATAAGAACTTCGCAGTTTACAGTAACAATATTCAGTTGGTAAGTGTTAACACTATGGAGTGGACGCAAGATCATAAGTTTAATTGAAATTTATCAGAAATATGATATATTATGGGATTCAAAACAACCTCAACATTATAATAAAACATTCAAAAACGAGTCACCAGTCGCCAAAAATCGAATTGTCACTGCTAATCTTTGTTGTACAGGAATGGCCTTCCTCCAGTATGTGTCTTTGCGCATTATTTTTGGACCAATTAAATTTATTAGGTATTCGAAATCCACAGGTGACATTCGTGTAAAAAATTTGTACAGACCACTAACTGTTTGGAATTTAAGATCATTTAGTAAATGGTTCGCACCATAATCAATTCTGTTTGCAAATAGTTGTGTACACCACCATCGTCTTTGTCTTCGTTTTTTACGTATTAAATTATCAATTTCTATATATGCTGCAGCAGCAACTTCCATCTCGAACACAGACAAATGACTGCTTGACATGGAACGGGAAAATGTTCGACTATTTGATTCGTGGCGAGGTTACGTTACAGTCACACAAAAATTTAAACGTAACGTCGACGCGTAGCAGAAAAATGTTACGCGACGGTGTTCTGTTACGATATTTTGTACATGTGTGTATCCACCTTTAAATATACATCCCTTTCTCCAGTTCAAAATAATGACGTCAAAGAAAATATTCTTTCTTAATTTATTAAAAAACATATAATTTTTTTTTAAATAAAATTTATATTTTTACATACGTTTTCAACTTTACTTTAGGTATTTAGTGATAGATATCAGATTTTCAGTACCACGCAAGTAGCCTATTCGACGTTTGAACCGGTCACGATTGAATTCACTAAACCAGTGACATACAGTGGTTTTAGATGGAACTTCATCCTCAAAAATCGAAGTGAGTTGATCGATGCACTGTTCTTGAGATACGCCACGTCGAAAGTCGTAGTAAATCATCGCCAAAAATTTTCACGAGTTAATTTCATTTTTTGACCGAGATGAAATTTTTAAATCACTGTAACCAACAAAAATATAGCGTCCGTATGACAAAACGTTTTGAATACGAATACCCATAGGCGTAACAAGGAGGGGGGCAAGGAGGAGTGCCTCCCATTTTATGAATGGTGTGATTTAAAGTTTAAATTGACTAACCGACAGGAATTTAGGTGAGTAGCAAAAAAATTAGTAATTTTTCGATGTAAAAAATTCTGATAAGGCAATAATTATTCAACAAAATATGCTCTATTTTTTCAACAGTAAAATAAGCGCTGTGTGCTTTACATACTCAACGCATTATTTTTAAATTCACTGTGTTTAATGACTAGCTAAAGTAAAAAAATTCACAGGATAGGTTTACTTAAATATTCTGGAAAGTTCGAAACAGTTCTAAGATGTTCCAAAATGGCCCAAAATATTCATAAAAGTTTCAGTAGTATATCTACATTTTTTAAATTGCCTTGCCAGAAATTTATAGAATATTCGGGAATTATCCACCGAACAGAGCATGAAAACATTCGGACCCAAATTAATTTTTACACATTTTCTAGTTTTTTTTTTTTTAATTGTAGTTCTAATGAAACACAGTGATTTTCAAGACACATTTTTAATGCGTACTTGCGGCAAAATGGGATTTCCTATCTACTTAACATGTCGAACTCAAGGTGATACTTTAGAATCTAGACATTTTATTTATTTATTTTATTTACTTATTTATTTATTTATTTATTTATTTAATTATACACTGGCCAACAGAAATACATCCAATAATGGGGCAGGAAAAGTAGACATAGTAAAACAACAATTATAAAATAATAAGAGTACAAAAGTTACACATTTATATTACATTTCTTTCATGATAAGTGTATTGAAGCACTTTGGTTTGTGGAGAAAACATCAACATTAGCGAATTTAGATTGGTAAATACGGCACATACGGTGAATTGGAGACTTAAAGCGGATATTTGTACGTGGTGTAGGTAGATAAAACGTATAAGAGGTCCGAGTAGTAAAGAAAGGAGTGTGAAAACAAATGAGACTAAGGCATTTAGGATCATCTACTTCACCATGAATCAATTTGCAAAGGTGTTGGACAGCAAGAAATTCACGACGTTCATATAATGTGTTGAAGTTAAATTGTTGAAGTAATTCTTTGTAACTGATATGAAGGTTCGGGTATCTTTTAAATTGCTTGAAATATAGGAATTTAAGAAACTTTTTTGTAGACTGTCAATGCGGTCCTGATGATGTTCATAAATAGGATTCCATATAATTGAGCAGTATTCTAATTTCGAACGTACTGTATGGGACCTGCATAAAATTATGTACATATAAATGGTAACCGATAATAAATACCAGCCATTTTCAATTGTTGCAGAGGGCGCTAAAGCCTTTTATTGCTGTGAATTGTACCTAGCAGAAATTGTCCATCTCATTCCATTCGGGCTTTAAGTCAACGGTCAATTTTTACTCTAAAAGACCCAAAAAAAATGCAGTTCCGATATAGAATATCTAGATTCTAAAATTTTTTTTAAAACATATTTGGGTCATGACCCACAGCAAATCGTTATCAAGGGGATTTAAAGTGAGCACCAAGGGTCAGTATTTGGAATATCTTGATAAATTTTTCTATTAGCACTAGCCCATGGTCTAGAAACATCAAATCAAAAACAAATTTGTATTAACAAAAAGTATTTATAATTTGTTTTCCGTTATAGAAACTAATTTTGATTGGTGTCTCACAGAAAAAAGTGCATATCTCATTAGTGTCCCTATAATAACATTAATTTTAGAGCTGCTAGGTTTCATATTTTTTTCTAATTACGAAAGTAGGTAATTGCATGTTACTGCATTAAGTTTCCAAAAGTTGATATGTGTATTATACTTTTTCATTATAAGGCGCTTTTCTTTTACTTATTGCCTACTTAAGAATAGCATCTATTTTCGTGTGATATAAATGTTATGATTTTCGAAGGTAAAAAAGTGACCATGGGAGATAATCTATTTTAATAAGTAGTGCATAAAAAGTTAGAGTAAATTATACAATGACATTTATTAATTTATATTTCGATATATATGTTATAGAAGACAGACATATTTTCAAGTCAGAACTAAAGTTGTCTCATGGAAGACTGTTGAAGCTTAATCTATGTTAGTTAAAAATTAAAATTGCCAAAGTTATTTTATTTTTTGGTTTGGTTAAAAATATATATCATAGACAGTTCCATGTTCAATATCAGTAATAAATACGTATATTTAGTCCTTTACACTACTTTCATTATGAATTTATAAGAAACGTGTCGTACGCTATGTAAAAAACAAAATATATTTCTTGATAGATTTCCATCAATGATATAATTCCTAAAAAATAAGTACTGTCTTCCTGAATCAAGGATGTGTACTATTTATTTCCTAATACTCAACATTTCACCAATGCAAAAGTAACAAAATTTGTCTTCAAAAACATGTTCGGAAATTATAATTAACAAATAATTTATCTTAATTTCCATATTTTGTTTGTACTTTATTGAAATAAGCATATTTGATCAAATAATAAAGAAAGTAAATCAAAATCAAATGAAAACCATTCAAATCGTCCAAACGTCGACAAAATGAGTTCATTCAAATTAAATGTTTTACATAATTAGTCGGACAAGTCTGGAGCTTGCAAACTTTTCTACAAATTATAATTCGTGTACACCAAAATTCAGCGCTGTGAAAGCAAGTACATGTTCACGTTGCCATAAGACAAAGTCCACGAATTTCACCGAATTTCGTGTTGTGAATGCTGCTTTACACAATACAAAAACCTTCCGAACCTGAATCTTTATTAGACTTATACTCAAGCAATTCTGTTTGTACGTGGTTAAATTTTCTTATTGACAATATGAAAACGACAAATGATTCATTTTTTTTATATTTATTTCACATATAACATGTTAGTAAAATAAACGTACTGATAAACATTTACATTTTGTAACTTAGAAAACTAAAATATGCTCATAACTACACTCTAAAGACGATGATTTAAACACAAATTACAAGAAAAAACCCATAGGTAAATTATGTAATGCGATTATTACAGGAACATAATAGCAATATTCTTTTTCTAGATTCCAGCCAGCAAGTTTAAAGTAGAAGCTTAAAACTTCAAAAATTAATGAGATTTGATCTTCATTTCGTATCTGACATTGTTGTATTCTTTTTTAACTCCCGCTACTCTTAGTAAGGGATCTATAGGGATCGTGCTAAAAATTGCATATCGAGAATTTTGTAAATATCCACATTTTAAGGCCCTTAGAATCCGGTTTTAACATTTTCAAACCTTGTATTTCGAACTTGTTTTAATATGGAAAGTACCCATTGGATTTTGGTGTAAATCGGATAACCGGAAATGGCAGTTTACTTGAAGCTCAAAATAGTTTTTCTTCGAAAAATACCTTTAAATGTTATTTTTTCGAGATTTATGTTATTATAAAAATTAAAGATTATTAAATTTTCTGTAGGTTATCATTAATACTTTTTCTATATATTTTATGGATAAATTTATAAAATTATCTATAATTTAAATCCCGGAGCCTACGCTTTAAACAAACACAACTCCTTGGTTACACAGGTAATATCTCCAATGTATGTAACCACTGAACTCAATACATACACATACACATACATTCTGTACAAAAATTAAACAAAATATAAAACAAAATTATAATAACCCCACATGTCAATGTCAAAAAATTAATATAAAAATTAAGTCGCAATATGGTAAGAAGTTATTGCATAAATAGTTGTAAATCCGAATCCATTCCTGAATATTTCTTTCGTCAAGTAATCAAATTTTCACTTCAAATTATACAAATTCATTTCTAAATAAGTATTATTTATACGATGATTTTTTGTATGTTTTTGAAATAAATAATGTTTCCAATCATTTTGACTCCAATAGAAGAGAAAATCTAAGTAGAGGATTCCTTAATGTAGACAGTAAGAATGAGAATATAATTCATGAGTCACGTGACATGTTTTCCGCCAATCATCATTCACAATCTCCTTAGTTACATGTCTATCACAGCGATGATAAAAAACAAAGAAATTATCACCTTATTTATATTCGTTACTAAGGGATTTGTTTTCTTTATTTGACATTGACAGTTAATTTTGAGTATAAAAATGTGCTGTAATCGTTGGGTTATGGTTAATATCAACAACGATGAAAGTAATAAGGCAATTGACAATTGCCTTTTTCTCCATATAATATCGTTCTAGCGAGTAAAACTGCCTGAATCTTCATAATGTGATTCACATTTTTGCATATATTTAAACTTCAAAATCCAGCCTTCTATTTTTGCACGAATTAAAGCTATCTAAAAAGAGCAAGCCACCCTCAGTCTCTGCCCTGTCTGAAAAGCAGGGCTGTCAAAGTTTTTAGATGTTAGTGCGGTTATCAGAAAATTGAATATTGTTATCTGGTTGAAAAATTTGCCCGGCGACTATGATAAAAGACTAGAGTTAGACGGTCGCTGGAAGCCATGCTATGATCCTGTATAATTGACTTTGTTCTTTGCATCCAGTGTTCGTCTCTTTCAATTTAATTTTAACGGAATTATGTCGATTTTCTCCGTCCTTCTTCTCTTTTGAAACGGTTATACTTATCATTTCGTGATGATGTTCCCGTTTCGTGCTTTTACCAACTCGACTAAAAAATTGATGGCTCCTTTGAATGCGCCTCACGCACACTGCTGAATTTTAAAATAGTTTCGTTTGTTGCATTTGTATTCCATGTACGTTGGAACTATTTCTTTAAGTGTGGATTTTCTACTCTTTCAACGTTTCTTTTTTAAGGCCACCCTTCTAGACCATTTTACAAATCTTTGTAAAAGCGGTGAATTGTTGCATTAAGAAATACTATTCTTGTAATAAATTGGAATTATTCCCCAAACTAATTATTGGACAATGAAGTTTGCAAACTGTTAGAAAGTTTTCGTCGTTATTGCTTTACAATCTTATTTCAATTCTCTGGCTAAATAAAGATATTCTTTATTAAATTCCGCTGTAAATGTAAAACAAAAAGATAGTTGAGAGTATAAAATAACAAAGAGACTTAAAAGTCTTTCAACTTCTAATATCTTTCTTATTCGTTGTAATTACAAATGGTATTAACTTTTCTGAACTGCTTTTCTTATAAAATTTGCAAATTCTCAGATATTAAATAAAAGCAGTGAATCCGGCACCGACGGCCGGGGTTTATCAATACACCTAGGCTGCTTTTACACGATTCGACTTTTCACCGTGTCTAGTGATAGGCAATGGGTAAATACCCGTGGGTAGGTAAATAAAAAATGGACATTTACGTGAGTATATTCGGATATTAATTTTAATTTTTTGTTCTAATAATTTTTTTAATTTTATGTATTTTATTGTTTTTACCTCTCGCTAAGAGAGGTATTGAATTCATGCTGAAAACCGCATATCCAGATTTTAGTGAATAAGCACATTTTAAGGACCCTAGAATCCGATTATAACATTTTTACGATGGTGTGTGTGTTGTGGATGTTGGATCCACGATTTCTCAAATAACAGATTTAAGACATTTTTAACTACGGATTCCTCAATCTAACAATAACAGGAAGAGTTGATTAAGTTTTGGTAACAATTGGACAACCGGAAGTAGTAGTTACAAGAAAAAAATCATCTAAATATTATTTATCGAAAATTTATGTAAATATACTTATATTAAAGAACGTTAAATTTTTGATTCGATAAATATAAATTCTTTATTATATCTTCTTTAGATTTAGAGATAAAGAAATGCATATAAAATAATTTGATGTAAAAAATCTCAGATCAAACTACTTCAAGGCAAGAAATGTTTGTAATTGACTCATAAATGTCACTGTCAAAAATATTTGTATGCCATTGTCAAAAATATTTGTACATCATTAAGAAGATTATGAAAATAAAAAAAGTCAACAACGCAAAAGAATGTAAAAAAGAAAATAAAAGGAATTTGCGAAAAAATGACGAATATCAAAAAAATGAAAAGGAAAGTAGAAAAAGAAAATTTCAGGATATTTAATATAAAGAAAATGTATGTATATGTGTGAGAATTATTTTGTAGTGAGACATGAATATATGTATTTGTATTTAAAAATACTTTTTGTTTTATGCGTACAACCAGGTAAAATATCTGGCGAGAGGTTATGTACTGGCCACATCAGATTTTTATTTTCCCAATCAGACAAAATATTTCAAATTGCAAGAATTTTGAAAATCACTTGTATTAGAAAGTTATACAAAATTTGTAGATTTATTAGTGAACAAGAATTGACAAGATTGCGTTGTAATATTGTTGTAATGTAATAATGATTTCGAGTTTTAACAAGTATCTGTTCGGAAATAGTTAATCGTTGCAATGCAATGCTTATATCAGTTGGTGGAAAACATTTGACTTCAGTGCGGCAACGTGAAATTGAAGTAAAATAGGGTTAAATGGGTACTCCGATTAAACTAATCATCTTTCATGAAACAAAATATTGTATTTAACAAGCCGATTAAAATTTAATCATTAATTAAGATTTTAATCAACTTTCATGAAACCCGGTATAAGTAGATTCATATTTATGTTTTAAATATGTAGCTACATCATACAGGGTGGGGCAGAAAAACCTATCCGATTTCAAATCCCTTTTTCCCAGAAGAGGGAGTAGGTAGAGTAGTGGGGTAAAAACCGTTAGAAAGCCGGTTTTATGCCATTTGTCAGTAGTCAACATGCCTTGGTCTGGTGAACATCGTACTTTTGTTATTGAGCGGTTTATCGAATGCGGCGGTTCGATAATTGCTACACAACGTGCTTTTCGAATTCATTTCGGACTCGGGCGTCATGATCCTGTTCCACATCACGCTACGATTAAAGTGTGGGTGTCAAATTTTAGACAGACGAGTTCAGCATTGAAAAAGAAGTCGCCTGGACGTCCCAGGACAGCAACAGGACCTGAAAACGTGGCCAATGTGAGAGCCGCGATTGAACGTTCCCCGCGTCGTTCGGCGCGAAAACATTCGCTCGCTTTGGCGATTTCCAACCGCAGTATTCGGCGCATTTTGCACCGGGACCTCAAAATGCATCCCTACAAAATGGTTGTTGCACAGGAATTAAGTGAAAGGGATTTTGAAACCCGTACGAACCTGTGTCGCGATCTCCGAGAACTCCCAAACGACGATGTTGTGCTCTTCACGGACGAAGCCCATTTTCACCTTTGTGGTGCCGTTAACAGGCAGAATTTTCGATATTGGAGTGACGAAAATCCTCGAGAAATCCATCAGGAACCCCTCCATAGCCCAAAAGTGACTGTGTGGTGTGCTCTTTCCCGCCTAGGCGTCTGGGGGCCTTACTTTTTTGAAGAAAATGGGCAAACCGTAACGGTCAACAGCGAGCGCTATTGTTTCATGCTGGAAAATTTTCTTAGACCCAAAATGGAAGAAAATGGCGTGGAAAATGTGTGGTTTCAACAGGATGGTGCAACCGCCCACACATCGCGACGATCAATGGACATTCTCAGGGAACTGTTTCCCGGTCGCCTCATTTCCCTGAGAGGTGATCTTGGCTGGCCGCCGCGCTCACCGGATCTCACTCCATGTGACTTCTTCCTTTGGGGTTACCTCAAATCGAAGGTTTACCAGCATCGACCAAGGACCCTTCTTGCTTTACGAAGGGAAATTGCTCGGGCAATTGAAGAAATTCCTGTGGAAATGACGGTGAAAGTCATGGAAAGCTACCGCGAGCGCCTAAATCAGTGTATCCGCTCCCAAGGACGACATTTGAGTGATGTGCTTTTCAAAACTTAAATTTAAAAATGGCATAAAATTTGCGATATGTTAATAAAAAAAAATTTTGACAAGTTGAGTGGTTTTAATTTTATAACGTTTTGAAATCGGATAGGTTTTTCTGCCCCACCCAGTATCATTGGCTACATTTATCTCGACAATTCAAGCGGCTTCAAGTATATTATGACTTGAAAAATCCTATTGGTTTATCTCAGCGGATTGAAATTAGGATTGACCTATTTTCAATCTTCTTTAAATTCGTATCAACTAAAAAAAGTTAGTTAAATAGTAGGTTATGCAGTCAGACAGGGAGAGGTATATGATCTAATTTTATGTGACACCCTCCATGCTTTCTACTAGTGGTGGGATCCGGATCCGGATAGTTTCGGTTTCGGATCCAAAAATATCCGGATAATTGAATGTTGTACTATCCGGATTTTGGATCCAAATCTTATCGAATTTTGGATCCGGATCTGAGCAACGGATTTCGGATCCGGATCTGAGTATCAGATTTTGGATCCGAATCTGAGTTTAGGAATTTGGATCCGGATCTGAATATCAGATTTTAGATCTGAATCTGAGTATTGTAATTTAGATCCGAATCTGAGTATCGGATCTTGAATCCGGATCCGAATATCGAATCTTGGAAACGGAATTGAATATCGGATCTTTGATTCGAATATGAGTATGATTATCGGATTTTAAATATAGAATTTCAATATCCGGATCGACCGTCGGATTTGAATATTCTCAGTATTAAACCTTACATATAAATATTAGCATCGGGTCTAATCAAAACCAAATAAATCTGATGATAATCCACTATGCATTTTTGTTTGATGTAGTAAATTAATAGTCGGCATATTTCTGGCAGCTGTTTAAATTGTTTGTTGGACAACTTTTAGCATCCATTAAGAAGGAAATTCCTCGATTCCACAGAACTATAAGTAGGTAAAAAAACAATCCCTTTAATGTGAAACACGTGAAATTGATCGGATCCAGAATTAAAATTTGGATCCCGATCCGTAAACAAAACATTGAATCCGGATCCGGATCCAAGTCCAGATCCGGATCCAAGTTCAGATCTGGATCCAAGTTCAAATCCAGATCCAAGTTCAGATCCGGACCCAAATTCGAATTAATTTTCGGATATAAATAAATAAATAAATAAATAAAATAAATATAAATATATCATCACGGCTTATTACCCATTGCTGGGTGTGCCAATCTGCTTTGTACACAGATGCGGTAATGATGAAATATTTGCACCGTGCGGGCGCTTACCAGGCGTCACCTCACGGGCACTCATTGCTGGCGTGGGTCATTTTTGTGCCATTTAAAATTGGAAATATTTGGCGTCGGTCGGGATCGAACCCGGTTCCCCAGATTCGCGACCTGACGCTTCGATGATCCGGATACTTTGGAAACCGGGTTCTCGGATCCAAGTTGTGTCGGATCCTCACAGCACTACTTTCTACACCTCCCTTTTGAGCGTTCGTTGAGCGGACTACTAGATCAATAATGATTTTAAATTTAAACTTACAAAAATGTGAGTATGTTAATCAAGTATTCCATCATTTAATATTGTATTACATCGCTCTTTCATATTGTGCCATAAGTAAAGGTTCTCGATGGGCAATAAATCTGGACTAGAAGATGTCCCCTCAAATGCTTGCTAAACTATTATCACTCGTCATTTGGCCCAGAGTTTTTGTAAGTTTTGTGAAGGTTTTATAATTTGTTGCAAATGTAAGACAGCCGAACTATTATTATATTTATAAATTTGAAAGTAATTGGATACAAAGTCACGGCTACAAGATCCAATAAAAAATTAATTATTCTAAAGTGTATTAGAAAATTTAAGCAAATATTTAATAAACGCTGTATGAAATTTAGATTAAATTAAAATTGAGTCTATAGACAATTTTGTTTGTTCGTTCTAATTAGTTTTTAAGCAGTCTTTAAATGAAAATATTTGGGAACGATTTTAATAATATGTAGTGGGTCAACATCACAAAAATAAAGTTAAAAAAATACTATTAACCTGGAAACCGCATTTTTTCTTCTTGATTGATCAAAAATAATGTCGAAACAAAACAATGAAGACAATTAATTGTCCAATATTCTTAAGTCCATTGTAATTATTGTAAGAACAATAAATGACACATGGTCATTGTTGTAAACTTTCTACGACGAATTTTATCCTACATATTCTCCTTTAGATTGAATTTGAATCTACGTTAAGTAAAAGTGGTTCGCGTGTTCGCGATATTTGTAAAGAAACGAATAAAACAAAAGTGTAGCGTGATAAATATTCAGTAAATGTTATGCTTTTATGAATAATGTATACGAGATTTACATAGGAATTAAAATTTTAACACATTCTAATACAAAATATACACAGAATTATGGAATTCTGTACACAAAGTGCATTGGAATTTTAAATTTTTATTCACCAATCAGTGCGCTATGCAAAACAAAAGAGAAGTTTCTTGCAAACATGAAACTTGAAAGAAGAATAAAGTCTTACAGATTTTGTTTCTTTTATGATTTTACTAAACGAACTATAGCCGAGATATGAAACGTTTTTGTTATTCTTCAGTCTGGATGGTTACATTTTACATTTCTGCTTGTTTAAATATTTCTGCTGGATATATGAATATTGTAAACAATATCTGAATAATTGAATATTATTATTAGTTTAATGCAAATAAAATTCAAAATTATCCGTAAAACATAAATTATTGTTTTATTTTTCGTGGCAATCTGATAATTGCCTTAAATCGAGTATTTTCTTTTGCTTCTAACTCGTACAAAAGAAACTTGGTACTTATCGATGCACGTTTTCATTCCGAACATTTTTCTTCATTACACCAAGTCAAAATTTTAATATTGAATTTCCTATGTGCGGGAAGTAAAGTGTTCAAAAAAAATCCTAACTCGAGGTAGGCTATGAACAGAGAAACGTATGTCTGATCATTATTCAGTTCAAAAGTCAAGTTATCAAAATTGATCTTGAAGTGTAATTTTAAGAAGAAAAGATAACAAAGAAGGATACAGTATATTATTGCCATTCGCCGTTTTCTAATTTGTTTCTATTTCTAAAATAAGACTCAAGAAGAAAAACTTTGATTTCTTTGGATAACATTTTTGACAATATCTTGTGTCAGATTGACATTTAATTAAATATTTTTAAATTGACATACGTTTCTTTGTTTGTAACCTACTCCGAGGTAGGATTTTTTTGAACACACTGTATATATATATATATATATATATATATATATATATATATATATATATATATATATATATATATATATCAATATTATGTTCCGTAGCGCAACCGGTACGACCAGGTTTACGGTTTTGTGTTCCGTAAGTCCTGAAATTATTTACCGATTTCAATTTGGAACGTGGTTCCTGAAAAAGTTGGTAAAACGTCGGACCACGGCAACCACGAAATAATCCTGGTTTCTCTGGTATTTTTACCCCCACTACCACTACTTTCAAACATCATCATAACAAATCAAACGATATCCGTCAATGTCAAATTTCTAAACCGCAGTTTTAGTGGTATTACTAATAATTATTATAGATGTAAGTATGAAAACATTATTTTTTATATATTGTTGATTGTGTTATTTTTATTGGCATTATTATTATTGTTAGTATTTTAAATGTTATATGATTCAATGTCAATCTGTCCCGAAATAGATGGAAATATTCAGGAAAGTAGTACAAATAAAAGGATATGTCGGAAATACTTGTTTTTTTCTACTTTGACATTAATATACTCAATTTTTGCACAAATTTGCAAATTCAAAGATCATGTAAAAAGACAATAGTATAACATTAACATGACGATGACATACTGTCGAACGTATTGTTTTCCAAAGCACTTGCCCTAGAAACGAAAAACACTTCTTTATGCATCACCCCAATATTTTGATTTGGTTTTACAAACTACCTTTTGTGCTAGTTGGTAACCAAGAAAAATGTAATGAAATGAACTTTAATTCTTAATTACAACATAATTATTAAAGCAAAGTTTTCCCAAACAGTCGCCTGTCGAAGACGAGTTAGCGTGGCTACACACACTTAAATACATTTACGTTTCAAGTTCCCAAGTAGGCAGGAACACTTGTCCTTAATCGCAATACAGTTAACACGAATGAACACTACCGCATTATTTTGCTAGCTGAGCTGGTGGATTCAGTTATTCAACACGGGTCTCAATTATTCATCTAACAATCTCCATTGATTACCGCGCAAATGGTATGGCGACGCTTCATCGGCTGTCTCTATGGGAACACCTATCACTCATATTACATATTTTCACGTGCATATATCTACGTGATCGACGATTCACAGGGACGTACTACAAGCTTTTCTCACAGCAAATTCATTGGAATTTAAAGGTTGATATAAACTAATTCATTTAGAAATTAATAATGGATGGAGTCTAAGGTTAAATTTAACTAGGGTACCTTTATAACCAGGGTATGGCCATGGGCCAAGATCGCCGCCATTGTCGGTAATTGATTTTCCTATTTATTTGTAATAAATGTGATATTATATTATAAAATAATATTAAATAATCACACTGTGAATTTAAAAAGGTAATAAAAATGAATTTATTTAAGATATATACAATTATTATTAAGACATACATTTATAGGTTATGTAGAATATATGATATGTGTTGTTATTATCACATCTAATTTAATATCACTAGTTCTTAATTACATAATAATTATATATTCTAAACTTACCTTTTAAAAATTTAAATGATTGTGCTTAATATTGGTAATTTTTAGTTGTTTTCAGTGACAGTAATCGGGATGGGTATCTTAACAAACTACACAAGTAAATAAGATAAAATATATTGCTTACACTTTAAATACATATTAAAATCATAATTAAATGTGTTTTTCATTAAAATAAAACAAATAGCCACGAAAATACATAATACTTTGCGCAAGAACAACACATAACAGATGACCCGGTAATGGCGGACGAAACATGAGGCACGCCATGGCCATACCCTGGTTATAAAGGTACCCTAAATTTAACTAAAACTATTATGATTACCCCTTAACCTTAATTTTAACAAAAACTAAATACGTATTTCGAGAACTAAGTTCTCATCATCAGTAGTAGTTAAACAGAGTAGTCAAGATTACTCAACATGTCAACCATGCCAGAGGTCCTAACAACTCTGAAAAACAAGGGAGAGAACTGGGATTATATAGGGAGTCACGGGTGAATGAGTACCTATAAACTAAGATAATTTTCGTCCAATAATAATGTGTCATTAAAATTTTAAATCGTCCAATAAATTGAAAAGTTTTGAGTTTGGTATGGGACCGAGATCTGCGTTCATCAAATTATTTTTATATTTATTTATTATTAAACTCTCGTATGCATCTAAATATATATCGTTATTAATATGTTTTAAAAGCTTAATATTAGAATTGTTAACTTTGTGATTATTAATGAAAATATGTTGAGCTACGCTAGATTTTTCTGGATTACCGCTTTTTAGATAATAAAAATGTTCTTTAAACCGAGTGTCAATTTGTCTTTTAGTTTGACCGATGTAAACTATTTATGGATTGTTGAAACATGTTAACACTCAGCGCCATCTAATGTGAGTACTCCCATCAAATTAAAAAATATAATAGCATATTTTTTTAATGTGAAGTTACGGACCTGCTACGCACTGAGTGAAAATGCGTTCTTGTGCCGGAAATTTTAAAAATTAATCACAAAAAAATTTGGTTAGTCCAAACAGGTACATATACAAATTTGATATAACTAGTAGAGTCTAACAATACATACATAACGTACAATTCATTATTCTAGAATTTGGAAAATAAAATGGACCGCAAAGTCAAACTTATACAGAGTGATCAAAAATGGTTGAAACGTGCCACTCCATACGATTTTGACATTTGCCGCATACTTAGTATGACGACATTACTATTTCCATGGGCATACCTTTCGAATTTTGCTAGCTGTAATAAAAATAATCCTAAGAACCGTCTTCTTTACGTTCACCCGAACGAAAATATGCTCCAAGAAGAAATTTGCCACGCTCTTCATTAAAAGCCATAATGAAAAGAAATTACTTAAACATTTTTCACGAAGGCATGCGAAACAAATATCAAATGAATCAACGTACGGCAATAATATTCATCAAATGTCATGATTTGTCATATGTGGAATATAGTTTTGATGAATTATGAAAAATTGTAATATAATTGTGACGAATTCACTCATAAATATATAAACCAATCCAAATTCAGAATTCTACGTAGTTACCAAGTTTCATTTCGACAAAATACTGTCACAAAAATGTTTTCGCACCCTTCATGTCGTATTTTTACAAGTGAGTTTTGATAAGCGAAATTTTTTTGACGTTTTAGAAACATATTGTTTACATACCTGTCTTGGGGGCCTATTCTGTAATTCAGTTGTTAATTTTTAACCACTGGTTAAATTTTGTAATCAATCAAGTATGTATCAGACTGAACCTAGCAGCCGATTCGCAGCAGCCGATTCGATTTACAGCAAGTGTTGCGTAGCACGGGCAGTGAATGTACTAGGGACATCAAAAGTGTTGTCGATTTATGAAAAACAAGAAAATAATAAAATATTCGTATTTTTTTGTCTGTACCGTATATATTATAAAAAAATAAATTCATATACCAATAATTGATATAAAATAATACATTTGTTTTGATTTTGGGTAGACAACACAAATGTACTGATTTATTTATATATTTTGAGAACAGGTTATGAATGTTTTATTTTAACATTATTTACAGGCTAATAGTAATCCCGATAAAATCATACTTTGTAGGGTGAACAGCACATGCACCCTGAACATTATAAAGATAAACCGAAAAATTTAATCAGGGGATTAGGGGTATATCTCATGATTTAAACATCAGGAAATCACTATTTTCCAAGTTTCTCGCAATTTTTATATTATTTTCAGGATAATAAAAATCCTGACAAAACTATACTTCGTAGGGTGAACAGTAGATACACCTGAACATTATAAAGTACAAATGAAAAATTTATTCAGGGGATTAGGGGTAGATCTCTTGATTTAAATATCAGCAAATCACTATTTTCCAAGTTTCTCGCAAATTTATATTATTTTCAGGATAATAAAAATCCTGACAAAACCATACTTCGTAGGGTGAACAGTAGATACACCCTGAACATTATAAAGTACAAATGAAAAATTTATTCAGGGGATTAGGGGTAGATATCTTGATTTAAATATCAGCAAATCACTATTTTCCAAGTTTCACGCAATTTTTATATTATTTTCAGGATAATAAAAATCCTGACAAAACCATACTTCGTAGGGTGAACAGTAGATACACCCTGAACATTATAAAGTACAAATGAAAAATTTATTCAGGGGATTAGGGGTAGATATCTTGATTTAAATATCAGCAAATCACTATTTTCCAAGTTTCACGCAATTTTTATATTATTTTCAGGATAATAAAAATCCTGACAAAACCATACTTCGTAGGGTGAACAGTAGATACACCCTGAACATTATAAAGTACAAATGAAAAATTTATTCAGGGGATTAGGGGTAGATCTCTTGATTTAAATATCAGCAAATCACTATTTTCCAAGTTTCTCGCAAATTTATATTATTTTCAGGATAATAAAAATCCTGACAAAACCATACTTCGTAGGGTGAACAGTAGATACACCCTGAACATTATAAAGTACAAATGAAAAATTTATTCAGGGGATTAGGGGTAGATATCTTGATTTAAATATCAGCAAATCACTATTTTCCAAGTTTCACGCAATTTTTATATTATTTTCAGGATAATAAAAATCCTGACAAAACCATACTTCGTAGGGTGAACAGTAGATACACCCTGAACATTATAAAGTACAAATGAAAAATTTATTCAGGGGATTAGGGGTAGATCTCTTGATTTAAATATCAGCAAATCACTATTTTCCAAGTTTCTCGCAAATTTATATTATTTTCAGGATAATAAAAATCCTGACAAAACCATACTTCGTAGGGTGAACAGAAGATACACCCTGAACATTATAAAGTACAAATGAAAAATTTATTCAGGGGATTAGGGGTAGATCTCTTGATTTAAATATCAGCAAATCACTATTTTCCAAGTTTCTCGCAAATTTATATTATTTTCAGGATAATAAAAATCCTGACAAAACCATACTTCGTAGGGTGAACAGTAGATACACCCTGAACATTATAAAGTACAAATGAAAAATTTATTCAGGGGATTAGGGGTAGATATCTAGATTTAAATATCAGCAAATCACTATTTTCCAAGTTTCTCGCAAATTTATATTATTTTCAGTATAATAAAAATCCTGACAAAACCATACTTCGTAGGGTGAACAGTAGATACACCCTGAACATTATAAAGTACAAATGAAAAATTTATTCAGGGGATTAGGGGTAGATATCTTGATTTAAATATCAGCAAATCACTATTTTCCAAGTTTCACGCAATTTTTATATTATTTTCAGGATAATAAAAATTCTGACAAAACCATACTTCGTAGGGTGAACAGTAGATACACCCTAAACATTATAAAGTACAAATGAAAAATTTATTCAGGGGATTAGGGGTAGATCTCTTGATTTAAATATCAGCAAATCACTATTTTCCAAGTTTCTCGCAAATTTATATTATTTTCAGGATAATAAAAATCCTGACAAAACCATACTTCGTAGGGTGAACAGTAGATACACCCTGAACATTATAAAGTACAAATGAAAAATTTATTCAGGGGATTAGGGGTAGATATCTTGATTTAAATATCAGCAAATCACTATTTTCCAAGTTTCACGCAATTTTTATATTATTTTCAGGATAATAAAAATCCTGACAAAACCATACTTCGTAGGGTGAACAGTAGATACACCCTGAACATTATAAAGTACAAATGAAAAATTTATTCAGGGGATTAGGGGTAGATCTCTTGATTTAAATATCAGCAAATCACTATTTTCCAAGTTTCTCGCAAATTTATATTATTTTCAGGATAATAAAAATCCTGACAAAACCATACTTCGTAGGGTGAACAGTAGATACACCCTGAACATTATAAAGTACAAATGAAAAATTTATTCAGGGGATTAGGGGTAGATCTCTTGATTTAAATATCAGCAAATCACTATTTTCCAAGTTTCTCGCAAATTTATATTATTTTCAGGATAATAAAAATCCTGACAAAACCATACTTCGTAGGGTGAACAGTAGATACACCCTGAACATTATAAAGTACAAATGAAAAATTTATTCAGGGGATTAGGGGTAGATCTCTTGATTTAAATATCAGCAAATCACTATTTTCCAAGTTTCTCGCAAATTTATATTATTTTCAGGATAATAAAAATCCTGACAAAACCGTACTTCGTAGGGTGAACAGTAGATACACCCTGAACATTATAAAGTACAAATGAAAAATTTATTCAGGGGATTAGGGGTAGATATCTTGATTTAAATATCAGCAAATCACTATTTTCCAAGTTTCTCGCAATTTTTATATTATTTTCAGGATAATAAAAATCCTGACAAAACCGTACTTCGTAGGGTGAACAGTAGATACACCCTGAACATTATAAAGTACAAATGAAAAATTTATTCAGGGGATTAGGGGTAGATATCTTGATTTAAATATCAGCAAATCACTATTTTCCAAGTTTCTCGAAATTTTTATATTATTTTCAGGATAATAAAAATCCTGACAAAACCGTACTTCGTAGGGTGAACAGTAGATACACCCTGAACATTATAAAGTACAAATGAAAAATTTATTCAGGGGATTAGGGGTAGATCTCTTGATTTAAATATCAGGAAATCACTATTTCCAAGTTTCTCGCAATTTTTATATTATTTTCAGGATAATAAAAATCCTGACAAAACCATACTTTTTAGGGTGAACAGTAGATACACCCTGAACATTATAAAGTACAAATGAAAAATTTATTCAGGGGATTAGGGGTAGATCTCTTGATTTAAATATCAGCAAATCACTATTTTCCAAGTTTCTCGCAATTTTTATATTATTTTCAGGATAATAAAAATCCTGACAAAACCATACTTTGTAGGATGTACAGTAGATACACCCTGAACATTATAAATTACAAATGAAAAATTTATTCAGGGGATTAGGGGTAGATCTCTTGATTTAAATATCAGCAAATCACTATTTTCCAAGTTTCTCGCAAATTTATATTATTTTCAGGATAATAAAAATCCTGACAAAACCATACTTCGTAGGGTGAACAGTAGATACACCCTGAACATTATAAAGTACAAATGAAAAATTTATTCAGGGGATTAGGGGTAGATCTCTTGATTTAAATATCAGCAAATCACTATTTTCCAAGTTTCTCGCAATTTTTATATTATTTTCAGGATAATAAAAATCCTGACAAAACCGTACTTCGTAGGGTGAACAGTAGATACACCCTGAACATTATAAAGCACAAATAAAAAATTTATTCAGGGGATTAGGGGTAGATATCTTGATTTAAATATCAGCAAATCACTATTTTCCAAGTTTCTCGCAATTTTTATATTATTTTCAGGATAATAAAAATCCTGACAAAACCGTACTTCGTGTGGTGAACAGTAGATACACCCTGAACATTATAAAGTACAAATGAAAAATTTATTCAGGGGATTAGGGGTAGATCTCTTGTTTTAAATATCAGGAAATCACTATTTTCCAAGTTTCTCGCAATTTTTATATTATTTTCAGGATAATAAAAATCCTGACAAAACTATACTTCGTAGGGTGAACAGTAGATACACCCTGAACATTATAAAGTACAAATGAAAAATTTATTCAGGGGATTAGGGGTAGATCTCTTGATTTAAATATCAGGAAATCACTATTTCCAAGTTTCTCGCAATTTTTATATTATTTTCAGGATAATAAAAATCCTGACAAAACCAAACTTTGTAGGGTGAACAGTAGATACACCCTGAATATTATAAAGTACAAATGAAAAATTTATTCAGGGGATTAGGGGTAGATCTCTTGTTTTAAATATCAGGAAATCACTATTTTCCAAGTTTCTCGCAATTTTTATATTATTTTCAGGATAATAAAAATCCTGACAAAACTATACTTCGTAGGGTGAACAGTAGATACACCCTGAATATTATAAAGTACAAATGAAAAATTTATTCAGGGGATTAGGGGTAGATCTCTTGTTTTAAATATCAGGAAATCACTATTTTCCAAGTTTCTCGCAATTTTTATATTATTTTCAGGATAATAAAAATCCTGACAAAACTATACTTCGTAGGGTGAACAGTAGATACACCCTGAATATTATAAAGTACAAATGAAAAATTTATTCAGGGGATTAGGGGTAGATCTCTTGTTTTAAATATCAGGAAATCACTATTTTCCAAGTTTCTCGCAATTTTTATATTATTTTCAGGATAATAAAAATCCTGACAAAACTATACTTCGTAGGGTGAACAGTAGATACACCCTGAATATTATAAAGTACAAATGAAAAATTTATTCAGGGGATTAGGGGTAGATCTCTTGTTTTAAATATCAGGAAATCACTATTTTCCAAGTTTCTCGCAATTTTTATATTATTTTCAGGATAATAAAAATCCTGACAAAACTATACTTCGTAGGGTGAACAGTAGATACACCCTGAACATTATAAAGTACAAATGAAAAATTTATTCAGGGGATTAGGGGTAGATCTCTTGATTTAAATATCAGGAAATCACTATTTCCAAGTTTCTCGCAATTTTTATATTATTTTCAGGATAATAAAAATCCTGACAAAACCAAACTTTGTAGGGTGAACAGTAGATACACCCTGAATATTATAAAGTACAAATGAAAAATTTATTCAGGGGATTAGGGGTAGATCTCTTGTTTTAAATATCAGGAAATCACTATTTTCCAAGTTTCTCGCAATTTTTATATTATTTTCAGGATAATAAAAATCCTGACAAAACTATACTTCGTAGGGTGAACAGTAGATACACCCTGAATATTATAAAGTACAAATGAAAAATTTATTCAGGGGATTAGGGGTAGATCTCTTGTTTTAAATATCAGGAAATCACTATTTTCCAAGTTTCTCGCAATTTTTATATTATTTTCAGGATAATAAAAATCCTGACAAAACTATACTTCGTAGGGTGAACAGTAGATACACCCTGAACATTATAAAGTACAAATGAAAAATTTATTCAGGGGATTAGGGGTAGATCTCTTGATTTAAATATCAGGAAATCACTATTTCCAAGTTTCTCGCAATTTTTATATTATTTTCAGGATAATAAAAATCCTGACAAAACCAAACTTTGTAGGGTGAACAGTAGATACACCCTGAATATTATAAAGTACAAATGAAAAATTTATTCAGGGGATTAGGGGTAGATCTCTTGTTTTAAATATCAGGAAATCACTATTTTCCAAGTTTCTCGCAATTTTTATATTATTTTCAGGATAATAAAAATCCTGACAAAACTATACTTCGTAGGGTGAACAGTAGATACACCCTGAATATTATAAAGTACAAATGAAAAATTTATTCAGGGGATTAGGGGTAGATCTCTTGTTTTAAATATCAGGAAATCACTATTTTCCAAGTTTCTCGCAATTTTTATATTATTTTCAGGATAATAAAAATCCTGACAAAACTATACTTCGTAGGGTGAACAGTAGATACACCCTGAACATTATAAAGTACAAATGAAAAATTTATTCAGGGGATTAGGGGTAGATCTCTTGTTTTAAATATCAGGAAATCACTATTTTCCAAGTTTCTCGCAATTTTTATATTATTTTCAGGATAATAAAAATCCTGACAAAACTATACTTCGTAGGGTGAACAGTAGATACACCCTGAATATTATAAAGTACAAATGAAAAATTTATTCAGGGGATTAGGGGTAGATCTCTTGTTTTAAATATCAGGAAATCACTATTTTCCAAGTTTCTCGCAATTTTTATATTATTTTCAGGATAATAAAAATCCTGACAAAACTATACTTCGTAGGGTGAACAGTAGATACACCCTGAACATTATAAAGTACAAATGAAAAATTTATTCAGGGGATTAGGGGTAGATCTCTTGATTTAAATATCAGGAAATCACTATTTCCAAGTTTCTCGCAATTTTTATATTATTTTCAGGATAATAAAAATCCTGACAAAACCAAACTTTGTAGGGTGAACAGTAGATACACCCTGAATATTATAAAGTACAAATGAAAAATTTATTCAGGGGATTAGGGGTAGATCTCTTGTTTTAAATATCAGGAAATCACTATTTTCCAAGTTTCTCGCAATTTTTATATTATTTTCAGGATAATAAAAATCCTGACAAAACTATACTTCGTAGGGTGAACAGTAGATACACCCTGAACATTATAAAGTACAAATGAAAAATTTATTCAGGGGATTAGGGGTAGATCTCTTGATTTAAATATCAGGAAATCACTATTTCCAAGTTTCTCGCAATTTTTATATTATTTTCAGGATAATAAAAATCCTGACAAAACCAAACTTTGTAGGGTGAACAGTAGATACACCCTGAATATTATAAAGTACAAATGAAAAATTTATTCAGGGGATTAGGGGTAGATCTCTTGTTTTAAATATCAGGAAATCACTATTTTCCAAGTTTCTCGCAATTTTTATATTATTTTCAGGATAATAAAAATCCTGACAAAACTATACTTCGTAGGGTGAACAGTAGATACACCCTGAACATTATAAAGTACAAATGAAAAATTTATTCAGGGGATTAGGGGTAGATCTCTTGATTTAAATATCAGGAAATCACTATTTCCAAGTTTCTCGCAATTTTTATATTATTTTCAGGATAATAAAAATCCTGACAAAACTATACTTCGTAGGGTGAACAGTAGATACACCCTGAACATTATAAAGTACAAATGAAAAATTTATTCAGGGGATTAGGGGTAGATCTCTTGATTTAAATATCAGGAAATCACTATTTCCAAGTTTCTCGCAATTTTTATATTATTTTCAGGATAATAAAAATCCTGACAAAACCAAACTTTGTAGGGTGAACAGTAGATACACCCTGAACATTATAAAGTACAAATGAAAAATTTATTCAGGGGATTAGGGGTAGATCTCTTGTTTTAAATATCAGGAAATCACTATTTTCCAAGTTTCTCGCAATTTTTATATTATTTTCAGGATAATAAAAATCCTGACAAAACTATACTTCGTAGGGTGAACAGTAGATACACCCTGAACATTATAAAGTACAAATGAAAAATTTATTCAGGGGATTAGGGGTAGATCTCTTGATTTAAATATCAGGAAATCACTATTTCCAAGTTTCTCGCAATTTTTATATTATTTTCAGGATAATAAAAATCCTGACAAAACCAAACTTTGTAGGGTGAACAGTAGATACACCCTGAACATTATAAAGTACAAATGAAAAATTTATTCAGGGGATTAGGGGTAGATCTCTTGTTTTAAATATCAGGAAATCACTATTTTCCAAGTTTCTCGCAATTTTTATATTATTTTCAGGATAATAAAAATCCTGACAAAACTATACTTCGTAGGGTGAACAGTAGATACACCCTGAACATTATAAAGTACAAATGAAAAATTTATTCAGGGGATTAGGGGTAGATCTCTTGATTTAAATATCAGGAAATCACTATTTCCAAGTTTCTCGCAATTTTTATATTATTTTCAGGATAATAAAAATCCTGACAAAACCAAACTTTGTAGGGTGAACAGTAGATACACCCTGAACATTATAAAGTACAAATGAAAAATTTATTCAGGGGATTAGGGGTAGATCTCTTGTTTTAAATATCAGGAAATCACTATTTTCCAAGTTTCTCGCAATTTTTATATTATTTTCAGGATAATAAAAATCCTGACAAAACTATACTTCGTAGGGTGAACAGTAGATACACCCTGAACATTATAAAGTACAAATGAAAAATTTATTCAGGGGATTAGGGGTAGATCTCTTGTTTTAAATATCAGGAAATCACTATTTTCCAAGTTTCTCGCAATTTTTATATTATTTTCAGGATAATAAAAATCCTGACAAAACTATACTTCGTAGGGTGAACAGTAGATACACCCTGAACATTATAAAGTACAAATGAAAAATTTATTCAGGGGATTAGGGGTAGATCTCTTGATTTAAATATCAGGAAATCACTATTTCCAAGTTTCTCGCAATTTTTATATTATTTTCAGGATAATAAAAATCCTGACAAAACCAAACTTTGTAGGGTGAACAGTAGATACACCCTGGACATTATAAAGTACAAATGAAAAATTTATTCAGGGGATTAGGGGTAGATCTCTTGTTTTAAATATCAGGAAATCACTATTTCCAAGTTTCTCGCAATTTTTATATTATTTTCAGGATAATAAAAATCCTGACAAAACCAAACTTTGTAGGGTGAACAGTAGATACACCCTGAACATTATAAAGTACAAATGAAAAATTTATTCAGGGGATTAGGGGTAGATCTCTTGTTTTAAATATCAGGAAATCACTATTTCCAAGTTTCTCGCAATTTTTATATTATTTTCAGGATAATAAAAATCCTGACAAAACCAAACTTTGTAGGGTGAACAGTAGATACACCCTGAACATTATAAAGTACAAATGAAAAATTTATTCAGGGGATTAGGGGTAGATCTCTTGATTTAAATATCAGGAAATCACTATTTCCAAGTTTCTCGCAATTTTTATATTATTTTCAGGATAATAAAAATCCTGACAAAACCAAACTTTGTAGGGTGAACAGTAGATACACCCTGAACATTATAAAGTACAAATGAAAAATTTATTCAGGGGATTAGGGGTAGATCTCTTGTTTTAAATATCAGGAAATCACTATTTCCAAGTTTCTCGCAATTTTTATATTATTTTCAGGATAATAAAAATCCTGATAAAACCAAACTTTGTAGGGTGAACAGTAGATACACCCTGAACATTATAAAGTACAAATGAAAAATTTATTCAGGGGATTAGGGGTAGATCTCTTGATTTAAATATCAGGAAATCACTATTTCCAAGTTTCTCGCAATTTTTATATTATTTTCAGGATAATAAAAATCCTGACAAAACCAAACTTTGTAGGGTGAACAGTAGATACACCCTGAACATTATAAAGTACAAATGAAAAATTTATTCAGGGGATTAGGGGTAGATCTCTTGTTTTAAATATCAGGAAATCACTATTTCCAAGTTTCTCGCAATTTTTATATTATTTTCAGGATAATAAAAATCCTGACAAAACCAAACTTTGTAGGGTGAACAGTAGATACACCCTGAACATTATAAAGTACAAATGAAAAATTTATTCAGGGGATTAGGGGTAGATCTCTTGATTTAAATATCAGGAAATCACTATTTCCAAGTTTCTCGCAATTTTTATATTATTTTCAGGATAATAAAAATCCTGACAAAACCAAACTTTGTAGGGTGAACAGTAGATACACCCTGAACATTATAAAGTACAAATGAAAAATTTATTCAGGGGATTAGGGGTAGATCTCTTGTTTTAAATATCAGGAAATCACTATTTCCAAGTTTCTCGCAATTTTTATATTATTTTCAGGATAATAAAAATCCTGACAAAACCAAACTTTGTAGGGTGAACAGTAGATACACCCTGAACATTATAAAGTACAAATGAAAAATTTATTCAGGGGATTAGGGGTAGATCTCTTGTTTTAAATATCAGGAAATCACTATTTTCCAAGTTTCTCGCAATTTTTATATTATTTTCAGGATAATAAAAATCCTGACAAAACTATACTTCGTAGGGTGAACAGTAGATACACCCTGAACATTATAAAGTACAAATGAAAAATTTATTCAGGGGATTAGGGGTAGATCTCTTGATTTAAATATCAGGAAATCACTATTTCCAAGTTTCTCGCAATTTTTATATTATTTTCAGGATAATAAAAATCCTGACAAAACTATACTTCGTAGGGTGAACAGTAGATACACCCTGAACATTATAAAGTACAAATGAAAAATTTATTCAGGGGATTAGGGGTAGATCTCTTGATTTAAATATCAGGAAATCACTATTTCCAAGTTTCTCGCAATTTTTATATTATTTTCAGGATAATAAAAATCCTGACAAAACTATACTTCGTAGGGTGAACAGTAGATACACCCTGAACATTATAAAGTACAAATGAAAAATTTATTCAGGGGATTAGGGGTAGATCTCTTGATTTAAATATCAGGAAATCACTATTTCCAAGTTTCTCGCAATTTTTATATTATTTTCAGGATAATAAAAATCCTGACAAAACTATACTTCGTAGGGTGAACAGTAGATACACCCTGAACATTATAAAGTACAAATGAAAAATTTATTCAGGGGATTAGGGGTAGATCTCTTGATTTAAATATCAGGAAATCACTATTTCCAAGTTTCTCGCAATTTTTATATTATTTTCAGGATAATAAAAATCCTGACAAAACTATACTTCGTAGGGTGAACAGTAGATACACCCTGAACATTATAAAGTACAAATGAAAAATTTATTCAGGGGATTAGGGGTAGATCTCTTGATTTAAATATCAGGAAATCACTATTTCCAAGTTTCTCGCAATTTTTATATTATTTTCAGGATAATAAAAATCCTGACAAAACTATACTTCGTAGGGTGAACAGTAGATACACCCTGAACATTATAAAGTACAAATGAAAAATTTATTCAGGGGATTAGGGGTAGATCTCTTGATTTAAATATCAGGAAATCACTATTTCCAAGTTTCTCGCAATTTTTATATTATTTTCAGGATAATAAAAATCCTGACAAAACTATACTTCGTAGGGTGAACAGTAGATACACCCTGAACATTATAAAGTACAAATGAAAAATTTATTCAGGGGATTAGGGGTAGATATCTTGATTTAAATATCAGCAAATCACTATTTTCCAAGTTTCACGTAATTTTTATATTATTTTCAGGATAATAAAAATCCTGACAAAACCATACTTCGTAGGGTGAACAGTAGATACACCCTGAACATTATAAAGTACAAATGAAAAATTTATTCAGGGGATTAAGGGTAGATAAAGTATGGTTTTGTCAGGATTTTTATTATCCTGAAAATAATATAAAAATTGCGAGAAACTTGGAAAATAGTGATTTGTTGATATTTAAATCAAGAGATCTACCTCTAATCCCCTGAATAAATTTTTCATTTGTACTTTATAATGTTCAGGGTGTATCTACTGTTCACCCTACGAAGTACGGTTTTGTCAGGATTTTTATTATCCTGAAAATAATATAAAAATTGCGAGAAACTTGGAAGATAGTGATTTGCTGATATTTAAATCAAGAGATCTACCCCTAATCCCCTGAATAAATTTTTTATTTGTACTTTATAATGTTCAGGGTGTATCTACTGTTCACCCTACGAAGTATGGTTTTGTCAGGATTTTTATTATCCTGAAAATAATATAAATTTGCGAGAAACTTGGAAAATAGTGATTTGCTGATATTTAAATCAAGAGATCTACCCCTAATCCCCTGAATAAATTTTTCATTTGTACTTTATAATGTTAAGGGTGTATCTACTGTTCACCCTACGAAGTATGGTTTTGTCAGGATTTTTATTATCCTGAAAATAATATAAAAATTGCGAGAAACTTGGAAAATAGTGATTTGCTGATATTTAAATCAAGAGATCTACCCCTAATCCCCTGAATAAATTTTTCATTTGTACTTTATAATGTTCAGGGTGTATCTACTGTTCACCCTACGAAGTACGGTTTTGTCAGGATTTTTATTATCCTGAAAATAATATAAAAATTGCGAGAAACTTGGAAAATAGTGATTTGCTGATATTTAAATCAAGAGATCTACCCCTAATCCCCTGAATAAATTTTTCATTTGTACTTTATAATGTTAAGGGTGTATCTACTGTTCACCCTACGAAGTATGGTTTTGTCAGGATTTTTATTATCCTGAAAATAATATAAAAATTGCGAGAAACTTGGAAAATAGTGATTTGCTGATATTTAAATCAAGAGATCTATTCCTAATCCCCTGAATAAATTTTTCATTTGTACTTTATAATGTTCAGGGTGTATCTACTGTTCACCCTACGAAGTACGGTTTTGTCAGGATTTTTATTATCCTGAAAATAATATAAAAATTGCGAGAAACTTGGAAAATAGTGATTTGCTGATATTTAAATCAAGAGATCTACCCCTAATCCCCTGAATAAATTTTTCATTTGTACTTTATAATGTTCAGGGTGTATCTACTGTTCACCCTACGAAGTATGGTTTTGTCAGGATTTTTATTATCCTGAAAATAATATAAATTTGCGAGAAACTTGGAAAATAGTGATTTGCTGATATTTAAATCAAGAGATCTACCCCTAATCCCCTGAATAAATTTTTTATTTGTACTTTATAATGTTAAGGGTGTATCTACTGTTCACCCTACGAAGTATGGTTTTGTCAGGATTTTTATTATCCTGAAAATAATATAAAATTTGCGAGAAACTTGGAAAATAGTGATTTGTTGATATTTAAATCAAGAGATCTACCCCTAATCCCCTAAATAAATTTTTTATTTGTACTTTATAATGTTCAGGGTGTATCTACTGTTCACCCTAGGAAGTATGGTTTTGTCAGGATTTTTATTATCCTGAAAATAATATAAATTTGCGAGAAACTTGGAAAATAGTGATTTGCTGATATTTAAATCAAGAGATCTACCCCTAATCCCCTGAATAAATTTTTTATTTGTACTTTATAATGTTCAGGGTGTATCTACTGTTCACCCTACGAAGTATGGTTTTGCCAGGATTTTTATTATCCTGAAAATAATATAAAAATTGCGAGAAACTTGGAAAATAGTGATTTGCTGATATTTAAATCAAGATATCTACCCCTAATCCCCTGAATAAATTTTTTATTTGTACTTTATAATGTTCAGGGTGTATCTACTGTTCACCCTACAAAGTATGGTTTTGTCAGGATTTTTATTATCCTGAAAATAATATAAAAATTGCGTGAAACTTGGAAAATAGTGATTTGCTGATATTTAAATCAAGAGATCTACCCCTAACCCCCTGAATAAATTTTTCATTTGTACTTTATAATGTTCGGGGTGTATCTACTGTTCACCCTAAGAAGTACGGTTTTGTCAGGATTTTTATTATCCTGAAAATAATATAAAAATTGCGAGAAACTTGGAAAATAGTGATTTGCTGATATAAATCAAGATATCTACCCCTAATCCCCTGAATAAATTTTTCATTTGTACTTTATAATGTTCAGGGCGTATCTACTGTTCACCCTACAAAGTATGGTTTTGTCAGGATTTTTATTATCCTGAAAATAATATAAATTTGCGAGAAACTTGGAAAATAGTGATTTGCTGATATTTAAATCAAGAGATCTACCCCTAATACCCTGAATAAATTTTTCATTTGTACTTTATAATGTTCAGGGTGTATCTACTGTTCACCCTACGAAGTATGGTTTTGTCAGGATTTTTATTATCCTGAAAATAATATAAATTTGCGAGAAACTTGGAAAATAGTGATTTGCTGATATTTAAATCAAGAGATCTACCCCTAATCCCCTGAATAAATTTTTCATTTGTACTTTATAATGTTCAGGGCGTATCTACTGTTCACCCTACGAAGTATGGTTTTGTCAGGATTTTTATTATCCTGAAAATAATATAAATTTGCGAGAAACTTGGAAAATAGTGATTTGCTGATATTTAAATCAAGAGATCTACCCCTAATCCCCTGAATAAATTTTTCATTTGTACTTTATAATGTTCAGGGTGTATCTACTGTTCACCCTACGAAGTATGGTTTTGTCAGGATTTTTATTATCCTGAAAATAATATAAATTTGCGAGAAACTTGGAAAATAGTGATTTGCTGATATTTAAATCAAGAGATCTACCCCTAATCCCCTGAATAAATTTTTTATTTGTACTTTATAATGTTAAGGGTGTATCTACTGTTCACCCTACGAAGTATGGTTTTGTCAGGATTTTTATTATCCTGAAAATAATATAAAATTTGCGAGAAACTTGGAAAATAGTGATTTGCTGATATTTAAATCAAGAGATCTACCCCTAATCCCCTGAATAAATTTTTCATTTGTACTTTATAATGTTCAGGGTGTATCTACTGTTCACCCTACAAAGTATGGTTTTGTCAGGATTTTTATTATCCTGAAAATAATATAAAAATTGCGTGAAACTTGGAAAATAGTGATTTGCTGATATTTAAATCAAGAGATATACCCCTAATCCCCTGAATAAATTTTTCATTTGTACTTTATAATGTTCAGGGCGTATCTACTGTACACCCTACAAAGTATGGTTTTGTCAGGATTTTTATTATCCTGAAAATAATATAAATTTGCGAGAAACTTGGAAAATAGTGATTTGCTGATATTTAAATCAAGAGATCTACCCCTAATCCCCTGAATAAATTTTTCATTTGTACTTTATAATGTTCAGGGCGTATCTACTGTTCACCCTACAAAGTATGGTTTTGTCAGGATTTTTATTATCCTGAAAATAATATAAATTTGCGAGAAACTTGGAAGATAGTGATTTGCTGATATTTAAATCAAGAGATCTACCCCTAATCCCCTGAATAAATTTTTCATTTGTACTTTATAATGTTCAGGGTGTATCTACTGTTCACCCTACGAAGTATGGTTTTGTCAGGATTTTTATTATCCTGAAAATAATATAAATTTGCGAGAAACTTGGAAAATAGTGATTTGCTGATATTTAAATCAAGAGATCTACCCCTAATCCCCTGAATAAATTTTTCATTTGTACTTTATAATGTTCAGGGCGTATCTACTGTTCACCCTACGAAGTATGGTTTTGTCAGGATTTTTATTATCCTGAAAATAATATAAATTTGCGAGAAACTTGGAAAATAGTGATTTGCTGATATTTAAATCAAGAGATCTACCCCTAATCCCCTGAATAAATTTTTCATTTGTACTTTATAATGTTCAGGGTGTATCTACTGTTCACCCTACAAAGTATGGTTTTGTCAGGATTTTTATTATCCTGAAAATAATATAAATTTGCGAGAAACTTGGAAAATAGTGATTTGCTGATATTTAAATCAAGAGATCTACCCCTAATCCCCT
Organism: Harpalus rubripes; assembly: GCA_963082715.1. Taxonomy (NCBI): domain Eukaryota; kingdom Metazoa; phylum Arthropoda; class Insecta; order Coleoptera; family Carabidae; genus Harpalus; species Harpalus rubripes. The sequence continues at coordinate 10,732,155 of OY720449.1, read as the reverse complement.
GAATAAATTTTTCATTTGTACTTTATAATGTTCAGGGTGTATCTACTGTTCACCCTACGAAGTATGGTTTTGTCAGGATTTTTATTATCCTGAAAATAATATAAATTTGCGAGAAACTTGGAAAATAGTGATTTGCTGATATTTAAATCAAGAAATCTACCCCTAATCCCCTGAATAAATTTTTCATTTGTACTTTATAATGTTCAGGGTGTATCTACTGTTCACCCTACGAAGTATGGTTTTGTCAGGATTTTTATTATCCTGAAAATAATATAAATTTGCGAGAAACTTGGAAAATAGTGATTTGCTGATATTTAAATCAAGAAATCTACCCCTAATCCCCTGAATAAATTTTTCATTTGTACTTTATAATGTTCAGGGTGTATCTACTGTTCACCCTACGAAGTATGGTTTTGTCAGGATTTTTATTATCCTGAAAATAATATAAATTTGCGAGAAACTTGGAAAATAGTGATTTGCTGATATTTAAATCAAGAGATCTACCCCTAATCCCCTGAATAAATTTTTCATTTGTACTTTATAATGTTCAGGGCGTATCTACTGTTCACCCTACGAAGTATGGTTTTGTCAGGATTTTTATTATCCTGAAAATAATATAAATTTGCGAGAAACTTGGAAAATAGTGATTTGCTGATATTTAAATCAAGAGATCTACCCCTAATCCCCTGAATAAATTTTTCATTTGTACTTTATAATGTTCAGGGTGTATCTACTGTTCACCCTACAAAGTATGGTTTTGTCAGGATTTTTATTATCCTGAAAATAATATAAATTTGCGAGAAACTTGGAAAATAGTGATTTGCTGATATTTAAATCAAGAGATCTACCCCTAATCCCCTGAATAAATTTTTTATTTGTACTTTATAATGTTCAGGGTGTATCTACTGTTCACCCTACGAAGTATGGTTTTGTCAGGATTTTTATTATCCTGAAAATAATATAAAAATTGCGTGAAACTTGGAAAATAGTGATTTGCTGATATTTAAATCAAGATATCTACCCCTAATCCCCTGAATAAATTTTTCATTTGTACTTTATAATGTTCAGGGTGTATCTACTGTTCACCCTACGAAGTATGGTTTTGTCAGGATTTTTATTATCCTGAAAATAATATAAAAATTGCGTGAAACTTGGAAAATAGTGATTTGCTGATATTTAAATCAAGAAATCTACCCCTAATCCCCTGAATAAATTTTTCATTTGTACTTTATAATGTTCAGGGTGTATCTACTGTTTACCCTACGAAGTATGGTTTTGTCAGGATTTTTATTATCCTGAAAATAATATAAATTTGCGAGAAACTTGGAAAATAGTGATTTGCTGATATTTAAATCAAGAGATCTACCCCTAATCCCCTGAATAAATTTTTCATTTGTACTTTATAATGTTCAGGGTGTATCTACTGTTCACCCTACGAAGTATGGTTTTGTCAGGATTTTTATTATCCTGAAAATAATATAAAAATTGCGTGAAACTTGGAAAATAGTGATTTGCTGATATTTAAATCAAGAAATCTACCCCTAATCCCCTGAATAAATTTTTCATTTGTACTTTATAATGTTCAGGGTGTATCTACTGTTTACCCTACGAAGTATGGTTTTGTCAGGATTTTTATTATCCTGAAAATAATATAAATTTGCGAGAAACTTGGAAAATAGTGATTTGCTGATATTTAAATCAAGAGATCTACCCCTAATCCCCTGAATAAATTTTTCATTTGTACTTTATAATGTTCAGGGTGTATCTACTGTTCACCCTACGAAGTATGGTTTTGTCAGGATTTTTATTATCCTGAAAATAATATAAAAATTGCGTGAAACTTGGAAAATAGTGATTTGCTGATATTTAAATCAAGATATCTACCCCTAATCCCCTGAATAAATTTTTCATTTGTACTTTATAATGTTCAGGGTGTATCTACTGTTCACCCTACGAAGTATGGTTTTGTCAGGATTTTTATTATCCTGAAAATAATATAAATTTGCGAGAAACTTGGAAAATAGTGATTTGCTGATATTTAAATCAAGAGATCTACCCCTAATCCCCTGAATAAATTTTTCATTTGTACTTTATAATGTTCAGGTGTATCTACTGTTCACCCTACGAAGTATAGTTTTGTCAGGATTTTTATTATCCTGAAAATAATATAAAAATTGCGAGAAACTTGGAAAATAGTGATTTCCTGATGTTTAAATCATGAGATATACCCCTAATCCCCTGATTAAATTTTTCGGTTTATCTTTATAATGTTCAGGGTGCATGTGCTGTTCACCCTACAAAGTATGATTTTATCGGGATTACTATTAGCCTGTAAATAATGTTAAAATAAAACATTCATAACCTGTTCTCAAAATATATAAATAAATCAGTACATTTGTGTTGTCTACCCAAAATCAAAACAAATGTATTATTTTATATCAATTATTGGTATATGAATTTATTTTTTTATAATATATACGGTACAGACAAAAAAATACGAATATTTTATTATTTTCTTGTTTTTCATAAATCGACAACACTTTTGATGTCCCTAGTACATTCACTGCCCGTGCTACGCAACACTTGCTGTAAATCGAATCGGCTGCTGCGAATCGGCTGCTAGGTTCAGTCTGATCAAGTATGTTGACTTATAACAAAAAAAGGTATTTTTAGTTGTTAAATCAATATCTATTGGATAAAATTTTTAACCAGTGGTTAAAAATTAACCAACGAGTTACAGAATAGGGCCCAAAGTCTGTATAATTTCAGTGTTATCAGTTTTTATTAAAAATGAGTCGATTCGGACAGGAATCTATTTAAAACGTTGAAAAAGCAAACTTAAATATAACACCTCAAAACAATAAAAAATAGAAAATTTTTGTCAAGAAAATATATATATAAATGATTACCTGATTTATATTTTGGAATTAGTCATCGGAATACCATTCGTGGTTAAATTTTATCCTGGAAAAAATTTCCGATTGCTTTACTCGAGCATGTTGCCAATTTATCTCGTGACATTGAACAAAATCACTCGTTTGACAACTAGTGATTTTTTTGTGAGTGCCACTCAATAAATTGCTAGGCAATCAGCTCTCGTAATAATCTGAAAAATTTTCCGGCAAAAATTTACCACTTATGATATTATATATGATATGATTTTGAAACAAAAGTTGTCAGCCATGTTTCATCACCCTGTATAAGAAAATAACACACATTTTATTCAAACAAAATTAGGAAAACATAGCTATACCTAAAGATGTTAGAATATCAATGTTTATGTATTGAAGTCCGCCTCTGGGTCGACAGGAAGTCGGTTGCGCTGCTTCAAACCTTGACTGTGACTCTTCATTGCTTGGTGAATGTACCATGTAAGGGTGTTGTTGTCTTCATGAGTGTTGCGTGCAAAGGTGTGTGAAATCCAATCAACTAATTGAGGACAATCGCTATTCGAGTATATGAGGTATTGTTTTTATCACATTTAAGTATAGTGTTTATGTTGGAAAGTAAGCACAACTTAAGAGGTCTTCACTATTATATTAATAAGTTTATATTAAGAAAGCAATTAAAGAAGGTTTATAGGTATAGAAAACAGGCATAAAATTTACTCTCATGATGATATTTTTGAAAAATGTAGGTGAATGTATAGATGAAAACTTTTCGTAAAAAATTTTGTTTGACCGACTTTCATTTTTATTTTCTTGTTTTGAATATGGTAATTTTCATTAAAGATTTATTCGATATATTAAGAAGCCATCAAAATTAATTTTAAAATTAAACTACTTAAAAATGTTATCGATAATGATGTTGATTAATTTGCATATATCCTTATGCCGGATTTCTAAGGCCCAGTATTTTCATTACTGGCTAAACCGTCAGTTAAAAGATAAATATAGGATCGATATAGCATAAGTTTTAAAAATTATATGTTTCAGATTTTATATGTGACATTTTTCTTATAAAGTACAATTAAGTTATCAGACAGTTTCACCAAAGATAAAAATATCGGGCCTAAGAATAGTGGGAGATACTGTCCCAGGAAAAATTTACGAGATAGTACAGTGTGTTCAGAAAAATTTCTAACTCCATGCTATGAACAGGGAAACGTGAAAGATATAGTAAATTGCCACTCGCCGTTTTTTAATTTATTTCCATTTCTAAAATAAGATTCGAGAAGAAAAACTTTGATTTCGTTAGATAACATTTTTGACAATTTCTCGTGTCTTATTGACATTTTTATTAAATACTTTTAAATTAATACTATATTCAGTAAGTTAACCAAAAAAGCCTGTATCTTGATTCCGGGTACACCATGGTTCCTGAATATTTTCATCTATTTAGGGATAGATTGACATTGAATCACATGACGTTTAAAATTAACATAACTTACGAAAAATAAAAATTAACCAAATGAATGATAACTTTGAATATGACAACGAAATTGAACATTTTATTACATTTAAAGGCCTTATCACAATAGAATCATATCTCTGACTCTTTTTCGCTGACTTATTTTGTGTGACCAACTCGATTTATCACACTGCAAGTTTGAACAGAGTTTTCTCTGACTTAGTGGATTTTCATACTTGAAGTTGGTTATGATATGGTTTCTTTAATAACATATTTTAAATTTGTTTGACATATCAAATTATTTCAAGTAAAATGAATGAAAATGATGGAAAAATAATACAATTGTAGGCAAGCATACTAATTTTATGTGCATCAAACAAAAAAATGTCAACTTCTGACGTTTCTGCAGTTATATTTTACTGTGTAAAGTTACATTCCTGTACGTCAGAGACAGTTGCGCGTGCGCATTAGAGAAGTCAGCGATAAATAGAGAAAATGAAACCGATTCCATTTCATTTGACAACAGGATTCATGACTTCCTTGTAGCTATCACACTGGAGTAAGTCAGCGATATGAACCGAAATCATGGATAATGCATGACAAGTTAGAGATACTACTTCTAGTGTGACAAGGCTTTAATGCCAATAAAAATGACACAACCAACAATATATCAAATATAATTAACATTTTCATACTTACATCTATAATAATTATTAGTAATACCACTAATGCGGTTTAGAAATTTGACATTGAGGTATATCGTTTGATTTTGTTATGATGATGTTTGAAAGTAGCGGTAGTGGAGTGGGGGTAAAAATAACAGAGAAACCAGGATTATTTCGTGGTTGCCGTGGTTCGACTTTTTACCTACTTTTTTCAGGAACCGCGTTCCAAATAGAAACCGGTAAATAATTTCAGGACTTACGGAACACAAAACCGTAAACCTGATCGAACCGGTTGCATTACGGAACATGCTATAAGATATATGTTTCTTTGTTCATAGCCTACTCCGAATTAGGATTTTTTTTTAACATACTGTACTTTTAAATCGGTATATTTGGAAAATAATTATCTTGGCAAGTTTAATCAAAAAAATAACATTCTAATAAATTCAACTTAACTTTAATAACATTTAATATGAAATTTGTAACGATATAAGTAGATATCTCCAATATTTCCGACCATAAACATGAAATATGTTACAATTTTAAATTTCAAAGGAATCAGAGAAAAACTGCGGCAAAATAAAATAAAATGGTTTTTTTTTTTAATTTCTTGTAGCTTTCATTAAGAATTATATTTTTTTGTATGTCATTCTTACATTCTAATACTATGTCATTATTAATATGTTACATTCATGAATAGGTGTAATTTCATTTCTCTACATATTTAAATGACCAATTTGTTTTAAATCACCCGCAGTAAAATTTACATAATTTCAATTCCGTTGACGTACGTTCATGACGTAATTTTCAACACCTGTAAAAGTGTCACAAATCTGACAAAAATACTGCACTCATTTTTCTAATTTAAAATTCAAAACAATCATGAAACAGATTACATACGTTACGTAAATTTACTAGATCAACAGGTATGTGGGTGCAAATATTTTTTATATGTAACTTAAAATTGCTTCATTTTATTTTTGAAGAAAGATACGAAATATTTGGACCAAAAAAATCACTTACACTTCCACTAACGAAACACCGCGAAACACCTAGAGAATTTGCAATTTCTTCATTTTCAATTATTTCTTTATTTTTCAAAACATTTTGCAGTTGAATTATTTTTGTTATAAAAGTGTACTTAGTCTTTGGAAATCTTACTAATGCAATGTAAAATTTGTAAATGAAATACCAATAGTTGTACAACAAGAGGTTCGAAAATAATCGAATATACAGTTGAGAGGACGAGATGTGGTTTCAGGGAACACATCCGCAAACTGTATATTCAGTTGATTTTCGAAACTCGAGTTGTATATGTTAAGAATATACAACGAATCAACCAACTATATTTTTACGAAATATCAAAAATATTACTTTTTTATTTATATCCATGGATGATATGATTACATATGATTCATTTGTTAACGACCGAAATACCACGAGTTGTGTTTCGCGAAACACAATTTAACGCAAATAACCGATGTTGTACAGCGTAACTAAGAAAAATTGGGTTATCTTATTGGTCTGTTTTCCGATGAGTTGTATAGTAATATATAATATCACACGTGTGTTCAGGTATTATCTAATATATTGTGTTGCCACGAAACGTATATCACGACTCCGAAGGAGGAGTGTTATTCTAAAATAATACGTTGAGTGTATCACCACAATATATTCTGATAATACTGAAAACACAAGTGGTATTCGTTGGATTATACAATGAATAAATTTGACAACAAAAATAAAATAATTTTTTTGACGTTTGTTGATAAATAAAACAACGTGTTTACTGGTGGTTACTGTGGCGATGTTACATTTAGGACCAGCGAATATACAAAAACGGCGTTCTTTTTACCTCTTTTACATACACATCGTCTCTGCTCACCTCATTTGCCTCACTAATTTTGACCGTTCTTTTTATCCTAACGGAGGTGAGATAAAGTGAGATCGAAGTGAGAAGATTTCCTCACCCTTTCCCGATTCTTAGTCCCATCTGGAGGTTGTGCTTGTTGAGTTTTTAATCTTAGATGAATGGTGGGAATGAATGTTTTGCTGTGACGAGCTGTCACATTCATTAGTTTGGTTATTTAAAGATTATTTGTTTATTCCTTTAATAAATATTATTATTTGAAGAATAAATAAATATGCAGACAATTCTGTGGAAAATAATACAGCGGAGAGACGTAAATTACATAGAAATTAAAATTATATGGAAGCTATACAAAGTGATCATAAATGGCTGAAGATCACGTGACAACTTTCGTTCCAAGATGTCAAAATTATATTTCAATTTTCCATAATTCATCTAAACTATATTCCATATATGACAGATAATGACAGGTGCATGACATTTGATATATTATTGCCGTACGTTGATTCATTTGATATTTGTTTTGCATACCTTCGTGAAAAATCTTTAAGTAATTATGGTTTTTGATGAAGAGCGTGACAAATTTCTTTTTGAAGTATATTTTCTTTCGGGTGAACGTAAAGAAGACGGTTCTTATGATTATTATTATGACAGCTAACAAACATCGAAAGGTACGCCCATGGAAATAGTAATGCTGTCATACTAAGTAAGCGGCAAATGTCAAATTTGTATGGAGCGGCACGCTTCAGTCATTTTTGATCACTTTGCAGTACCGTAGAATATAAACAACATTGTAGAATGTGCCGTACTATATATTATGTAATTGACAGAATAACAGAAGCCCAAATAATGCCCACTCATAGTTTTGGGCGATCCAAAATAACACCTGAAAATATCGTGGTTGACCGTTGAAAAGCTACTGTCAAATTCAAATTGCACACACGTGGTACACACTAGTGCTGTCAAAAACCGTCGAAAATGGTAACCGGTTAACCGAAACAATAAACTGCGGTTAACCGGCTAACCGCGGTTAATCGGATATTCGCAATTAACCGGCTAACCGCTATTAACCGGCTACCGCTAGTAAACGGTTAACTGGATAACCGCTAGATAATAAAAATATAAATTTACCCTTATTTCATAATATGTATACTTCCTTTTCAGTTTGCGTTAAATTACGAGGTTGTAATAAACAATAACGAAAAAAATACAGATACAAATAAATACAAACACAAGTTAAAAGATTTATTATTTTCTTTCATAAAGTAAATAGGTAGAAATAAAAAAATGCTCTCTAACGAAAAGAAAAGAAATTGTGCCAAATAATAGACGTGGCATACATATTTTTGAATTTAATATTAAGAAAGTATTAGAAGTTATATTTTTTTACTGAAGTAATTAAGTATAACGTTTACAATAAGAAGATATGCACAATGGGGATCTGCGCATAGTAAGAACAACTGAGATCTATGGCGTTGGTTTCTAAAAATTTAGACGTAAAATTTGAGAATATCTCAGACAAATCTTATCGAAATAAGTTACAAAAGCTTTTATTGAAGTTAAAATGTCTAACGATGCAAGTTTTCACGGAGAATACAGGTATTTTAATGACTGAAATATTTTTGAAATTTCGTTTGACAGCGCAACTGGCAGATGTTCGCGCCATTTTCTTACTATTTGCAGCGATAGAAAGAGATAGCCGTTAAATTGAAAAGGTCCATTGAATTTTGTGCATTAAATAATCCTTACAAGATATATTTCAAACGTAAGGACAAAATATACCAATATCGATTTACATTTTCACTTATTTGTGGGTTATTTCCGAATACCAGTTTTTGAAAACTAACCGGTTGTTGTCGACTATTCGTGGTTAATAGGTTTTGTTGGATAACCGCGTTTAACCGGTTTCGTTGGCTGACCGCGGTTAACCAGTTTTGTAGCTAACCGCGGTAATCGTTTTTGCGGCTAACAGCAGTTAATCGGACTAACCGGTTTTTAATTTATTTTGACAACACTAGTACACACACAGAAGACATCCAGCGACATTAATTGTTCAAGTTTCAACAAAAATTGTCTTTTGTCGTTCTTTTTACTTTATAAAAATCTCACTTGTTCTCAACTCAGTTCTTGTCAAACTCATCTAATTTTGAGATGAGATAAATGATAAAAAGAAGGCGACTAATACATGGTATCTAAGTAAAATTCTCAAATGCCATTGGCTGAATTAATTATGTATTCTATAATTAATATAATGTATAGTTCACATTCGTTCAGAATTGAAAAAACTCAACTTTTTTCTTCTGTTGCATGTTCTACAATCAGTTACCGCTAACCTAAAAAACGTTAGTTTTAACCTAGTCTAAATCAATTACTTTGGCAGCGTAACGATTTTTCTCCAGGCATGGCATTTAAACACGTGTAGTGTTAATAGCCATGGCGAGGCTCTTCGCTTGAACTCGTGAACTCGCGCTTCTAATTTTAAAGTCAACAGTGAAGTGAGAAAGTATGCAAATGCTTTCAGTAGTGTGCTGTGAACACAGGCTCGCCTGTGGACTTGTCAATCAAAGGAGAGAGGGGCATACGTCACTCATCATTATTCTCTGTTCCACTTTGCTACTTGCATTTGTTAATGGGACGCTATTTAGTCAACCAAAAGTAAACCGTAGATATGTTAATAGAATGGATGATAATTAATGGCTACTGTTGCCTTCAATCATTGATGATTAGATTTGCAAAGTGGACAATATTGGTGACATACTTAATTTTAGCCATTTTAACATTCATATATTTTTAGTTTGGTTTCTAGTTTTGCAATTTTCAAGGTTTTTGTCTCTCCTGCCTTATACTTACTACGTTTACATGTAGTTTTGAAAATAGTTTCAGTTTTCAGTCAAACGTAGGCGAAACTGTTCCATCCAATTTTTAAAAAATCTGATGTGGCCGTCACATTACCTTCCGTCAGTTCTATGTATTTTGTACAAATTTCATACAGAAAGTTCCTTGCTAAAGATTCTATTTCTTGTACATTACCTTCCGGCAGTTGCATATATTTTATGCAAATTCCATGTAGAAAATTTATAGCAAAATATCCTATATTTCCAGTAAAATTATAAGACAAACACACTATGTCAATTTCACTTGACACTGACATCTTTCAATCAGAATTTTCTTAATATAGTAGCTGTTTCCAGAGCTATGGCTACTTTATGAAATTTAATTTCTTTATAATTTTTTAACTCTTTCCATTTAATATTAAGTATAAAATGCAGTCGAATCGTATAGAGAATAAAATATTCTTTAATATTTATAATAACATTAAATGTGAAAAAATGATATTTAACATAGTTTTTTGAAGAAAAACTGTTAAAATCTTCACATGATGGTACTTCCGGTTGACCAATTGTAACCAAAATCTAATCAGCTCTTCATGTGGATGTAACGAAGAAGAATACGAAAAAATTATAATTTTTGAAATTGTAGTATTAGAGTTATCGCAGACGAAATTTTTGTTACAAAAAGCTACTATATTATAATGTATTTCAGATAAGAATAGACTTAGGAGTAAGATAGGGCTTACGATTCCAGCTTTCTGATTGGTCTAAACGCAAGCCAAGTTTACAATAGTAATATGTAAAGCTGGTATATTATTTATTCCATTTTGTCTTTATAATCTATTTAACAACTTAAAGTAACTGTTTATTTACTAAATAATTAAAAATTGTCAAATTTTGACGTTTCGAGCTGTCAAGTATGTCATACACGAAATAAAATTAATTCATAAGTTTTATACAGTAAGTATAAGAAAATTCTGATTGAAAGATGTAAGTGTAAAGAGCAATTGACGTAGTATTTTGTCTTATAATTTTACTGGAAATATAGGATCTTTTGCTAAAAACTTTCTGTATGGAATTTGTATTGTTGGTAGTACAAAAAATATAATCTTTTTTTATTGATTTAGACCTTTGTAAAAACAGATTCTTTTGTAAGGAACTTTCTGTATGAAATTTGTACAAAATACATAGAACAGATGGAAGGTAATGTGCTGGCCACATCAGATTTTTTTTTACTTCAAATCACGATGCACTAAAAGCTACACAACTATCAGTTTATTTCTAGGTTAGTAAGACAAAATGGCAGAAACGTTATGCTAACTACGCATGCGCAATATCAAAACTGAATTTTAAGTGTTTACATGACTAGTTTTGAAACCGTTTTGACACTGTATACATAGCGTTTTAAAAACTGAAAACGTTTTTAAAACTGTTTCCAAACTACATGTAATTGTAAACTAAGTAATTATTAATTTAGAAAATTTCATTATTTGTACATACTTTTCCAATCAAAGACCACATGTTACAAGCTTTGCCTCACTTGCAAAATTGAAGTTTATTTCGTGCGCGACTATCATTGTTTAACGTCACACAATCAAATCCGCGAATTTTTATGAAAATATTAAAATTATATAGTTTTTATTTCGGCCAAAAAAGTCAATACTTTTTTTTGGATTTATCGCATTAGATTTGAACAAAAATCCCGCGCTACTGAAGCCTTCTGAGCTCGCAAGGACCAACTGTAATTGTAGAGCGAGGTTAAAATATTTTCAGGTGGCCCAAAATGTAATCTACTCAGTAGGTAGTTAAATTTCATATTAAAATATTTATATTTCATTTTAACGCAGATGGTATCTACGTCATTCGCTAAGTTTGTTTGAAGATTCATTTACGTCATTGCCAAAATTTGGCGGACAACTATAGAAAATATAGTCACATTATACAATATGTTATACATTGTAACTTTATCATTAGTATGAATTATTTTGAAAAGAATCTAATACACCATACAATATTAAAATTAATGAGTTATTATGTTAATATCAAATTGCATCATAATAATTTGTGTTATTCACTAATGAGTTTGTGTTATTTATAGATCGATTTTGACGTTTAGTATAAATATAAACTTCCGGTTATTTATATTTATGGAAATAATACAATTTGGAAATTTTTGTTCGTCACCATTTAATATTCTGAACGACAATACTAAATGTCATCAACTTCTTTATTAACTTATTTGAATTTACAATACATTCTCTGAATTTAAATACCGGTTTTGGTCATTCTACGTATGAGACTAGACGACAGGTAGATTCGGGCCGGATATATAAATATTATCATTGATTCAAATATTTAAACAGAAATAGAAACTCTGCTTTCATAGAATTGCCAAACTAAATAGTTTAGAAACAAATCAAAATATTTTGTTATAATCAACATAGTCGGCCGTCTATTTTCAACCAAACATAGTAATGTATTTCTGTGCTTTCCTAATCCAGTATTTAAATGGGTTCATGCAAAAATTTCATACCTGAATATTTCGTACAATTCTATTCTTCTCTAGGATTTCAAAAGAAACCACATCTATAAAATAATTTAAACGTCAACTTTAATTCGCTAGTCATATGATATCCGTAGAGGAAAATATTGTAATTATTGATAAAAAATAATTAAATAATATATTAATATAAGATAATTTGTTATATAAGGTTATATTTTTAATACTTGTCGACTATTTTTTTGGTGAATTTACGAGGAAATTACATTTTCCTTGTAAACTTGAAAACATAATTATTACTTTTTGAATATGCAATATAAAAACAAGCAAAAAAAATTGAGGAACTTGCGGCAAAAACAACTGTAGTTTAAATATTGTAAATATGAATTACATACATCAATATCTGATTTCAAGGATGCCAAACAATTACTACTACTATGTAATAGACCTTTTGAATTTAATGAGATGGAAGATATGCGCAATAGGGATCTGCGCATAGTAAGAACAGTTGGCGGGAGCCATAGTTACTTGCTTATTTGCTGAGATCCATGGCGTTTGTTTTCCAAATTTAGACGTAAAATGTGAAAAAAAAATAAAACTTTAAAAAACTTCTCGAAAGAAGTTACAAAAACTTTTATTGAAGCTAAAATGTCTAACGATGAAAATTTTCATCGACAATACAGGTATTTTAGTGACTGCCATATTTTTGACGTTTCGTTTGACAGCGCAACTGGCGGTTGTTGGCACCATTTTACTTACTATTTGCTGTGATAGAAAGAGATAGTTGTTATAGTGAAATGTTTTTTTTTTTTACCTTCCCTCACCTTTAGGTAAGGAAGGTATTGTCTTTGGTCAAAAAATTAATTATGCGTGTTTTTAATTTTTACGATGGTTTGTGTGTGTGTGTGTGGGGCGCGCGCGCGGGCGCGTATGTGTGTGCGGGCGCGTATGTGTGTGCAACAAAAAATTCGTCTGCGATAGTTCTAATAATACAATTTCAAAAATTATATTTCTTTCGTATTCTTCGTCGTTACATCCATATGAAGAGCTGATTAGATTTTGATTACAAATGGTCAACCGGAAGGCCCTCATTTGAAGAATTTAATAGTGTTTAACTATATTAAATATAATTTTTCACGTTTAATGTTATTATAAATATTAAAGAATATTTTATTCTCTATAGGATTTGACTGCATTTTATACTTCATATTAAATAGAGTTAAAAGATTATAAAGAAATTAAATTTCATATAGTAGACAGCTATGGAAACAGCTATACTATATTAAGAAAATTCTGATTGAAAGATGTCAGTGTCAAGTGCAATTGACATAAGTGTATTGTCTTATAATTTGATTGGAAAATGTAGGATCTGTTGCTAGAAATTTTCTTTATGGAATTTTTATAAAATACATACAACAGCCGGAAGGTAATGTACAAAAAATTGAATCTTTTGCAAGGAACTTTCTGTATGAAATTTGTACAAAATACGTAGAACTGCTGGCCACATCAGATTTTTACAACACCCAGTACATAATTTTCTAATGTTTAAACATAATGCTAGGAAAATTAAATAAATAAATATATCATCACGGCATATTACCCATTGCTGGGTGTGCCAATCCGCTTTGTATGCTGATATCGGTAATGATGATGACATATCTGTACAGTGCGGGCGTTTATCAGGCGTCACCTCACGGGCACTCATTAAAGTTACATAAATTTTTAATATCTAGTACGGAAAACAGAAAGTTTTTATTATTATTATTATTATTTTATCTGAAATAAAAAAAAATGTTCAGGTTGTTTTTTTGGCAAAAGTTCTTAGGTATATTTATGTGTACAATAATTTACGAAGTGTGAAATATGAAAATTACTGTGAAATAGATAGAAATAATGTATCCAAATGTAACATAATACAACATGCGTGTGTTTCAGTGATAAAGTACAACATTTTAATCATTTGTACTTGTTTACATGGATTCGGTCATATGTTTTTCAGCTGCCATTAATTATGCGATAACAACAATTGTCACTTGTAATTTTGGTTTGGCAAATGTTAAATATCTATTTCTCTTGTGTGATGAATATTTCAACACATCTGGAAATACTGTTTCATCAAACTTTTACAAAGTAATTTTGTATTTTAATATGCCTTTTATTATATATTTTTTAAGTTGTACTTAATTTAAAGCTGCATTTGTTGAAAGAAACAGTAGCATTCTACCCACATCCGATTTTTAATCTGATAATTAACACATTGTCTCCAAATTTATTTCAAGTAGTAGTTGTGTCACATCATTGCCACATGGTTATCACTCATAAGTCATAAACCATCTCAATTCCGTTATTTGTCAACACTGGAAGATCCGGCTTAAGTTTGGGGTCCTAGACTCATTAGAATTACAAGTTATCTGTAGAAAACACCATAGATAGAAGATTCAAGGGACTTGTCATAATGTTGGAGGGAACAACATGTAGGCACTTTGCATGAGTCGTTGATAGTATTGTCTTTTAGGCAGGGGTCCCAGAAATGTAAATCATAATAGAGACAATGCTTTTTATGTGTTGAAAATGTAGTCGAAATATGTCATACACCATTTATTATTTATAACCGACGGTTTATACTTACGAGTCCAATTTCATAACAGTTCTGCTAGTTTACATTTTAAATTATAAAATCTACACAAATATCTGCAAAATTCTTTCGGCTACATTAAATGAATGGTGATAGTAGGTCGACCGGCATTTAAGGGTCTTCTACTACAGTATGTGATTACCCTAACTCGCCCTGCGGGCTCGTAGGGCAATTCACGTGCGTTAATAATGTCTATACCCCACTTATATCGTAAATAACTATTGACATTTATAAAATGTTAAAATCTTCAAATTAGTATACTTCCGGTCGACCAATTATAACAAAAATCTAATCAGCTCTTCAAAAAAACTGGGGTGGCCAATACAATACCTCCCGCCATTTACAGCCCGAGTCACAAAAAAGATTAAGTTTTTTTTAGCGAGTTTTACTCTAATTTTGACAGTTTATTTCTTAAAATATAGTAACTACCTTTTTTTTAAACCCCTCAACAGGATTAAATCCCAATTACAGAGTGGGTTCACATTCACAAACATTCATGCCTTATTGGGATTCGAACCCAGAGCCCCGAGGGCACTCATGACATGAGGCGTTGCTCTAACCATTGAGCCACCGGAACTATAATAAAATGAAGATTAAATTTTAAATACCGGAATTGAATAGAATTCACTGATCCACAAATGAGGATTAGCTTAAATATTTTTGTGAATCGTTAATTTTTATTAATCTAAAACATACCTACATATTTACTTATGCTGCAAACTGTATTGAATTCCTTTTCTATTGCTCTATTTACTTTTTCCTTTTTGAAACGTTACTAATATTATTTTGAAATGATTAATTCTTTGATAGTGACATTTATCTGTCACTTACATACACTTGAATAACCTCGTTTTGTTTGTTTAAAGCGTAGGCTCCGCGATTTAAATTATAGATAATTTTAAAAAATTTATCAATAAAATATATAGAATAAGTATTAATACAAATCTATAGAAAATTTAATAATCTTTATTCTTTATAAATTAATAATAGATGGAGTCTAAGGTTAAATTTAACTAAAACTATTATAATTACCCCTTAACCTTAAAATTAATTTTAACAAAAACAGAGTTGTTAGGACCTCTGGCATGGTTGACATGTTGAGTAATCTTGACTACTCTGTTTAACTTTTCACTTGTTGTATTACTGATGATGAGAACTTAGTTCTCGAAATACGTATCTAGTTTTTGTTAAAATTAATTTTAAGGTTAAGGGGTAATTATAATAGTTTTAGTTTAATCTTTATAATAATATTAATGTCGAAAAAATAACATTTAAAAGTATTTTTCGAAGAAAAACTATTTTGAGCTTCTAGTAAAGTGCCATTTCCGGTTATCCGATTTTCACCAAAATCTAATGGGCTCTTTCCAATACAAAAAAAGTTCGAAATACAAGATTTCAAAATTTTCTGAATGATAGTATTTGAGTTAGAGTGAAGGATCCACATACACAGACATCATCGTGAAAATGTTAAAATTGGATTCTAGGGACCTTAAAACGTGCTCATTTACCAAAATCTCGATATGCGATTTTTAGCACGATCCCTATAGCGGGAGGTAAAAAGGAATACGTAAAAATTCTAATTTTTGAAAGGTGGTATTAGAGTTATGCGAACCGAAAGAATCATCACACACACACACATACATACATACATACATACATACATACATACATACATACATACATACATACATACATACATACATACATACATCATCGTAAAAATAGTAAAATCGTATTCTAGGGACCCTAAAACGTGCTTAATCATTAAAAACTCATTTTTTTGACCAAATACAATACCTTACCTAAAAGTGACGGGAGGTAAAAAACAAAAACCCTAAGTTATAGACGCACTTACATAGATCGTTTAATTTCTATGAAATGCGAGATTTTATGATAATAAATCTTATCAAGATGTTTTTGTACATTACAGTTTTTTTTTAACAGAAATTCCCTTCATTAAGTTGTTATTTTGTGACGTACTTTAGCAGTATGACATCATTTGTAATCAACAGATGTACGTCACATATATCACGATGTATGTATGAATCACTCGATATAAATTATTATTCTCATAATTATTTTCATACATTAAACTATTATTAATTTTTTGTAGTTCAATGTAAATCATGACATTTTGTTATTAAATATTAAAGTCAATAGGTTCAATTTTTGTAAAAACATTTCCAAATTGGAAAAAATTGAACATGGCCACAAATACAACATTTTTACTGAAAATGGTGGTGGGGTATATGCTCACATGAATGAAATATTGTATTTGAATATTTCCATGTCATTCATGATATTAGCATTCACACAAATGCCGTCCAAGAATGTCTGATGTGATGTGATGATAAATTATCTACTATAGATACAAACAATATCACAATCTAAAAAAACTAACCCTGCATATTTGAAAAAGAAACAAATATAAATTGATGTTATGGGGAAACAAATAATGGGAAACGTGTAGAGGGAAAATCAATATTTATTTAATAGCAACACAAAATATAGAAAACGAAAAAACATAAAAATGTAACTTGACAGTTTTAGAAAAATATATGAATTAATGTTTTTATTTTCATCCATAACTATGATTTTTAATTTCATTGTTATGGATGCAGTAGGCGGTCTCTACAATGTGATATCACAATCACAAACAATAATAAACGACTAGACGTGTAAAAAACAGTCGCCAGGTATAAAACAATTACAGTTTTTATAATAATAGTAAAAGCAAAATAAAGCAATGCACCCCTTGAAAACATCTGCAAGAGGGTGAACAACCTGGTGGAGAATTTTAGCTTTCACTAACCGCCACTGTAATACTGAAACTTTTTTCTAACTATAAAAAATCGGAGGATTCAAAATAATAAATCACCTTTGAATCTTCATTGGTTTGCAAAAAAATCGCATACCCTATTTTTTGCTGTATTAAGTCAGTCGTTATTTTTTTACGTCAGTGTCATTAGTGTTAATTAAGATGTCAAAATTATCAGAAATTCAAATACATACTTGGTTGTTCTTTAATTTTTCTGAAATATATTTGTAATTTAATAGTGGATCCTCCACTCTAACTCAAATACCTACTAGCATTCAGAAAATTTTGAAACCTTGTATTTCTACTTTATTCTAATATGGGAAGAGATCATTAGATTTTGGTGTATATCAGATAACCGGAAATGGCACTTTACTTGAAGCTCAAAATAGATTTTCTTCGAAAAATATGTTTTGAAGATTTGTGTTATTATAAAAATTAAAGATTATTAAATTTTTTACAGATTTGCATAAATACTTTATCTATATATTTTATGGATAAATTTATAAAATTATCTATAATTTTAATCCGGGAACCTACGCTTCAAACAAGCAAAACTCCTTGGTTACACAGTTCACATCTCAAATGTATGTAACTGACATATAAATGTCACTGTCAAAGAACTAATCATTTTTAAAACGAAAATAGTAAATAGAACCATAGTTATATGGAATTTCCGCAATAACTAAATATGTAAGTATGTATATTTAAATTAATAAAAATTAAATAGCGGGAGGTTTGTTGTTGACCTCATCAGATCTTTTACGTTATTTACATAACTGAAAAAAGGTAAGAACTCGGTTACTTGATTGTTAAGGTGTAGGCGATGTTTTAACAAGCCAGTGTACTTTTTATTGATTTTTTATAGTTCCAGGCTATAAATATCCAATCGTTATTGATTTGACAAATAAAAATCCCTTTTTTTGTTATATGTCAACATACTTGGGGGCCTATTCTATATCTTAGTGGTTAATTTTTAACCAATCAAGTATGTTGACATAAAAAAAAGGATTTTTAGTTGTCCAATTGATTTGACAACTAAAAATCCCTTTTTACCTTCCGTCACCTTTAGGTAAGGAAGGTATTGTCTTGTCAAAAAAGTCGATGATAAGTTTTTAATAAATAAGCACGTTTTAGGTTTCCTAGAATGCGATTTTCCTATTTTTATGATGATGTCTGTATGTATGTATGTATGTATGGATGGATGGATGGATGGATGTATGTATGGTGTGTGTGTGACAATTTTTTCGTATCGCATAACTTCAATACCACCTTTCCAAAAATTATAATTTTTGCGTATTCCTTTTCTTTACATGTATATGAAGAGCTGATTAGATTTTGGTTACAATTGGTCGACCGGAAGTACCCTAATTTGAAGATTTTAACAGTGTTTCTTGAAAAAACGGTGTTAAATATTATTTTTTCACATTTAATGTTATTATAAATATTAAAAGAATATTTTATTCTCTATAAGATTTGACTACATTTTATACTTCTTATTCAATGGATATAGAGTAATAAATTTATAAAGAAATTAAATTTCATAAAGCAACAAGCTGTGCTACAACCATGGAAACATCTACTATATTAAGAAAATTCTGATTAACAAATGTCTGTGTCAAGTGCATTTGTTAGCATGTTTGTGTTATAATTTTACTGGAAATATAAAATCTCTTACAAAAAACTTTCTGTATGGAATTTGTACAAAATACATAGAACTGAAGGTAATGTACTGGAAATATGGAATCTTTTACAAGATGTGGAATTTTTACAATATACATAGATCTGACCACGATCTGACGGAAGGTAATGTGCTGGCCACATCAGATTTTTTTGTTATGACAACATATTTGATTGGTTAAAAAATTTAACAAGTGATTAAAAATTAACCACCGAATTACAGAATAGGACCCTTGATTGATTACAAAAATTAACCAGTGGTTAAAAATTAACCACTGAGATAAACAATAGGCCCCCAAGTATGTTAATATAAAACAATAAATTGGATTTTTAGTTGTCAGATCAATATTATTGGATAATTTTTAACTGGTTAATTAAATTAATTATTTTTACAAAATAGGGCCAATAGTCTATTTCAAAAGAGAATAAGAGCAGAATATTTTTATTTAATTCTATAAGGTCTGAACCTCTAATTAAAGTGACAGTTTATTAACAATTAGATAAGAATTAAAGTGAAGGTTAGAAGCTAATGGAACTACAGTTTTAACTTCCACTTAGTTCTAACGAAAGGTGATAAGCAATTTCAACCTAACTGTTGGTAGCACCATTAGCAGTAACTAGAGGTTTTAGGAGCGGGCCGAACTATACAAAAAATTAAAAATCTTGATGATTACAAAATATAAACAATCTCATAATTATATGTTGCAAATGATAAATTTAACTAGAATTTTAATAGATGTAAATATTTATAATTTATTAATATTAATATTAGTTCATATTATCAGTAACTAATTACTAATGCAGTTTAGTCATATTGTGAGTCAAAACAACTACATTCTTTCACCAACACTAGTTGCATACAAATTGAAAATTCTAAAAAATAGTTTCACAGTTACTTCAGAGAATTAAGAAATTTCTCTATTTAAACTTGCAATTAGCTTGTTTTTCACCTCATCTAGAAGGCGTTGTCACTCGGCTGCAGCAATTAACGTAAATTAGCAGCCATGTCTGATTAGATCCTATAGTGGATACTTAGATTCGAATTGTCCATTTAAATGAAATAAAAACGAAGCCTCATCTTATTTAAATGTATGTAGATGTAAATCGTTTTAGGTGTGTCATCAATAAATTACACATTCATTTTCATAAATTTGCTATTTTCTTTGTTGTGCATGAAAATTTTGCGCACTATTGAGGATATTTAACGGGATTTATTTCATGAATTAATTAGTGTGGGATGTAGGTCAAATTCATAAATTATTAATTAATGTGTAAATATTTGAGATATTTGCAAATTTCGATTTTTATTTCAAAATATTAATCGTTTAATATAAATATTAATGATTTAATAATTTTTATGCAAAACGTTGTGGTTTACTTATTTTATATTTTATTGTTTTGCATAAAAATTTTAATTCCTTATTATTTTTATTATTCTCATTTGCGTATGAAATATTTATAGTAATATTTATGATTTTCAAGTAGTAAAAATATGGAAAATATTACAATTTATATCGTTACAAATATTTATGTCTTTTACGGATAAATTTTATTGTAGCAAACTTTCTATTGTCATATTTCAATGTTATTCTACAGGCTGAGTCTGAAATGACCGTCTTCGATATCTCCCTTGTTGTTAGAAATAGAGCATAAATTTATGAACAGAATTTATTCGTTTACTCAAGGAGTATAATATAAAGTTATTTTCACATGTACAGGGTGTTGCATTACCGCTAGGCGAGAATTGTTTCTCTTTTTTAAATGGAACATCCTATATATTTTCATATATTTTGAATTGTATTTTATTCACCTATACGCACATTTAATTTTTTAAAATTTTCCTCGGCGTTGTCAGCTTATTCCGTTTTTTCTCTAAAAATGACCTAATACACACATTGCTTTATAGAGTAACCAAGTACGTATCGTCGCGCCACTCGCGGATTTTTTATCACTATGGTTGGGATGTGGCTGGGATGACAGTTCGTAAACACGCGATGAGCAACGAAAACCGTGGTAAAAAAGCCATCAAACATGTTGTGTGCAAATAATCTAAATATAATGGGGATAATATGATTCACTTTTACTCCTTCCCTTATTAAACTTGGGGACAGGTAAGGCGACAAAAATGGATACTATCGTTTCGCCGAATGACATAAGTACAATTGAATTTTATTAAAAATCTGATTACATATTTCTCAAGCACACAACATGGTTTTAAAGTTTATATATTTTTATCAAATAAAAAATTTAGTTCAATAATTATAACTTAGGAACAAAATACTTCGATTCAAAATAGGTTATGGGACAATACATATCTGTGTGCCTTTGATAACAATAATGAAAAATAAAATATTTATGAAATATAGATTCTATTGAATGTAAAATGTATAATTGTATAATATTTATGAGATCTACGATAAATTATTAGTAGACAACTTTATACAAAGCGCACGAAGGAAATCTTTATACTGACCTTGATAAAAATATACGTCAAAGTTCAAGAAACATGTAAGTAAATGGAATACACAAATTACATATTAACTAACGGTTCTCCCAAATCAACGGAAAATATTTTCCAAATTGTCGTCGACTAAAAGTACACAGTGACAAGTATATGGAACGCCGTTTTACTTTTTATTCCATCTTTTTTCCTTGACTTTAAATAATGTGACATATCCTAAATTGAATTAAAGATATCTTGAATTTAATTTCAGATATCTATAATTCAATTTGAGATATCTCTAATTTTGTTACATTTAAGATATCTTAAATTCAATTTTAGATATCTGAAATTGAATTCGAGATATCTGAAATTGAATTTTAGATATCTAAAATTCAATTAAAGATATCTCAAATTCAATTTACCTACATGCTTTCCTATACGTAATTTTAGATATCTAAAATTATTTACAGATATCCGAAATCGAATTTCACATATCTTAAATACAATTTCAGATATCTTTAATTCAATTTTAGATATCTAAATTTGAACATGTCCATAATTCAATTCCAGATATCTGTAATTCGTTTTAAGATATATCAAATTCAATTTTAGATATCTGTAATTCAATTTAAGATATCTTAAATAGAATAGTGGATATCTTAAATTGAACATATTCATAATTCATTTTAAGATATCTCAAATTCAATTCAAGATATCTCAAATTTAATTACTGATATCTTAAAATGAATTACAGATATCTGAAATTGAAGTATGGATATGTTCAAATTTAGATATCTAAAATTGAATTAAAGATATCTTAAATTGTATTTAAGATATCTGAAATTCGATTTCGGGTATCTGTAAATAATTTTAGATATCTAAAATTACATATAGGAAAGCATGTAAATTGAATTTGAGATATCTTTAATTGAATTTTAGATATCTAAAATTCAATTTCAGATATCTCGAATTCAATTTCAGATATCTAAAATTGAATTTAAGATATCTTAAATGTAACAAAATTAGAGATATCTCAATTTGAATTATAGATATCTGAAATTAAATTTAAGATATCTTTAATTCAATTTAGGATATGTCACATTATTTAAAGTCAAGGAGAAAAGATGGAATAAAAAGTAAAACGGCCTTCCATACAAGTAATGATAGTGTGACAGTCCTCACACTGGCGCGAATTTACCGCGCAAACGTACAAGTAAGATATGTCGACGTTTTCAAAATCACAGCTAATGATAACACACGTATTTTCTATTTCAAGTGGTGCTTCAAATATATTTGATACTGACAAAACGGATCGTGTATATATATCGCCATTCTACACGTAATAAATCCCTCCCAAAAATATTTAACGGGAAATCCATCAGATGGCGCGACCAGCGACACGGAACAGCTGCTTGGATAGCCTATAAAGGCGTACTAAAGTTATTTTAATAGTAAAAATTAAGAAAAGGGTTTTCTGTAAAACTATAACTATACTCTATGTTCTCATATAATTTTTTAAAACTATAATTATGCAGGCTGTTCAATAAAGCCAATCAAATTTACCTAGGCTCTGTTCCACTTAAGCCATTCAGTAGATGGAGCTGGCAACAACGCAAACTTGAAGTAGCCGAAATTACATTGGGTAAACTTGTCTTTTGTCTTCAATTTCAGCCAATCAGAGGGTCAAAACTATGCTCTGTAATACCGAATGGGTTAAAGGGAACAAGATATAATTTCAAATGACTATAACTCATCATTTTCAAATGGAACAACCTATACATTTTCAAATGGAACATCCTATATTTTATTATTTAGTTGGGTTCATTTTTGTCTAAATTTATTTAAATTAAACCTAGTATACTATGGAAATTGTGTTTTTATTAAGAAACTTTTGCAATAATGGACAGAAGTTTGCATTAGCCAATAAATAAAACTGCTTATTATTAATATTTGTGCGATTAGGTATTGATAGTTCTTCGGAAAAATAAATTTGATTAAATTATTATTTTTGTTTCATACGTTACTATTATACTCCAGTAAGTGTTTATTTCCTAAAAAAAAAAATAATCAAATTTTGACGTTTCGAGCTGTCATGTATGTCTTGCACGAAACAAACTAATTGATAATTAATGAATGAATAATTGATTTTCTTATACGCATGCTATTTTTTGTTGAAGTCGAAAGCATTCGATACAATTACTGAAACCCGATCCTTCTGTTGGGCCACTGTAAACACAGTCTAAGGGTGCAGTCAAAAATCCGTTATGAAGGGTCCACAAAGCCCATACTTGCACCCCTTGCCACGCCATATTCCCTCTTATTTTACTTATAATTAAGACTTATAATCGCACATCTTTCTGGGTCGATACGAGTGGACTACTTCCTATATCCAACCAATGGCGTGTCCGCATTTGAAATATGAAACCCGCTATAGTGACGACTTAGTCAGGGTCACACTAGTCTGCACTTAGAGCCGAACTCAGTGAATTTAGTCGTGGTTTATGCGCGGACAGAAAGTGTGCTGTGAAAATGACGGCTGACGCGGGAGTGTTTAACAAATGACGGTGGTGGTACATATGCGTCAAGTGTGAATTGTGAAGTGATAAACGGATTTCAGTTGTTTCTTTGAGGTTGTTTATGGTTTCCCAATATTTCAAATATTGCTTTTCGATTGTTTATTTTTTTGTTACATGTATGAAATCATTGTTTATATTTTTGATGTTTGTGAAAAGCTGACAATTTTATTTGAGTTTATTTGTATATATTTTATCTTTTAAGATGCAAATATTTCTAAGTAAAACATATTTTAAAGTAAATGGTTCGATCCGTTATATTTATAACTGGAAATCAATTCTGTTGCGTAAATATTTTATTCCGTTAAATTTAATCTAATTTATTAATGACATATTCTATTACTTATATGAATGGACTAACAGTGTAACAGTTAATCCAATAGACTTAATATATATTTTTTACCTCCCGCTTGTCTTGGTAAGGGAGGTAGTATAGGGATCGTTGTAAAAATCGCATATCGAGATTTTGGTAAATGATAACGTTTTAAGGTCCCTAGAATCCAATTTTCATGATATCTGTGTGAACCTCTTCACGCTCCCATTCAGGTACTATCATTCAGAAAATTTTGAAATCTTCTATTCCTACCGTATTCTATTATGCAAAGAAGCCATTAGATTTTGGTGTAAATCATATAACCGGAAATGGCACTTTACTTGAAGCTCAAAATACCTTTAAATATATTTTTTTCAGATTTGTATCATTATAAAAATTAAAGATTATTAAATTTTCTACAGATTTGCATAAACACTTTTTCTAGAGATAATTTATATTAAAATGCAACATATAATTCATCACTTCCATGGTTACTCATTACTGTCAAAAAATGACAGCAATGTAATATTTGTCCATTTTAAAATGCAACATTAATAAATAGTATTGCAGCACAGAAGATACCTCAGTGTGAACGGGGGTATTTTTGCACATTTATTAAATTAAAATTATCAATTTTTGTAAGCCAAAGTTTGTTAAGATGTGCTGCATTAAAGTTTTGATTTTTTGTTAAACGTATGTAGGCTAATTTATAGCAAATTAGTATTGATAATAGAGAACTAGAAATTTTGTATGTTGCTTTTTAAAATGGACAAATATTACATTGCTGTCATTTTTTTGGCAATAGTGTATAACCATGGAAGTGATTGACCATATGTTGCATGTTAAAATAAATTCCCTGTATATATTTTATGGATAAATTTATAAAAGTATCTATAATTTAAATCCCGGAGCCTACGCTTTAAACAAGCACAACTCCTTGGTTACACAGTTCATATCACAAATGTATATGTAACTGACAGATAAACTGTCACAAAACTAATCGTTTCAAATTAATAATAGTAACGTTTTAAAAATAAAATAGTAAACATTACAATAGTTATATGGAAAGGAACTTAATACAGCATAAGTAAATATGTAGGTATGTATATTTAAATTAATAAAAATTAAATGGCGGGAGGTATTGCGTTGGCCACATCAGATTTTTTTTATATATATAAATGATATAATGTTTTGTATTATTTTATTCTCATTTCTAAAAAATATTATTTTCCTATTATATTTATCAATGATGTGGTTTATTATCAGTTGTTTTTTTTTTTAAATGGCAAACCACATCTGCGTACTTTTTCGCATTACTTACCAACTTACTTTGTTTTCTAATAATATTTCAATGTCAGTTCTTCAATTATGTAAATATTGATATAAGTTTAGTTTTAAGAAAAACTTATTATTGATAATTTTACTATTTTGCATTTATATTTATTATTAAAACTCAAATAATATAGATTATTATACATTGTTTGAAAGCAAAAACATTCTTTGTTCAATGGTGTTACTTCCTACTATGACGCCCATATAAAAATTATAATTTTGACCTTATGATTGGAAATGTAAACGAAACTATAATACATGATATTTGATATTTAAGAAAATAAGTTTTTAAAGTCTGTAAAATGTATGTTTATTATTAACATACCTAGGAATGTTATGCATACCATAACTGCCGCAGATGTCGGTTTGAAATCCGAGCTCGTAGAGCGAGGATTTTAAGACATCTAAGGCTTGTTATGATTCATAACATCTTTGGTTTGTTCAATAGTTTATCGGTATCAGAAAATGATGACATTATTGATAAATATTATTTTTTAAAAATTTTCTCATTAATGCTACTTACAGAATGCTATGGTTAACAGAACACTTATTTTGACATATGTCAATATGACAAATATTCAAATTATGTGCTTTATTGCTCATGTTTATTACTTTAAAATAAAGTAGACCGTATTTAGAACAATACGCTATCGTTATCTGTATGTATTAATGAAGAGCATTATATTTTCATTTTATTTTCATTTTGTAGACCGTTGTTGACAAATCAGTATGGTAATAATATTACCATATAGATACAGTTATTACTTAGTTACCAGCCTACTTTTGTATATATAAACAATGGAATAATATCCTGAAACCGGTAAAATTGTTTAATATGGAAAAACAGTTTTCGTAAATATTATCTGCCCTGTACAATTTTACGGGGTTCTTTATACATAGAATTTAAAAAATTTTGATGTCAAAGATTCTGAATTTACCTGTTTGGTAATCGAGAAAACTTAATTTGTTGAAGTAAATCTAGTAGGTATGTTGGGTTGACAGATAAGCGCCGTTCATTTTTTTTTTTTTAAATAATCGCATACTAGATCTATTTTTACCTAGACTTTAAATTAAATTTACTCGGTTACCAAGGACTTAAATTTAGAATTTTGGCATCAAAAAATACAAGATGTTTTGCTCCTAATTTCTATATGCATGGAGCACTCCATAAAATTTTACGGGAACAGATAATATTTAGAAATTTGTTTTCCCATGTTAAAGCACATGTCGCGAATTCTCGTGTTCACCCTGTATCCATCAACATATATACATTCTAGGGAACTTAAAACGTTTTTAAAAATGAATAGGCATAGTTATATGTTTAACTAGGCACTAAAGTATCAGATTTACAGCAGAGGATGAAAATGAAAGCTGCCGAAGCTGTAAATCTGTGTTTGGTGCCGTGTTGAACACATTATTTATTTACCAATTTTGGAATTAATGTTAATTTAGTGATTATTTTTAATTCCAATTTTGAAAGTTATCGCCATCAACTTATGTTGCTCTGCGTTTGTTGAACGGTTGCTTTGCGTTTGTTGAACGGTTGCTATGCGTTTGTTGAGCGGTTGCTATGTAAAATATTTGTACTGCCTAGGTAGTAAAACTGACATTTTACAGATTACTTTTTGCATGTGTGTAGTGACATGAATTTCACAAAACAAAACCTTGATTTTATTTTGAAATCATAAACTTGTTTATCCGCCCTCAAAAACGGGCGTAATTTGGCTTTTATCGCCCGATGGCTTATAAAGTTGCCAAGCAACAGCTAATCAAACGTCAAAATCGTCGTTTTTAGATGAATGTCAGATAGCATAATAAATTCGATATACGTCTTTTCTTCCGTGGAACCAACTTGCTCTGGGCAGCGTCAAATTCATTCGATATTTCTTTGAATAATCGATACCTTCCATTTTCATTTGACACTAAATTAAAATTTGTTATAGCTGGTTTATGATGAATTTAATTTACAAATTTAGATTTACGAATTTACATTTATAAATATAAATTGTACATATCTGCTTTTAATGGTTCATGATGAATTTAATAAACTTATGATTTAGAATTATGGGGTCTCGTGGCCGCGTGCCTGAGTGTCAGGTCGCGAATCTGGGGAACCGGGTTCGATCCCGACCGACGCCAAATATTTGGAATTTTATATGGCACAAAATTGACCCCTGTAGTGCACTCTCCACGCCAGCAATGAGTGCCCGTGAGGTGACGTCTGGTAAGCGCCCGCACGGTCCAAATATTTCATCATTACCGCATCTGTATACAAAGCAGATTGGCACACCCAGCAATGGGTAATAAGCCGTGGTGATATATTTATTTATTTATGATTTAGAATTCTAAATGTAAATTTGTAAATGCGTCCAATCATTTCACAGTATTTCAAACAATGATTTTGGTGGGGAAAATGTTAGTTTCAAGTGACAGTTGAAATATTTTAATTTTGATTTGACAAATGGAGTCTGTAAATGTGGATATATTATTAATATTATCTGTAGAACAACACAAATTGATTATGATAAAAGTGATAAATATTATATAACTGTCATCCCATTTGTGTCAAACCACGTGACCCAATATAAGTTGATTGGACATATTTCATATCATTAAATTCACTATAAACCAGCAAGGTAAATCGTAAATTTCAAATCTAAATTGTAAACCAGCCATTATAAACAAACAATATAGCTAGAAACCACAGCACACTTAAAATTCACAACACTAGCACAACAATACCGAATATATACCCATTGAATCCTTGAATTTCGAGAACCAAAATAAAATAAAACGTTGTATGTACCACGGGCATAATCAAGACTATAATAGCACTCGGGAAAATTAAAGATCTCCTCTACGCGTCGAGCTTTAAACATTCCCTCGTGCTACAATCTTTTGATTATGACCTTAATACATAAATAACTATTATATGTTCGCTAGTGCATCAACTTTTGTTTTTTAAGTGACTTCTTATATCATAAATTTGTTTTGATACTTTTGCAGCACACCCTGTACATTATACAAACACAATTTCGTAACAAATATTTTACAAAACTATTGAATGAACGTATTTAATATTTATTGTTAGTGTCTAGCGGTTACCTTCACTTTTATTTACGGTAACTGTTGGCATTCAACAGAAAACATTTGTTACCGCACTAATTTTCGATTATTATTGGGTCATGGTATTAAAAAGTACTTTTAAAAATTACGTAAAGCCATATATGATAGCTTTCAGATGCATTAGTGATCGTTTTTGTTGACATTATTGTCTTGTGCAAGAAATCATGAAATTATAAAACGCCACTTTTGATATTACGCAAAATATCATTCACTTCTTTGGTCTTAGCTCGTTTCAGAGCGAGAAGCAATTATTTATTACCATTTTTAGATCTTATCTTCCGGTTTTGAAAGTAACTCATTTTAATTGAAATATCAAGTCATTTTTGTAGCATTCATTTCAAAAAATTCTTCAGGCGGTTTTTCTCTGCTCATCTTAAAAACTAACCTTAATTAATTTGAAAGTAAAAATAAATAATTTAGATGGCCAGCGGATGATTATTAATAGTTGTGAGCATTAATTATAGCTCATTAGAACTGTTATTATTTATTTTGAAGATGTACTGTTACAAATTCTCAGGACGTCGTGGTTGAAAGTAACCTATATATTTGAAATATTTGGTACAGATGTTGAACATAAAATGAATAATCATTAATCATGAATATAACATAGTAATTTTTTATGAAAATTTTACCATTTTATATTCTAGGGTTCATAATAGTACATTAAAACACAAGTATCATAAGGCAATGTGTTAACGTACGAGTCCAAGTTTTACAAAGGACGAGTGCGTTTATGATACATGTTTTTTATTTTTTCTATTGAAGTAATTTTACAATTATTTTTTTTAAAAGGATCTGTCAAAAATATGTCTTGGTGTTTTTTGTCAGTTATGTTGGTAGCGCTTCCCGCTAACATTTGAAATTTCACATTTTGACAGTTTGGGTATTGTGAATTCTGACTGATTGTTTACATTAAAACATGGTATCAACCATTATATAATTATGGAAGAGGAAAACCAATACTTACAACGTACTCCACCGGTTTATTAATGAACCACTTGCTTTGACATATCTTGTAATAAAGGTAAATTTATCAAATAACGAATCGGGATCGCTGATTCGTGTTAGTTATTATCATAAATAAAACTCTTTAAATAATGAAATACTTTAATGAAAAATTTATTGATCTACACTTTTACATTCCGCCATTTTCACAACACATCGACTGCTCAGTTGCAGACAAACAGCAACAGCTGTTCTTACGGTCTTCAATACAAAACATATGTTGTATTTGTATACGGCACTTATGTGTAAATCATATTTAAAAATTTAATATTCGACAGTTCGCCTCGACGTGGAACTGGAAATCATGGATCGTAAAATTTTAATATTTACTTGTAAGTAGCCACAAATGGACCATATTATTTATTATAGCGCCTCTGCCGGCAGATTTATGAAATGAAAAAAGCGTGTCAGGGTGATAAACTATTTTTTAATTTTTCCAATTAAGTTGGCAATACTAACTTTTTTTCTCTACTATTCATAGGAAAAAAGGAAAAGATATTCCTTTTTAATTAATGGATTCAAACCACAATCCGGAAAGAAACAATAGTAAACAGGCATAATTAAAAAAATATATATTTCGCACTTTACAAAAGAATCACAACAACAAAACATTAGTTTGGGGTTATCTGTCAGTGACAGAAGAGTAAACAGGCACTTAATTTTTTTAAATTTTAATGTTTATTTTATTGATTATTTATATATTATAAGGGCACAATCCAGTAGTTAAACATGAAATGAAACTTGCAAGAAAAAATTATTGTTCATTTACGTCTACATAAAATAATATTTTGCTTTAAAAATACAATTTTTCCCATAAAATAACATTGGTTTCATTTCCGCTGTACTCCAATTCCCAAGCATATGATTGGTGCATTCTGAGCATGCGCATTGAGATAATAATATGGTCTATTGAATTGACAGTGTCAACATTTCAAGTAATGTGCACCATATATTTCAAAACCTGCCTGTTATAACAATGCAATCAGCTGAAAATTGTAAAATTACCATAAAATTAAATTGTAATAAATAAAACTTACCGTTTAAATAGCTTTAACAAAGCAAATCTGAGCGCATTGTTTCTTAATTCATAATTATTTAGTTGAAAGATTTTAACTTCACAGATTCTTCTTTCTGAACTAACACAGCTATAGCTATAAATTTCTATTCTCTCTAGCCCTATCAGCTGGAGAAAAATCAATAATTACAAGTAGTATTTCAACATAAACAACTTACCATTTTGGGGATATATTATGTAATTCATCTGTCATGACTACCACCTCTAGAATACGAAATGCGCCAAAAACAGTACGTTTATAGACCTTCTAAACATCGTGTTTTCAGTGATAAACAGTGCTTTTATAGACTCATAAGAGTACCGAAATTTAAAAAAAGTAAACACCCGCAATACGGATCCCTCCTATAATTTGTAGCGAAAGAAATGCTACTTATTTGATGTGTGAATGATTTTCGTATTTAATTAAAAATAAAACATACATTTATGCTCCACTTTCCCAAGTTAATCTACTTAACACTAATTGATTTACATAATTAAACATCTTACACATACACATCATTCTCATCAACTGACATTTAATTTCTTAACAAGATAATCTCTTCCTGTGCGTATACCTTTAATAGCTTTATCTGTTTGACGTTCAGATATACGTTGTTAGATCTCTCTGTCGATCTATACATACGTTGTACCACTTAATACCATAATTGGCAAAACTGATGCGATGTTTGGCCGCGGATTAAAAACATTTCTTTGGCCGTGGAATTCTCGTTATCTCGGCCATTGCCGTTGGCCTCGATCGGGCCTTATTCAATTAGATCTCAAATATTTACGTTGATCGCAATCGCAAGCGTGGGTCTAGATAACTATGAGCCTGAGAAATAGGAAGTGTACATAGGAAGTAACATATATAAGAGACTAAACTCATAATAGTTCGGCCGGTCTACATTTTCAACAAATTACAGAGAATTTATTTTAAAATACAACATATGGTTTATCACTTCCATGGTTACAGACTACTGTCAAAAAATGTCAGCAATGTAATATTTGTCTATTTTAAAATGCAACATTATAAATAGTATTGCAGCACAGGAGATACCTCCAGAACACATCACAAATGGTGTCAATTCTATCTACGAGCGACTAGGATATTGCCTCAGTGTGAATGGAGGTATTTTTGAACATTTATTACATTAAAATTATGAATTTTTGTAAGCCAAAGTTTGTTAAGATGTGCTACATTAAAGTTTTGATATTTTGTTAATATTATGTAGGCTAATTTACTTGAAATTGGTATTCAAAATACATAACTACAAATTTTTGTATGTTGCATTTTAAAATGGACAAATATTACATTGCTGTCATTATTGACAGCAGTGTGTAGTAACCATGGAAGTGATTGACCATATGTTGCACGTTAAAATAAATTTCCTGTATAAAACCTAGAGAAATGGTTAGAAATTTCTGCAAAATTCTTTCGGCTATTTTAAATATAGACATATAGACTTAAAACTTTTAAAAAAACTGTGAGCCAAGCGACTGGTGATAAGAGTTCGACCGATATTTTAAGGGTAATCTTCTAGTTCGGATTTAACTTCTACGGACACCCGTTACTTTTGGGACAATGAAAAACAACATCGTAAAAATCCAGTACATACAGTAAAACCAAAACCTTGCAAGACATATGGGACAGTACCCACACATTTGCAAAGCTTATGCCCGATTGCACCGCTGACGCTTAAATTTTAAGTGTTTCTTGAATTGACAATATCGTATCGAAACGAAATGTCAAATGAGAACGTGAATATTTCTGTCAAAATATCGATTTGTATTTTTACCTCCCGCTACCCTTGGTAAAGGAGGTTTAATTTTTACCTTTCGCTACCCTTGGTAAAGGAGGTATAGCAGCGTTTTTTACTTCCTTGTACGAAGTAAAGGAAGTATTGTAATCGCGAAAAATTTCGGTTTTGAGATTTCAACGGAAATATCCATTTTGACCATCCCTGAATCCATTCTGACTAATTTCGTCGTGACGTCTGTACGTACGTGCGTACGTATAACTCAAAAACGGTAAGCCGTAGAAAGTTGAAATTTTGTATTTAGGACTAAATTTTAGGAACCGTCGCTATTTGAAGTACTTGTATTTATAATTTTAAATTTTAAAGAAATGCATTTTCAATCATGTTCGAAAACTAATATTTATTATGGGACGAAATAATAGCAGGATTGCAGTCTAAATTTTTATTGTTTAGTCTGAGGCCAACGTTTCGCTGCCATAAACAGCTTCATCAGGGCAAAAGACTAAGGCTGTAATATTTATGTACCTGTACCAAATTGTAATAAGATTTGTTTTATATGATATTGTTGATCTTATTACGCTGTTAAATTATATTATAAGAAACGCTGAGGTATAGGGATCGTGCTAAAAATCGTATATCGAGATTTTGGTAAATGACCACGTTTTAAGGTCCCTAGAATCGGTGTGTGTGTGTGTGCGTGTGTGTGTGTGCGTGTGTTTGTGTGTGTGTGTGTGTGTGTGCGCGTGCGTGCGTGTGTTTGTGTGTGTGTATGTGTGTGTGTGTGTGTGTGTGTGTGTGTGTGTGTGTGTGTGTGTATGTGTGTGTGTGCGTTCGTTATCGTTATGCCTGCTATTATGAATTGTAAGTATGCTGTGGTTTCTACGTAATATGTTGCTATGTTGTTTATTATAAACAATTATAATTTAGTGACAAACTAAAATGACAGGTATTGGTTATTCCTAAAAAATGCTGAATGAATTTGAAGCTGCACAAGGCAAGTTGGTTCTACAGTTGTCAAAAGACATAGGTACACGAGAAAGAATACAAAAGATTTGCGAGTGGCAGTGTTCAAAAAATATACTTTATCGAATATGTTGTGTTGTTTGACATTTATCTATAAACCACAATATTGATATATTTGAATAGCTGTTGCCTGGCAACTTAATAGGCCCTCGGGCAAGAAAAGCCAAATTGCGCCCGCTTTTGAGGGCGAATAAACAAGTTTATGGTTTCAAAATAAAATAATACAATTTACAACAACGTCTATATAACTTGCTTATTTTGATAAACTGTCATTTTGACGTTTTCGTCCAAATTGTTTTGTTCACTCATTCGAATAAAATGAAATACGGACTTTCAAAATAACTCTCCCATAGCCATGACTAACCCTGTATGTATGTCGAACTTAAAATTTGTGAAATTATTTCCCATTTTCAAATAGAGAAGTGACTTCTGGTGACTGTGGTGCTCTCTACACGACAGTAATGTCGTGAACATAATTTTGGTATAATACTCTTATGAAATAAGAGAGTTAAAAGAAGAAATTGTAATCTATCATTTAATTAAGTGCAAATAATTAAGTATACTTAAGTATGTGACCAATTCCAAGAAAACTTTACAGTATAACATGCTCAAGTACGTTCTTACAAGTGCATTGACTTGAAAATAGTTGTTTTATGAACGCAGAAACGTGTCTAAACATAAATCTCGAAATGTAAACTTTAAACGGTTTAAAATGAACCTAGTAATTTAATAACAATATCCGGCGTCCTTGTCTTGATTCGCGTGAAGTCGCCGCACGTGGCGCCACTCTCAGAAACAAATGCAACACGTTTCCCCGTATGCAATCTTTCACTATTTATCTCAAATTACGTCAGGTTGACTTGGCATAGCATAGCACTATCGGCCATCTAATTAACATGAGCAGTAATACAATCCTTGTTGCGTGCCTGAAGCACGATCCCAGACTATACTGACGCATACTCACGCGTATGTATGTAACAGACGTGACGTGAGTCATGGTAGGCCATTTCCATGGCTTACCCTGATGTCTTGTCGTCTTTGGCAGAAACAGGCGTGGCCTTTAATATATTACGGCAGGAGAAAAATTGTTTTTCCTTGACAGGAAACGAAATGTACCTTGTGGGATTCAATTACGAATCGTGGACAGAGAGTTTTATCGAGGAAATCGATGAATATGTAAAATATATGAAAGTTAGATGATATCTGCACAATGCAATTAGTACTAGTGATTTCCATTTTCTCCTATCTATTTATACTTACCGCTAGTATCTGTAATAGATTTTTTCTTTTGTTTCTTAATAATTTTAAATTTTTTCAACCCAATAAATTAATAATTATCTCTTATTCAAGTTTAAAACAAAAGAATGTAGACTTCTTATATATCATTGAAAAGCTTATAAAATAAGCAAAAATACGAGACTATTTTTAACATAGGTTCCCATTTAAAAAATCCTAAGTTTATGTTATATCTCGAGAATTATTAAGTCTAATTAAAAATCTAATTACGCCATTTTATTCTATTTAAAAAAATCTGATGTGGACACCACACGACTTCCTTGTACGCAAGACTAATATGAAGTATAGACTCAATTATAAAATTGCACGTATTTGACATAATTTGATATTAACATCTATTTCTTATTTTTTTGTTATTTTTTGTCCTAATCCATAGCAAGCTTCATTACAAAAACCTAAAAGTATATAATTTTTAAATTTACATATCTCGCTTATACAAAGGGCTAATTTAATAATACTTGATGTGTTAGACGCAGAATTTGATTCCCTAAAACTCTTATTTGAAGCATTTATTTCTAAAATCAAAATGAAACCATTTTATTCAAGAAAAAATGTTAACAACTTCAGGTAATATATCACTTCCGGTTAGCCTGTTTTAACCAAAATCTACTATGTTATTCCAATTGATATAAAAGTCTTTTATATCAAATTTGAAAAGTTTTGGATTATATTTTAATATAGTTTTTCATTAAAATCTATATAGGCTTCAAATAAAGTACCATTTGTGGAAATTATGTAATGACCAAAAAGGGAGGTGCACAACTAGATGTCATAGACGTCCTAAATACAAAATTTTAACTTTCTACGGCTTACCGTTTTTAAGTTATGCGAGATACGTACGTATGTACGTACAGACGTCACGACGAAATTAGTCAGAATGGGTTCAGGGATGGTCAAAATGGATATTTCCGTTGGAATCTGAAAACCGAAATTTTTCGCGAATACAATAACTTCCTTTACTTTGTACAAGGAAGTAAAAACGGTAAAATTCTTGTAAAATCATTTTTTCTCTATCATAATAAATAAGATGTGTTATATTTTCAAAATGAGCAAAACAAAGTTTTTGCCTGTAGCTCAGAAACAAAAAAAGATCGAAAATTCCTGTAGTAACTTTTCTAGAAAAGTTGACCCTGCAATGTGCAAACGGTTTTGGTCTATCAATAATATTACCCGAGATATCTTAAGAAAACATCGAAAATGAGACATCCTGTACATGTACAGTACGGTGCAGTCAGATTTAGAAAAAATATTTACATATAACAAAAAAATAACACATTATAATAAATACAGAGTACATAGTACAATGCAGTCAGATTTAGAAAAAATATTTACATATAACGTTTAAATTTATTATAATCCCTGTAATATTTTAATCTCTTTTCAATTTACAATTTGCAGTTAGAAGAAGGATATTTCAAACGCTTTACTATTTAAATACAGATTTAAAAGTACATAATTAGGAAACATCTTATAATATTTTCATCTTTTTTCTATTTGCAAATTGATGTTAGAAGAAGTACATTTAAAACTCATTATTATTTTAATACCGATTTAAAAGTATATAATTAGGAAATGTCTTGAACGCAAATTTCCGATACGGTCCAGGATAGAAATTCTACCTGACTCTAGTAATCCTTACCACAAGTCCCATTTTAACTTTAGCACGGACACTTGGCCGATTTTATAATGAGTTTTATAGATTCCTTCCGCCAACTATACATTTATTTATTTTTATTTTATTTTATTTACTGGTTGCAACGAAGCAGTCCCCTTATCTCCATTGTTGCAATAATCAGCGGTTAACGTACCAATTGATTATTAGACAAATTTTATATTTATTTATGTATCAGTAATTTAATTGGTAATTAAAAGGAAACGCTATATATTAATGATAAGTAGACATCAGCCCGTTAAAAATAAAGTAATATTTATAATAATGATGAAATAAAATTTTGCAATTTAAGTTTTTCAACAAAATATTATCGAAATATTATCACAAGTGTCTCATGTATAAAATTATTCATAAATCATAAACAATCTGCCGTTTTATTCAAAAATAATTATGACTCAAATCTCACAAAAAACCTTATCACAATATAAATTCTCTCTATAACCGTTTTTATATGACTCTTTACAAAGCGTGCAGTATAAATATTTCTTTTTGTGCGGTTTTATTCAAATGTTTATCTCTAGTCAGAACTGCGGCTATTAAACCGTTTTTTTTTTTTACTTTTTATCATATCTTGTCATGCCTGTAAAATTTATTAGCAAGATGTAGGGAATTATTAATATTTTTCATAAATAAAATTGCCCTATTGTTGTATGTAACTTAAACATTTAATATCCACCATTGTATGGAAGTCTTTTGTTTCGTGATCATTTTTGTTTTTATTTAAAAATGAAACTTAACCAAGGTATTTATTATTTATGGCCATGTCCTCGGTATTATTTTGTTTTTTCAAAGGTATATTTAATTATTCATGTATACAATATTCACCTTCAAAATTTAATGTGTTCTATTCGCAAGGTAGTCAGCTACTTGAATTTCTGTATTATTATTTTCGGAATTGATGATATCAAATAATATGAATTCTTAAGAGAACTATTTGCATCTTATATGATGTACTAAATATTTTTAATTTTCACAAAAAAATGTATAAAAATGATTAGAATTATGATACAGTATGAATTGTATAGTTACATGGCAAAAGAAGATATGTCAAATATAAGTTGTAGCGCTCAAAATTCTGCGCCTGAACTAATAAACAAAATTAATTTAGCTTATTCTATTCCGGCAGAAATTAAGTATAAAAATGTCGAAAATCACCCCAAAAATAGCGATAGCCATGGAATGGGGTCCTGCACCATAACCAAAAATAATGATATGTAGATTTTATCCTTAAAAACTAAAAACAATTATGATTTTTACCTCTCGCTAAGAGAGGTATTCAATTCATGCTAAAAATCGCATATCCAGATTTTAGTGAATAAGCACGTTTTAAGGTCCCTAGAATCCGATTATAACATTTTTACGATGATGTCCGAATGTGTGTGTATATATATATATATATATATATATATATATATATATATATATATATATATATATATATATATATATATATATAAGACTTAAGACATTCTTAACTACGGATTTCTCAATCTAACAATAATGGGAAGAGTTGATTAAATTTGTTAACAATTGGACAACCTGAAAAATCATCTAAATATTATTTATCGAAAATTTATGTAAATACTTATATTAAAGAACGTTAAATTCTTTATTCGATAAATATAAATTCATTATTATATCTTCTATAGAATTAGAGATAAAGAAATGCATAAACCTAAAATAATTTGATGTAAAAAATCTGAGATCAAACTACTTTAAGGAAAGAAATTCAAATGTTTGTAATTGACACATAAATGTCACTGTCCAAAATATTTGTATGCCACTGACAAAGATATTTGTACATCATTGTGAAGATTATGAAAATAAAAAAAAGTCAACAACGCAAAAGAATATACGTACAAAATAATATAAAAGGAATTTGCGAAAAAATGACGAATATGAAGAAAAAGAAAGTAGAAAAAGAAAATTTCAGGATATTGAATATAAAGAAAATGTATGTATTGTACATAATTTATATTAAAATATCCCATATATTTTGCAACTATATATGTGAGAATTATTTTGTAGTGAGACATAAATGTATATATTTGTATTTAAAAATATTCTTTGGTTTTTTGCGAACAACCAGGTAAAATGTCTGGCGAGAGGTTATGTGCTGGCTACATCAGATTTTTTAATACTACGAACTGCTTCAAAATTAAACCAACCTTCATTTAAAATAATAAAAAAAATGAGTGCAGGGCTCCAGTGATACTAAAAGTTAACAAAGCGATTTATCTGTTAAACTAGGTTAATTTATTTTCATTATTTGTAATTTTTGTTAAAGTAAAAAATATTTGTTTATATAAATTAATAGATAATAATTATTCACTTGAACAGATATTTCAAATAGTAGTATTATATAAAATTTCAAATGACGTCACAATTTTGCGACCGTAGTGTCACCCACCGAGTAAAAATGGAACTACATTTGACCTTTGTCATCACAAGCAAGAGTAGCCTTCAAAACTTTCAATAATAAAATAATTTTGTAAAATTGCTTTTTATTTATATTTAAAAATACAAAAATCAGTATTAGTTCCTCCGTGACTTCTATAATATTCTTTCACGGAGTGACTAATGTTGTACATTAGTGATTTCAAATAACCGTAGTAACAGGTATATTATAAGTCGGTGTGGATAAAATACTTTTTTTTCAGTTAAAATGTACCCATAAATATTTCACGTTGCACGCCTATGGGTAAGAAATGCAGTGAAGTTATCTGTTATATATATCAGACGGCTCATTAATGACCTTGAATAGTCATCTTTCGTGAATAATACTTTACTGTTACATATGTACGTTATTTTTTGTTTGTTTTTTTCTACATAGGTATATCATGTACGTAAAAAAGAAAATCGCCATAGAATTACATAATCTTATTTAAACATGTAATCACAGAATTATTTCACAATGTATTTTCCTGATATAAAACGATGATTTCATACATTTAATAAACATAATAAGACTATGATTCACTAAAGTTGACATTAATGCAAAATACAGTAACAACAACTTTATTTTGTGTATACAAGTATAATATTGTGTTAACTAGATAAATGATATCTGTATAAATTTAAGTTTGGTTTGTGTATTTAGGGTTATTTCTGCTGTCTAAATTTAAATTATCAGTTCTATTTCCGGCGCAACACATGTATTTTTTGTGAAAAGCATTTGGTGCTAAAAGTAGCTCTCTCCTTCCCTTACAGGATTAGTAACCACGAGTTACCAACAAAGTAAACACGAAATTCCTTACATACTTTCATCCAGAAATCTCCAGTGCACATCCATTTTCTGGACTACTTAAAATTTAACAATGTTGGCATCATAGCGAACTAAAACTAACTTCACTCTCTGCATAAATCAAATGTGAAAGTTCTGCGCAAAGGGAAGTTGGTGTCTGTAAAGTTGCTAGGCAACGCCACTTGCAACTGTTTTCCGTGTGATTGTGTGAATTACTACTGACATAATTCAACAAATGGAACCTACCTATCGTCAAGGTCATCGCAAGGAATCAGCAATTGTTCGAGTCAACAAACGAACATTTTAGTGAGCTTGTGTTTGGTGTTTTGGTTGCCATAGTAACGGAACTGAGTGACAATGACGAAGAATAAACAACAAACCTTAACTGCGAGAACCTTCTCTACTTTGAGTAAGAGATTTAGGAAGAAAGATAAAATCAAAAGGTATATAAACTTCAACTTCTGATTGATTAATTACTTTATTTGATTATTTACGTATCAATCTTTTCTGAAACAATTTCACAAAGCTTTTATTATTGTTCATAACCTGCCATTTTTACCTTCCGTCATACTTTTAGGTAAGGAAGGTATTGTTTCTGGTTAAAAAATTCGATGGTGAGTTTTTAATGAATAAGCACGTTAACTGGCCGAACTAATATGCACTTGGGCTCGTTAATTCAATAGGAGATTACAGTTCAATCGAATTAAGAGAAATTAGTAAAAAAATAGTGAAAGTATATGCTTAATAATGAATATTAATAAAGAAATAAAACGATATAGTTAAAATACTTCGGAAATAAGGGGGTTTTTGTTTTAGCAGCTCTTCACTCATATGAAACCCATACATATTATTTTGATTGGCGACTCAGAGACCACCTATAAATATATAACGAATATAGAGTTAGGAGCGCAGCCAACTACCAATGGAAGTAGAGAAATTCAAATAGTGGAGGCGTGGCTTTCAGCCAAATAGTGCAATTCTCAAACCGTTTTTATTTGAATATAAAGATTTTGCAATATCTTAATAATTTAAATACATTTCCAAATATAAATCATGTCGGCTTATACAGTATAATATTCATTTATTTTTTATAAATATAATTTAGAAATAGCATATATTTCAAAAACATCTTTTAGGTCCACGAAGAAAATAGTTTGATATAAAAACTTATATACGTGACGTCACATCTATATTTTCAAATTTCGGAGGACTGTAACTCGCTTATTAATAGGAATTTTTTCACCGGATTTTTACCGACAGTCTTAGTTTTACTTATACGTTCAGATGAAATTATTAAAAAATGGTGGAATCCCCTATTATAGAGAAATGTTTTATATTGCATTCTGAAATACCTAAGTGAATTATAAGTACTTATAAAATAAGATTAGTCATAATTTATTCTATTTTAATGTACCTATGTACTTTGTGCAAATCTTTATCTGAATGTGACTCATAAGAATTATGCTTGATGTTTTCGAATGGGAAAATCCTTTGATGAATAAAAGAAAAATTTCTTTGCAAAAGGAAAAATTCTTGTGTTCGTATTTTTAGACCAAACAAATTATTTCAGAAACTTCTATACTTCATCCAAAATTCATAGGGTCTACAATTGTTAAAGTTCTTGTGAAAAGTGAAGCTTTCAAAAGGTTCTAAGTGCCATTTTTACGTCTAATTTTACCCTTTACTGCCCGCTGGTACTTTAAAGTCAAGTTTATATTTTATTTAATTTGTTTTACGCCTGTTGCATATCAGTTCGCCCATCTGCTTTAATTTTATTTAGTTAATATATGGTACAAAAAATAACTAAATTATCGCCAATTTTTATTAATATTACAGACATTTGTCGTTCTAATGACTCATCATAGCAAGATATATGTTCTAAAATAAGTATTTTATTGTTTTAATGTAAAATGAAATAATACCAAGTTTTACCAAAAATCCAATATAAATTGGGAAAAGTTAAACGAAT
Organism: Harpalus rubripes; assembly: GCA_963082715.1. Classification (NCBI taxonomy): domain Eukaryota; kingdom Metazoa; phylum Arthropoda; class Insecta; order Coleoptera; family Carabidae; genus Harpalus; species Harpalus rubripes. Next base: position 10,690,002 of record OY720449.1, on the reverse strand, counting down.
TTACATAAGTCGTAAGATTGTGAGGTTTTATTAAATAAAATGTCTAAAAGTATTACAATAATAATTTACAATAAAAAGCGATTATTTATTTATCGTATGGCTTACCGATTACTATATAGGTACATATACAAATAAGATGTTACCTAATATTGATAAATAATATGACATTTATATATCGATTTGTGTTACATATACTTATACCGTTAAATTATTAAAAATTACATTACAATGTTGAAAAATCTTCATTTTATACCTTGTTCCACTTAAGCCATTCAGTATTGCGGAGCATAGGGAATAGTTTTGACATCTCTGATTGACTGAAATTAGAGACAAGAGACAAGTTCACCCAATGTAATTTCGGCTACTTCAAATTTGCGCTGTTGCCAGAGTCATCTACTGAATGGCTTAAATGGAACAGAGCATAAATAAAAAGTAAAGATTTATTTAAAAATAAATATAAATATATCATCAAGGCATATTACCCATTGCTGGGTGTGCCAATCTGCTTTATACGCAGATATCGGTAATGATGATGACATATTTGTTTACCAGGCGTCATCTCAAGGGCACTCATTGCTGACGTGGAAAGTGCACCACAGAGGTTGATATTGTGCTATTTATAATTCGAAATATTTGGCGACGGTCGGGATCGAACCCGGTTCCCCAGATTCACGACCAGACACAGGCACGCGGCCACGAGACCCCATTATTATTATTATTTATTTATTATTTTAAATTTCATTAGTTAAGATATGATAAATGAATTTGTAACAATTGGGCCAATTGATGTGCGACGGGGCTCGTATATTAAAATATTACCGACTTCTATCCACAGTACTTACAGGTACTACAGTAGTATGGTATAGTATGACTAGCGAATGAAAGTTGACGTTTAGATTATTTAATAGATGTGGTTTCTTTTGAACACATTTCACTATATTTGATTTGAAAGGAAACTGACCCTTATGTATTCCGTTACAGAAGATTAGAATTATACTCAATACCAGGAGGCATTTAAAATTACCTTAGTAACAGGATTCAGGGATGTATTTAAAAAATTTAATACCGCAAATTCTAGTTCGTTCGTTTCAGGTGTAAGCAACCCTCGAGTCGGAATTACTGTTAGAGAAAATTAAAAATAATCCTATTTCATAGAAATGCCAAACTAAATAGTTTAAAGATCAAAATATTTTGTTATAATCAACATAAACAAAAAATATAATAGAAGTTTCTGAAGCTGTGGAAGTTTATTTGTAGGATATTTTTTTTTGGATTCAAAGCTTCAATTGTTTTTTTTTATTTAATCCTAAATCTTAATAATAAAGGATTAAATAAAAAAAACAATTGAAGCTTTGAGTCCAAGAAAATATCCTACAAAAAAACGAAAAGTGTTAGAAATATTTTGAACACACCCCTGTTTTTGATGTTCAGTTACCCTAGTCGGCCATCTATTTTCCGCCAGACATTGACTACGTTTACACGTATGAGAAAAATTTACTTTGACTTGACTTTCAAAAGGCGACTTATGAAAAGTCAATTTAATGGTGCGTTTACACATAAGGTCAAATATACTTCACTTTACGTTTGTTGCTTGTCCTTCACTCAACTTTGACTTTGACAGCAAAGTAAAGTTTGGTTATAATACGTGTGATGTAAGTTACCTATTTAATTATTATCATATAATCATAAAAAGAATTATTTATAGAAAAAATGGATAGTAAACTACAGTTACTAAATTTAAGCGCGATATTTTTAAATAATATAACTATGCAGCAACAATATTGGATGCGAAGTAGACTAAAAAATAATCGCATAAAATATTTTAAAATTCGAGAGTATTTTAAATTCAGATATAAAACACAAAATTGTGTAATTAAATATCTCGGAATTTGTGGATGAAAACTAGATGTCACTGTTAGTAAAGTAAAGTATGTTTCGTTCGTTGGTTCACACGACTTTTTAAAAGTCACTTATATGAGTCAAGTCTATTTTATTTTGGACTTGACTTCAGGAAGAAAAGTAATAGGCGAGAGTGTTTACACAACGGCAAAAGTCGCCTTTTAAAAGTCAAAGTCAAGTCAAAGTACTTTTTTGCTATACGTGTAAACATAGTCATAGTAATGTATTTCTGTGCTTTCCTAGTCCAGTATTTAAATACCCTCACTTTTCTTTTGTTTTAAGATAATGAAATTGTTTTCATAGCTTGCTATATTTTATTTTGTATGGAATTTTATTAATACATATTATGAAAATAAATGGTCGCTATTTTGAAATGGTTAATGTAAAACTATGATTTTGGTATGGTTGTGAAGGCAATTTTATGTACCTTCTGACGAAAAATATAAATATACTGATTTCCTATGTTAGAAAGCTATACCCACTTCCGCTAAAACCAGAAGGGATACAAAATTCGTACTATGATCATCATATAAGTCCCTTTGTTTAGTTAAACTTTGCTTATAAACATTTTTTTTTGTAAATTTCAAAATAAAATTAAAAAAATAATACGAATAATATTATCCTTACGAAATTTGGTTGAACGTTACATATTCCGCGACTGTGCTATCATATGCGTCGCTTGCCTGCTAAAAAATCCGCCTGGTAACAGATCAATATAGTCTAATGTAAGTTAAATATTTAACATACCAAATGTAGCGCTGATTGAGAAGGCCATGAACTTTGTATTACCCTACGCGACCAAAATTACCATAGAATTCGCATTTATTCTCAGTATATTCCCAGTGACATGGACTGGAAAATAACAGCAGTTTTGTCGTAAATTATGATACCTGTGCTATTTTTCATGTAATTTTAGCCAGTAGGGTTTCTCTTCTAATGCAATTATATACAACGCGGCTAAGTGCTGCGTTGTTGCATGTCACAGAAGAATATGTGGCCGTAATCAGTGGCGGCGCTAAGGGAGGGCCAGAGTGGGCACGTGCCCACCCTAAAAAGACTTGTGCCCACCCATTTACACAAATAATAATTTTGGTATATAAAATAATTGTGAATAAAATTTTATTTTTAATTCTGAACATTATTTATATTTATACTTTTGTTCTAAAATTAATAGGGCAGAAATTACAGCTCTATGAAAATTTCACCACAGTATTTCCTGTAATTCATAAAAAAGTAAACACTCAGTAAATGTAATTATTTTAATATGGATACCTGTATCTGTTTTGATTCATGTGTGTATATGGAAAAATGCTATATAGGTATCTTTATTATTAAAATAAATGGGTGCCCACCAGGCGCGAATACAAGGGCCGCGGGATAATGGGGGTACCTACTCCCCTCAATCCAAATATTATAATTTAAGATAAAGAAGAAAATTAAATACTTATTGTATTTCACACAGTTAATATTTATGGCTTGTTATTGAAATATTAATGTTGTTATTCAATTTTCATAGTTTAAACAGTTTATCAACTTCACATCCCTTGATAAAATGTAACTTTCATATAAAAGGCATTTGACCTTGAACGAAAAAAAAATTTGCCTGCGGCGCCTTTTTTTTCGGTTACATTTGCATGACTATTGCGACTTACCACATACCCCTCCCCCTTTGGTGCCCACTCATTTTTTGATTGTGCCCACCCTACATTTACATTCTGGCGCCGCCACTGGCCGTAATCTGGGTAATTACCCGCCATATTCGCGCCATATTTTTCCCCACTTTTAGGTTATCTCTGTTACATTTTAATAATGTTAAAGTGGAACAATGATATCCAGTGTAAATGTGTTTATTTTCCTTCCGAAAATAGATTCTGTTATCAATTTCCGTTATTAATGATGCTTACATTAAGGCACACCTTTGTTAATTAGGCACGGGATCGTTTTGTTCTCTTTGTTTAACAGAGCAGTAAACAAAAATTCCATAAAATTTGCGCTTCTGTTATCATTAAACGTCAACTCAAGATATGTTGTTTTTATCACTGAGGATGTGGTATTTTACCTGATAATTATTTCCATTTTTAAACATTTCTACTGAAATTGAATAATAAATCTATTTTATGTCTCACTAATGTATTATGAACTGTTTATTTCTAGGATACGGTGTGTATAAACATTTCTATAACAACCGGGGCATAATGTGAGGGCATAATAGCTCGTTATGCCCTCATTATAATCCGATCATCGTTTATGGACCTTAAATTAGAAATAATATGAACGGTATATAATGAAAATTATTTTCTTTTTAATTATAATTCATTACCAAAATAATAATAATGATTGATTACAACCATTAAGACAGTAATTGATTACAACAATTAATATAATAAAAAACAGCTTTAAAAGCACAACGCAGAAATCATTTTAAATTTAAATATAATACTTAAAATTAATTATGAAAAGGGCCTTAAACAACAATTTACTTTCACCACACATGTAAATAGTACGTACATCGAACTGCAGACTGCAATGTTTCGCATTGATTTTTGACGGATGACGGATCACTAATTTTTTTGGGGACGATATTTATCTACGGTTGAATTCATTTTTGATATTATTTACCGTCACATGTGATACATCCAAAGCAGTACAAATTCTCTAAAATGTAATAATATTCAGAAATAAGTGCATAAGAAATAAAGAACTGAGATCTGTCATGTGAAAACGAACCTAGAAATATAATACTTACATCTTCTACAGACGAGAATGGAATAATTAGGGGAACATTTATGCGTTTCTCTTCCTCAACGTATTCAAATTAATTTCTTTACACCGTTTCGATAAAATATCTTCCGAAACATCAAATTCACCCATTCCATAATCTCCAACGATATAGAACGTTGATTTGATGTTTTAAAAATAAATAAATGTTGATAATAAACAAAACAATTAAACAACATCCTTATAGCAACGCCAAAGCTTGAGCATTTTTGTAATCAAAATTATTATAAATGAAAACTTATTTCACATACTCTAATGAGACATAAAATCTTATATGCACCACGAGTGTTACTAGATGATAATGCCCATCGGACGACATCTATCCCTCGGGCCGAAGACCCTCGTGCTAGATGCTCGTCGCCCTCCTGGCATTATCATCATCTTAACGCACTTGGTACATAAAATACTATTGTAATTTGGAAAACAGCACATTGTATAACTATTATAGATGCGCCGTGATGCTAGATTCCTATTGTCAGCTCCGGTGGCTCAATGGTTAGAGCAACGGCTCTTATTCATGAGTACTCTAGGGGTTCTGGGTTCGAATCCCACTAAGGCATGGATGTTTGTATATGTAAACCTCTCTGTAATTGGGACTTAATCCTGTTGAGAGGTTCAAAAAATAAAAAAAAAAAAAAAAAAACAGGACGAGAAATATAGCAGCGGAGGGTTCTTCCCTACTTTACACACTGAAAAATCAGCCCTCCCCATATGTCAATGTAAAAAAACAACATATAATTAAGGTGCAATATGGTAAAGAGTTATTGCGTAAATGCTTGTAAATCCATTCTTAAATATTTATTTTTCTTCAGGTAAATTAAAAATGTTACTTAACCTTATAAAATTTTATTTCAAAATATATCTATACTCTGTTTCATTTAAGCCATTCAGCAAACGGCGCTGACATCAGCGTCAGTTTTAAGCCGAAATTGGGTAAACTCGTCTCTTGTCTCCAATTTCAGCTAATCAGAGAGTTCAAAACTATGTCCTATTCTCTATTGCCGAATGGCTTAAATGGAACAAAATATACGCATTTATTTATAAGATATTTTTTGTAGATTTCTGAAATAAATAATGTTTCAACGGTTTTGACTCCCATTTGTCAGTTATAACAAGTTTTCATTCCGACAGTATGAATCAAAAACTTTTTTGTTATTATTTATTATCATTGTTATTAATAATGTAATTACCTTCCGTCACCCTTAGGTAAGGAAGGTATTGTCTTTGGTCAAAAAATTCGGTGGTGAGTTTTTGATGAATAAGCACGTTTTAGGGTCCCTAGAATACGATTTTACTATTTTTACGATGATGTCTGTATGTGTGTGTGTGTGTGTATGTATGTATGTGTGTCTGTGTGTGTGTGTGTGTGTGTGTGTGTAACAAAATTTTCGTCTACGATAACTGCCATACTACAATTCTAAAAATTATAATTCTTTCGTATTTCTCTTCGTTACATCCATGTGAAGAGCTGATTAGATTTTGGTTAGAATTGGACAACCGGAAGTACCCTCATTTGAAGATTTTAACAGTTTTTCTTGAAAAAACTATGTTAAATATCATTTTTTCACATTTAATGTTATTATAAATATTAAAGAATATTTTATTCTCTATACGATTTGACTGCATTTTATACTTAATATTAAATGGATATAGAGTTAAAAATTATAAAGAAATTAAATTTCTTAAAGTAGCCATAGCTATGAAAACAGCTACTATATGTGTATTAAGAAAATTTTAATTGAAAGATGTCAGTGTCAAGTGAAATTGACATAAGGTACATTCTATCGGTGTCAGAAATATTTCTATTAGAATAAGAATATTCTTAAAGCAATAGAACGCTCAGTGGCAAATAACTGTCAAGTAAAAAATAAATACGATAGAACAATGGGAGCGTTTATGTGTTATTGTTAGTCAACAACTAAAGATAACTTTGTATGTTTATTTTGGATCTTCAAAATGTTGTTATGCAAATATTACAGAGTTTATAAATATATAAAAATATATTAAATAATAAAAATGTAAAGTAGGTATTTCTTTGAGCACAGTCTAATCTGAACACTGACATCTCCAATCTATATATCTTTCAACTAGCGCTTCCAGCTCTGAAGTTGGAATGATTCGTAGGAATATTCAGATTTTTTTGACGCAAAAGAACGATCATTGAGGTTCTACTAGAAGAAGTAGTAAGATTTCTGACACCGATAGAACGTACCTATAGGGCGCGAGCAGACACGTGACTCAAGGGACCTTGACGTGTTTAGAATCAGCAGATTTGTGTGCGCATGTCATTTTGACAAGAACAATGTCATGTTGTCAAGATCAATGTATTGACTTATTTTGATTTTTAACTGCTAAGATGTTATTATTTTTAATTTAATGTGTTTTACTGCCTAACAATTATAAAATATTAACATTTTAGCAATTCAAAATCAAAATAAGTCAAAACATTGGTCTTGTTAAATTGACAATGTTCTTGTTAAAATGACATGCGCACACAAATCAGCTGATTCTAAGCACGTCAAGGTCCCTCGAGTCACGTGTCTGCTCGCGCCCTATAGTATGTTTGTCTTATGATTTTACTGGAAATATAGGATCTTTTCCAATAAATTTTCTGTATGGAATTTGCATAAAATACATGCAACTGCCGGAAGGTAAAGTACAAGAAATATAATATTTAGCAAGGAACTTTCTGTATGAAATTTGTACAAAATACATTGAACTGACGGAAGGTAATGTGCTGGCCACATCAGATTTTTTTTAATTTGTTACAATTTCTAACGCTACCCTGTCGGTAAAAAAATAGTAAAGTCAATTCACTATAAATTGAGACATATACTTTTCACTATACAGGATACTTCAGTCAAATAAAAATTGTAGATCGAACGGGACATTCATTTGTTGAAGAAAAAAAATATAACCAGTGGTTCTCAAACTAAAACTTAAAGTTATATTTTTAAATGGGATGCTATATATTTTTTAGGCTCATTCGATAGAGTATTTTTCTGAATTCAACCATGTAATCATTTTATATCCCTATATAACAAAAATATTGCTAAAAATGTAAGTGAAATTTAAATAAATTTTATTTTTATAGTTATTTTTCAGTAGGCTATGCATGAAAAAAAAATTAGCTTAAATTAAAACGAAACAAATATATGTTAATAACTTTATAAATAGCAAGAATATGAATTATAAATAAAAATAAAATAAATATATCATCACGGCTTATTACCCATTGCTGGGTGTGCCAATCTGCTTTATACGCAGATATCGCGGTAATGATGAAATATTTACACCGTTCGGGCGCTTACCAAGCGTCACCTCACGGGCACTCATTGCTGGCGTGGAGAGTGCACCACAGGGGTAATTTTTGTGCCATTTAAAATTGGAAATATTTGGCGTCGGTCGGGATCGAACCCGGTTCCCCAGATTCGCGACCTGACCTGTTTTTCGTACGTAGCCAACTGAAAAATAAATATTATCGTAAAGTTAATTTAAATTTCAAATGCAATTTTCTCAATATTCAGAAAAAAATACTATATCGGATAGGTCGAAAATATATATACAGGCTGAGTCTTTGAAATGACCGTTATACATATATATAATTTTAAAAAAAAATCCTCGGAGTTGTCAAGTTATTCCGTTCTTTCTCTAAAAATGACCTAATACACGCATTGCTTTATAAAATTTATATGTGCGTATAGGTAAATAAAATACAGTTCAAAATATATGAAAATATATAGGGTGTTACATTTTAAAAAAAGAGAAACTAGTCTCGCCGAGCCGTAATGCAACACCCTGTATATGTGAAAATAATTTTATGTTATACTCCTTGAATAGACAAATAAATTCTGTTAATAAATTGATGCTCTATTTCTAACAAGGGAGATATCGAAGACGGTCATTTCAAAGCCTGTATATATTATCCCATTTAAAAATATACAACTATATGTTATAATTTGAGAACCACTGGTTAAAATTTTTTTCTTCAATAATTTATAGTAGAAGAAGGAGGGCCCCTTCCTCTACTATAACTTTTATTTGAATGGTTTTCTTCTGTTTTCAACAATAAAGAAAATAATAGACGTGTCCCGATCCGAGATACATCCTGTATATCATTTTCAGATTAAGATGAAATAAGTATCATTTAAAACACCATTAATAATGAAATGCTTGAAAGTAATAATCGTGGGCAAAATAATGAAAATCATTTATAACAGTAATCGTATGTAGTTATTAATAATTTTATCCATAACTAAATGTTACAGTAATAGTTTAAACGAAAGATAAGAAATGATATGTAATTCTGTATAATTACAGCTAACTTTCTAAGATTAATGAAATCATAAAATTAATATAGACTATTAATTGATATTATTGATACAGGAAATAGTTTGAGAAATATGTTGCTCGATTAAACAAGACATGAACAATAACACAAATATAATTATACATCATTTCACTTTAGAATGGAGTAGGAGTAGGTAAGCTTAAGAGTCAATTCATTTTATTTGCATTAAATAATAAGTGCTCCATAAAAGCGCTTTTATTTATTATAAAAGTACGCTTGTAATACAGCCCAAAGAATATAAGTTGCATGGCAGTTGTTTTCATATGATTCACATTGATTTAGTTTTTAGGCGTCAATTGTTTAATTAGTTAATGAGGTATTCTAACCTATTTTTTTCGGATATATAAAAATCTGCAGTACTGGTGAAAACGTGATGTTAAATTTCGAAATAGTAAGCGAGATTATGAATTTTCGAATGTTTCAAATTATCTGTGACGTATGGTCCTTAGTTGGTTATACATAGTGATCAAAAATAGCTGAAGGTCACGTGACAACTTTTGTTCCAAAATAATGTCAAAATTATATTTCTATTTTCCATAAGTAATCAAAACTATAATCTATATATGACAAATAATTAGAGGTGCATGACGTTTGATACATCAGTGCCGTACGTTGATTCATTTGGTATTTGTTTTGCTTATTTTCGTGAAATATCTTCAAGTAATTTCTTTTCATTATGGTTTTTATTGCAGAGCGTGGCAAATTTCCTCTTGAAGCATATTATCTTTCGGGTGAACGTAAAGAAGACAGTTCTTAGAATTATTATGACATCTAACAAACATCGAAAGGTACGCCCGTGGAAATAGTAATGCTGTCATACTAAGTAAGCGGCAAATGTCAAATTCGTATGGAGCAGCACGCTTCAGCCATTTTTGATCACTTTGTATTTCTAAAACACTAAGCTGCGTCCCCACTTGGCCGAACCGAGGGCTGAACGATGTCACATTTCCATTTTATCTTTAGATTCACCAAAGATTGTACTATTGTAGCCAACTCGGTGGGGATGCAACTTAATGCATACATTCCGGTAGCTACAACCTGATAAACAGCTGTTTACCGGTAACAGTTCATCGGTAGAATTTTCGTAAATGATTCATATAATTGACGGAAGGTAATGTGCTGGCCACATTAGATTTATACATTAAAAGCATTTTTATTAGAACAATAGTATATTTCAAAATTTTCTCTTTACTTACTTATAATTTAAATTTTAATACAACCTTTTTAATTTATGTTCTGTTTTTTTATTTAATACCCGACATATAGGCAGCATATACTGCTGCCTTCTTCAGGTTACCATTACATTTTTTGAAAATTTCCAATCGAAGAAGTGCTAATTTTCAGAATTACAGCCCTTAGTATAGCTAAAAATCTGACTTTATTTTTGCAAGAGGAGTAGATATTTTAGAATCCATCCCTTATTTTTTTTAAAATAGTCAATAGAATAGAACTTCGAAATGACTACGAAATTTTAAAATCATATATCATCCTATTAATAAATCATGTCCGCATTTATATCAAATTACATACGCAAACAAATGTCTATTTAGCATAATACAGGATTCGAGGTAAATGGAAGTGACATGCCCTTTATTACCATCCATTACCACCTAGCCTATATATGTGTCATCATGAACCGCTCATCGGAAACCCCCATCCCTCGGCCAGTTGTTTGCGACGCATATGCATCTCACTTCGTCATCCGGCATCCCTTACGCTGAATTATTGATTCGAAGTGGCGCGCGACGCTCTGAATGAATAGGCGTTATCCGCGCGCAAACGCGAGTGACCAGAGCTGCCAACAGTGTTGGCTTGCCACTTGCCGTTCAAGCTTTTGGCGACGACTTCTCTTCTCATGTGTTGACGTTGGCCAGGTCATGGTTCCCACGATGGGTGAACACTTGTGTTTTATTAGGAGTGAATCGTGTTAGGGATAATCATTATGGTGGTGGTTTTGGTAGTGTATCGTTTATTTTAATCAGACTTTTATTACTTAAGAATCTCTATTTATTATCTAGTAAGTTTAAGATGTCTTGCAATGACAGGTATGGTTTCGATGTTGTGAAATGATAGATAGTTTAGGCATGTTACAATATTGGGCGTAAAACGTAAAATGGAAGCAAAGTTAGTCATGTAAATTTATGATGAAACAAAATGTTGAGCAAATCTGCGTGGTAGAGTCTTAGATTCCCATGTATATAATACTTGCAATGATTTTTAGACACTTTGATCGCTGATGAAACTATAAATACATTTTAGTATAGATTATCAATATATCTATGTAATTATTAATTTATGCTAATATATTTCTAGGGAAGTACGCACTATAGTCCTACACAAGGGAAATTCAGGGCTGGGCTTCAACATCGTAGGCGGCGAAGATGGCGAAGGAATTTTCGTTTCTTTTATCCTCGCTGGAGGACCAGCAGATCTGAGTGGCGAGCTACGTCGGGGTGACCAAATCCTAAGCGTAAATGGCATTAATTTAAGAAATGCCACCCACGAAGAGGCCGCCCAAGCCCTCAAGGTAACTAAGGTACATATTTACAAACGACATTTTACACAATTTGTGACATCCGTTCACTTACACTCAGGATGTAACTAGGATGTGATGGTAGACGCACGATAAGAAAAAACTGATGTGTGAATTGCTTATACTAACATATCTAAATATATATATATATATATATATATATATATATATATATATATATATATATATATATATATATATATATATATATATATATATATATATATATATATATATATATATATATATATATATATATATATATATATATATATATATATATATATATATATATATATATATATATATATATATATATATATATATATATATATATATATATATATATATATATATATATATATATATATATATATATATATATATATATATATATATATATATATATATATATATATATATATATATATATATATATATATATATATATATATATATATATATATATATATATATATATATATATATATATATATATATATATATATATATATATATATATATATATATATATATATATATATATATATATATATATATATATATATATATATATATATATATATATATATAGATAATGTGCATTCATAATTATAAGGTCTTTAAGTTCCAATATTTATTTTATTTTTGTAGTTGTAGAAATACATGTTATGGTATGACTAGCGAATGAAAGTTGACGTTTAGATTATTTAATAGATGTGGTTTCTTTTGAAAACATTTTCCTGTTTTTGATTTGAAAGGAAACTAGCCCTTATGTATTCCGTTACAGAAGATTAGAATTGTACTCAATACCAGGAGGCATTAGCAACAGGATTCAGGGATGTATTTAAAAAATTTAATACCGCATAATCTAGTTCGTTCGTCTCAGGTGTAAGCAACCCTCGAGTCTGAATTACTGTTAAAGGAAATTAAAAATAATCATATTTCATAGAATTGCCAAACTAAATAGTTTAAAGATTAAAATATTTTGTTATAATCAACATAAACGAAAAATGTTTAAAATATTTTAAACTCACTCCTGTTTTCATATTCCGTTACCCTAGTCGGCCATCTATTTTCAGCCAGATATAGTAATGTATTTCTGTGTTTTCCTAGTCCAGTATTTAAATGGGTTTATGCAAAAATTTCATACCTGAATATTTCGTACTATTCTATTCTTCTCTAGGGATTTAAAAGAAACCACATCTATATAATAATTTAAACGTCAACGTTCATTCGCTAGTCATACCATAACGTCTTATGATTTCCGTAGAGGAAAATATTGTAATTATTAATAATAAATAAATAATATATTAACAAGATAATTTGTTATATAAGGTTATATTTTTACTACTTTTCGACTACTTTTCTTGGTGAATTTACGAGGAAATAATATTTTCCTTGTAAACTTAAAAACATAATTATTACTTTTTAAATATGCAATATAAAAACAACCAAAAATTCGAGGAACTTGCGGCAAAAACAACTGTAGTTTAAATATTGTAAATATGAATTACATACATCAATATCTACTTTCAAGAATGCCGAAAATTTTAGTAAGACTGTTTCTATCAAAAAAGTATTTTAGTCACAAGTTATTATACTGTAAAGTTTGAACGGTTGTACTAAAACGATCCATGGCGTTTGTTTTTCCAAATTTGGACGTAAAATGTGAGAAAAATTTAATATCGCAAATTCTAGTTCGTTCGTCTCAGGTGTAAGCATCGCTCGAGTCGGAATTACTGTTAGAGGAAATTAAAAATAATCCTATTTCATAGAATTGCCAAACTAAATAGTTTAAAGATCAAAGTATTTTGTTATAATCAACATAAACGAAAAATGTTTAAAATATTTTAAACGCACCCCTGTTTTGATATTCAGTAACCCTAGTCGGCCATCTATTTTCAGCCAGACATAGTAATGTATTTCTGTGCTTTCCTAGTCTAATATTTAAATGGGTTCATGAAAAAATTTCATACCTAAATATTTCGTACAATTCTTTAGGGTTTCAAAAGAAACCACATCTATAAAATAATTTAAACGTCAACTTTCATTCGCTAGTCATACCATAAATGCTTTCATTGTAGACAGATGGAGCATGGGCCCCTATTTCAACAGTACAACATGCCGCTAGCACGGCCCATAAAATTTATTTATTTACTAATTTTGGTTTCTGAGCTAACAAATTCAGTTTTTTCTTACATGCGACTGCCAAAAAATACGAAATTTTCAAAAATATACAATATTTTTGATGTTACAGGGTACCGGACAAACTGTTACAATAGTAGCTCAATATAGACCAGAAGAGTACAACAGATTCGAAGCAAAAATCCATGACTTGAAACAGCAAATGTCCCAACAAACCATGACAGGGACCTTGCTCAGGACATCTCAGAAAAGATCTCTTTATGTGAGGTAATAATCGTCAAATTAATAATATGTTAAAGAACGAATATCTTATTGGTTATTTTATTTTGTGAGATGGAAGTTTGGGTCACGACGTAGATGAAAAAATTGAAATTTGATGTCAGTTTTTGATACAAATGAACTAACTAACCTTAAACGATATTTTATATTTTTTTCTAACTTTATTATTATATTTCTTAATTTTAAATTCAAATTTATATAAAAATAATATTATTAACATCGTTTGTGTTCGTTTATTTAGCGAGATTTGACTTTTGATATTTTCTTTGACATTCAAAGTTACCAATCTATCAACGACCTCTTTTGAGTGCTGTAATAGGTTTGTTACAGACGCAAAATAGAAAAATCTGGTGTGGCCAACACAATACCTCCCGCCATTTACAATCCGAATCACAAAAAGGATTAAGCTAATACTTATTTTTCGATTAGCGAATTTTACTCTAATTTTGGAAGTTTATTTCTTGAAATATAGTCTAATCTTATCCAAGTAACTACGTTTTTCGATAATAAAATCAAGATTAAATTTTAAATACCAGGTTAGAATAGAATTCACTAATCCTTTTTCGCGAATCGGTAATTATTATTAATGTAAATACATACCTACATATTTACTTATGTTGGAAAGTGTATTGATTTCCTTTCCTATTGTTCTATTTACTTTTTTCTTTTTAAAAAGTTACTATTATTAATTTGAAAAGATTAGTTCTTTCACTGTGACATTTATCTATTAGTTACATACATTTGAATAACTGCGTAACCATGGAGTTTTGTTTGTTTAAAGCGTAGGATGCGGGATTTAAATTAATGAGTAAGTTTATATCGAAGTCCTTAATCGGATTTCTAATCAAATCGGATTTAAATAAATCCTTAAATCTTGACTGTTTATACCAGAAAAATTTAAAGCGATCAAGTATATTCAAAACATAGAATGCGTAGAACATTATTAACTAGTATTAATTTTGACTTTTGACAATTTTGACTTCACATACATTTAGATTTTTCATCCAACAAATCAATTATTTTTCTTTCCAGGATAAATTTCAAAAAAAAATCTGTTTCTTGTTGCGTCCACGAATTTCTCATTGCTCTTCTAATAATTATGCTAAATTTTTTCATTGTTTCAGTACCTACTATTGAATTTTTTGTTAAATCTCTGTTTATCTCGCGAAAGTAAATCGGATTCATGTATAAATCTCGTTGGTAAAGTCGATTTAGAATCCGATTCTAAATCCAATCCAGATTGTTTACATTGATTTCTTAATTACGATTTCTAATCCTAAATCCACTTCAATCGGATGAAAGAACGTCGGTATAATCATACTCATAGATAATTTTATAAATTTACCCATAATATATGTAGGAAAAATATTAATGCAAATCTGTATAAAATTTAATAATCTATAAATATTTGTCGAAGAAAAACCATTTGAGCTTCAAGTAAAGTGCCATTTCCGGTTATCCGATTTGCACCAAAATCTAATGGGCTCTTTTCATAATAGAGAAAGGTCGAAATACAAAGTTTCAAAATTAGTTGAGTTAAAAATATGTTTTTAACCTTTGTATATATATTTTTTTTATTAATAGGGCATTATTCGATTACGACCCGATGAAAGACGATGGCCTACCAAGCCGAGGTCTGGCGTTCCAATATGGTGATATTTTACACGTGACAAATGCCAGCGACGATGAATGGTGGCAAGCAAGAAGGGTGCTGGCATCTGGCGATGAGCAGGGTATGGGAATTGTGCCCTCTAAACGTCGGTGGGAGCGTAAACAACGAGCTAGGGATCGATCTGTTAAGTTCCAGGGGCATATGCCAAACATTCTAGAAAAGGTTAGTTGGTTATGGCTATTTGTTATGTCATTCAGGGCATTATTCTAGCCGTTATACAAAATTAACTAATTCTGTATAAAGAATGTAAAATTAACAAATAACAAAATAAGAAATGGTTACTGCTGTGTCATAATTAAATTTGCTGTACATACAGGGACACATTTATAATACATATTTTTTTTTAATTTCCTTGATAAACTAGGGTTACGGGATCACAAATCCGATTTAACCGGAAGTGTCATTAACTTTCATATTTCAGATAGGACACAATACATTTTTACATATTTGAAATCTATGTAAAATTACGAATTCAACGATTTACTTGAAGTGAATTTTTATTGAATAAATAAGTTACAAAAACGTAAGAGAAAAATAAGAATAATTAACCATTTTACCATATCAGATAGGCTGTGATAACAAATTAATCATTTTTTGTAACCAAAGTATGGAATCTTACAAAAATAACTTACTATTTTTAACAGCATGCCTGATAAATAAAAATAAAATTCACTTCAAACAATCGTTGAAGTCGTAAATTTTCGTAGATTTCAAATATATAAAAATATATAGCGTGTCCCAATATTAACAATGAGTTAACAGTTTGTTAGTGTTGGCAAATTCCCGGGAATTTATTTTTTGGGAAATATTCCCAGTAAATTCACTGGAAACTTTCCAAAAAGTTTCATTTAGGTTTTTAAAACTGATAAAATATTATTGTACTCATTACGAGCTTTCTTTTGATACCAAATACTTAAATATTACAATGAAATATTATTAAAATATATTAAAAAGCGTTATAATTTCATTAAATACACAGTAGATATTACTACACAGTCAAATTAGTTCAGGATAGAAAAGAAATTTAACGAATAATCTGACCCCAATGGCGCACTTTCAAACGTAGTTCAGAACACGATATATTTTAAATGATTATATTGTTTAAATGATGAAACGAAGTATTTATTCTAATTTTAATAATTTACATGAACGTATATTTATTGTATTTTAGGTAAAAGTATCAAAATTGTTTAAATATGAGACGAAATGCGAAAAAAAAATTAATTTTGAAATATCTCAAAATCTGGTTTTGATTTTTTTATTTATTCTAAATAAATACATCTATTTTCTATACTTGCGTAAAGAAAAATCGAAAATTAACCGACACAATTTTTGTTATAAACAAAATAACTATTTTTTCATTTATTACAGAAAATTGGATCGGTTAATTTTCGATTTTTCTTTATGCAAGTATAGAGAATATAAGTATTTATAGAATTATAAAAAATATTTTGCAAATAACAGACACACGTGCACACTTGTTTGCCAACAAAGACGTTGTCAAAGTACTTGAAATAGGTTATGTTAGAAGGAAAAATTCCCGCAGAAACTTTCTGGTAATATTCCCGGGAATTTATTTTGGAAACTTTCATTATCAGAAAGGAAATATTCCCGGTAAATTTCCATTGTTGGAAATATTTCTTTTTGAAAAATTTCCAGTTTGCCAACACTACAGTTTGTATATTTGAAGTAAATTGTGAAAAATTGTCAGCCAGCGGGATTCGTACCCGAGACACCAGCCTTGCCGGGATAGTGCTCTACCAACTAAGCTATTGGCTGCTCTCCTCTCGATCACAATTTTCACAATTTATTTCAAATATACAAACTGTTAACTCATTGCTAATGTTACAATTTGGTCTGGTAGGGCCTTGAGTAAATTATGACCCGTTCACTAGATGTTTAAACGCAGTGGTAGCTTGGCAACCCCACATCTAATCATGATTAATAATATTCTCAGCAGTTTTACGATGTTAAAGTGAAGGAATGTCAGCCATCGAGACAAGAGCAGCCAATAGATTAGTTGGTAGAGCACTATCCCGGCAAGGTAGATGTCTCGGATTCTTCCCGATGGCTGACAATTTTTTAGCGTGTCCCGTTTGAAATGTGAAAATTAACGTCACGCCCGATTAAATCGAAAGCGCTACCATTATGCCAATTTTGAGTGGTCCGTTTTTTGTGTAACCCTGAATATTTAGCGATTTTTAAAATAACATTTAATTTATTCTCTTCATAATTGAAATTAATATTTTTGGACCAGCAATCTACATTAGACAGAAAGAAAAAGAACTTCTCCTTTAGTAGAAAATTCCCCTTCATGAAAAGCAAAGATGATAAGTCTGAAGACGGATCTGATCAAGAACGTAAGTATATTTATTTTTTTTAATAAGATTTACTAACATATATCATTTGATTTCGTATTTTATGTTATCATTATTATTATTTTTTTTATAATGTTCAGCATCACCTGTTGCTACTCCCAATTCTGATCCTGAGTTAAACCCCATGTGTAAGTAATAGTTTTTTCCCACTAACACACATATTTATTTTAAAATATAATCCACAATGGGGTCCTATACCAATAAAAAATAAAATTCTGGAAGTACAGACTGAACTAAAAATTTTAGTGAAACGCGAATTTTATGTAATAAACGAGATGTGAATTTTAAAGTTCAGAATTTCGCGTTTACGTAGCTGGTCCTCACCAGTGGTCGACGAACTGTTAGTTCTAAAAATACAAATTTTTCATCTTCGCATAGCTGAAATATTTTTATATATAAACTTTTACGTTATATTAATGAAATAATAATTATTAAGCATAAATAACAAAATGGATTTTCTGAATTATAGAACAGTGAAACATTAAATGACAATATTGTGATACAAACTATCGCGGCGGATGGCGCTAGTGTTTGTCCATTGATAAATTCACTGTAGGCGGGCATAACGGGCGTGTGAATCTCGCTTTTAAAATAAAAATAAATAAATATATCATCACGGCATATTACCCATTGCCAGTGCCAATCTGCTTTGTAAGCAGATTTTGGTATTGATGTTTACAGGCGTCACCTCACTGGCACTCATTGCTGACGTAAACAGTGCACCACAGGGGTCAATTTAGTGCCATTTAAAAGACGAAATATTTGGCGTCGGTCAGGATCGAACCCGGTTCCCTAGATTTGCGACCTGACACTCAGGCACGAGACCACTTAAAATCAGGCAACTAATCAATTTATTTGTTACTCACTTGTAAATTTCAATTTATCAAGGTATTCTAGTAAGTAGTTTAGTTTGATTTAACAAGTTACTAACTTGTTAAAATTTAACAGGTTAGATTAGCTGTCACTGAAATAGGTTAGAATTTATTTATATTAAATATTATAACCTCATTTTTTTTCTGCCAATCTTTGAAATCTTTATATTCTCGTTCGTATCTTGACGATGATTTTCCTGGTAATAAATTTGTAAGTACGCTGTTTGCTTCACTAATTATTGCTTCGGGCACATCCATTTTCCTAATTTGCACCAAAAGTAAGTAAATAAAATAACAAAAGCACAACAATCAAAGCCATTTTGACAAATGTAGTTCATAGTATCCGTAAGAGATGGCAGCACGCAGCACTCGTGTCAATATAAATTTGAGTAATGTGTTTTTAACTTATTTTAATTTATTTACAAGTGAAAAACAAATAAAATATTGAACAATACACGCGAGGTAACGGGTTTAACTGGCTCCAGAAGGATAACAGGCTCGTCTTCGACTCGCCAGTTCAATTCTTCTGTCCGCCAGTTAAACCCTACTTACCTCGCTAGTAATGTTAAATACTATTACTTTGATGATGATACATCAGCCTAATTATTAATCGACTTCAATTGCTTATAGCTTGCCAACTAATTAATATTTAAACAAAATTCACTAATAGTGACTTATACAATTCAAACTTTTCGGACGTCATCTAGTGAGTAAAAAAGTATTTAATAATAAGTAGTTATGTAAGCCGTGTTCCTTTGGGCTGTGATTGTGATTTTGTGAACCCTGATTGGTCTAATCGTGGTCATTTTGAATCATGATCTAAAAATTATATCAAGAAAACAATAAAACACCATCTTGCGTCAAATGCTTAGACGCCAAATGTCATATGCAGACAAATGCATACTAACCTATTTTATTTTATAATCTACTGTCATTACATTCTTTTGTAGGATAATCACATTTCCCATGATGCCATAAACCCCACAT
Organism: Harpalus rubripes; assembly: GCA_963082715.1. NCBI lineage: Eukaryota > Metazoa > Arthropoda > Insecta > Coleoptera > Carabidae > Harpalus > Harpalus rubripes. The sequence continues at coordinate 10,670,105 of OY720449.1, read as the reverse complement.
TCATAAATTTCTATGCTCGAAAAGCCATTTTTAAATTTGCTCTGAACTGAATCCGTGTGAATCACTCAAAATGGTTGATTCAGAAGGGAAGGGGGAAGATTGTCTAGTGATCTCAAAATGAGAAAGTGGAGATACGAATAGGAAACGTAAAAACATTATTCTTCTTAATCATGATCACTTTTATCATTTAGATTACAAATAATCACAGCCCGAAGGAACACGGCTGTAGTGAGAAAGATTTAGCCTTACAGTTTCATATTTAAACATGTCAGACTGAACACATTTTTATTTAACTATTTTAGTATATGATCTATTCAGTGCATAGCTTTCAATTAATTCATGTTTATTTCCACTTTGCTTCAAACCCCGGCATTCTTACCATATTTTCAACTGTAAGACGGAATGGTTTTCAATGTTTTTAAACGCAAATCGTGCACTCGATACATCATCTTGTGTTAAACTCATTAATTTGTGAACTTGTTTTTTTAGTGTTATTTCAAATTCCAAGGATCACTTTGCTTTAGTATAAGAGATAATTAATACCAGGCACTACATAACATAACTAAACTTTGCTAATTAAATAACAAACAAATTTAAGGATCAACAAGGCGAAGTGCTGAAGGGGAGAGAGAGCATTTGATCGACTCGGCCATGGTATATCATCTCGCTCTTTCTAAAAATTTGTTGTTCTTTTCTAAATTGTGTGGAGGGAGCTCCGCCAGGAATGACGTCAAAATTATAAGTCCCCATTTTTACCAACCTGGAATTATGCGCATGCTCGTAAACCTTAACACTATTGTGTAACGACGAAATCATGATCACTTTTATCATTTAGATTGCGAATCACAGCCCAAAGGAACACAGCTGATATGACTTGATTATTGACGACGTGCTAGAAATTTTAAATTTGAGAAATTAAGTAATGTACCTATTTATCTTGTGTATAAATTCTTGAATATAAATATAAGTAATAATAAATAACAATGAAATATTCTAGTGTTAAATTTGTATTAAATAATTTTCTTTGTTGTACTGTAAAAATAATAGGAATACAATCTGGTCAGGATTAATTTATTTAGCTGAAGCGCTGAAGGTAAAGAAGATTAAAAGAAATAATTTATAAATTATTGATTTCTAAATAGCCCAATTCGATGATACTTATTTGTAATATAATCGTCTTTTTCCGACAGTAATTTCGTTGCGTGATAAAATGTAATTAAAAGAAATGTGTCAATAATTTTCATAATTTGTGTTTTGTGGTTGTCTAAAACAGTTTGTTCCTTGACGTGGTTAACAAATTCGGTTGTATTAAACACGTAAAGCTGTCAGCGTTAGCCAATAGTAGTCAAGATTGACGAGCGTGCGCATAATTCCAGGTTGGGTGTTTGTGTGACATAGACTTAGGCAGAAATGATATTTCCATTTCACAGTATTTCCTTCACCTACTCTTACGGGAAAGATACGAGCATTAGCAATATATTAGTCTAATAGGTATAAGGTATGGCGGGAAGTCCGCCGCGAATGACGTCAAAATTATAAGTCCCATTCTCATTAATTTACGTATATTTTTACCTAAGATAGCGAAATTTTGACTGGTATAGTACCCCATTAATTTAAAGCTATTTTAATGAATCTTTTCATTTTAGTATATTTGAAGATTTATATTAAGTTGCGATATATATATTTTTTTATAAAGTACTACCAAAAATATTGTGAATAAAATTAATATTGTTTGATATGTTTGCAGCGTTCATGTTGTGCTACACGCAAGAGGATGCGAACACTGAAGGTAATGTTAATGTTCTAATCATTTATGTATATAAATCACGCAGGTTTTATTTATTTTTGATTTACAATATGTATTTTTGTTTGGCTTCTTTCTGTCTGTGAATACACAGGTGAAATATTGTATCGGGTTGAGCTACCTTACATGGAAGAGATCACTTTAATATATCTGGAGAATAATGATAATTATGATGATAGTAAGTGTACCACGACTGGATGTTGTTTGCATGGCGTTCGTTGCCATTATTTTTCATGCACATTGCCATTTTGTTTACACTTACTCAAAATCCATTTCAGTGCCCATTCCAGGAAATTTTTGCTTGTAATACGACCTGTTAAGTGCTGCATTTGCTGCTTCCAGCTCTTAAACTTTCCTTTCCTTTAAAGGAATTTGTTTCAATTATTGATCCCAGGAATTTTGTACGTTAATATTTCTACAATGGAAATTTGTGCGTTAGCATTACGACATAACATTTGTATGGGGAGGAATTCGGACGCCAAATACTTTTTACGCCAGCATTTATACAACTATATGCTTAAAACCAAACTTAGGCAAGGGGTTGATATCGCTAGAGTAGTTTGGGCTCCGGCTAGCATACAGTGAAAACGGGGTGGGTCAACATCGCAAAAATATAATGGTGGTAGGGCACCAGTCACTCCTACAGAGCCTACAAACGACTGAGAGGCAAGCCTCTTGAGCTTTTATTTTCACGATCGATATAATGCTGAAAACTCGGGCCGTTAAACTCATTTTATAAGTCGATATTTTTTGCTTGCAATTTTTGTATAGTTGTACGAAACGATATTTGAAATTGACTTATGCAGGTTTTAGAATCTTTTATTGAGGATTGGATAACTTAGTGGTCAATCGTTATAAATTATTCGAACTTATGAGCATCACTCGAAGGGCAAGAAATTGACCGTATTTAAAAAATTCGTAATGAACTTTATAAATTTGTAAGACAATAAAGTACAATTAAATCGCATTATTAATTGAATACTATAATCCGGATTTAAACGTATATAATTAGGAAAAATCTTGAACGCAAATTACCTAATAGAAGAAAGTATAGTCCGTGACACCAAAGAAAGCCGATGCGGTAAGGGAGAGTACCCTACGTACTGTGTTCCACCAATCACCAACGTTTGCAAGAGAAATTGGAAACAGTCGGCCAATGGGCTACTTGCGTGCCATTTTTTTATTTAATATTTTTGAAGAGATGATATAAACTTGCTACCCATATTATTCCTATCATTAATTGGCCAGAAAAAAATTAATGAAATTTTAATATTTAATTTATCGCCATGTATGACGTAAAATTACGCCGAACCAATGAATGGCTGTACAGCCATAGCAACGGCATGTGCAGGTATTTAAACATGACAGATCACCTGTTTGACATTTGAATAATAGTTTGGAGGTTAATATTTTAGTTTATTTTAATTTTGTACAAGTATAAGCTAAGTTAAAATCCTCTTTAACAAATCGAAATACGTAATAAAAGAAACACAAACCACGCAAATTGCAAATAATAAAGAAGAGAGACAGTGACAGAAAAATGAACTAATGTCAATATCAAATTGAAACTCGCACTCGCTTGCCATCTACAGGTTACATTATTAAATATGCTTCCCTTCACCAGTTCAAAATAATGACGTCAAAGAAAATCTTCTTTCAGTTACTTTAAATTTGCGCTGTTGCCAACTCCATCTACTAAATGGCTTAAATGAAACAGTGTATAGATACTTTTTCGTTTGTTTTACATTCATATTTCCAACAAAAAACTAGTATAATACTGAAGACTCGTAGTATATTATAAGAGGTTTATAATGCCTTCTTACCGTTCAGGTTCAGATTAACTTGAAAATTAATGTTAAACATTTTTTGTTCATTTTCCTTCGATAACGGAACAGATGAAGAACTTGGCAATGTTGCACTAATTACTTTTGTTATTTTAAAATTATTTTTTCATGTTATAAAAAACTTTGTTTACTGAAATTGGTAGATAAATTTAATATAATAATTTTACAATAAGTAAATAAATATAAATAAACAAAAGCGAGCTCAAAGAACAAGCCGCGCTATTGCCCTAACTTTCTTCGACCACATATGTTCAAAATACTGAAGTCATTTCGGTATCTTTTTTATTAAATACAAATTAATTATATATTTATAAGCTAAACGTACATTAATTAAAATTATAAGTTTTAGCAATTATTATAGATATTAAAAGAACAAAAAAATATTAATGTAATTTTGACTCATTAACGATCCTCAGACCGATTTTCTTTCGTGTCACGGACTATACATACCCCTTCAGGGTTATCGCATAAAACTCTATAAGGGGCAATCCGTTTATTAAGAAAATTCGAGCCGTTATAAAAAAAAATCTTGGCGTATGAATTTCCACTCATACAAATGTTTTGTTGTACAAGGCGTACAAAATTCCTCACAAAGTTCTTTCATTAGATTGGCATTGTAAAGTCGTTTAATTCAAATATAAATTCTACTATTATTGCATATTGCATGAGTTCATATTGTTAACTAAAGCGAATCAATTAATTAACAAAAATTGTGAAATTTATTGTACATCAAAGAGTAAGTGTAATAAATAATTACTTCAATGGCACTGCCCCTTTCCAAATGTTTGTTGCATAAACCCCAAATGCATGAAATGGTTGATGAAATTAACCTCTAACGAAAGCATTTGGACCCCTCCAGCAAACACTTAATTTCGACGATCATCTCTCATCTAACCGCATTTGTAAATAACAGCTGTTTTATATTTGTTGCCTCTCGTGGTACCTTCGACATTTTTAAATTAAATTTGTAAATAATATATGCTATAAAAATACATTTTTTCAGGAGCGCTTTAAAGAAATATATTTAAATAATGCATTAAAATATATGTGTATGTGGTGTCAATTTAATAATTATTCTGTCTCATCGTAATTTCAGACCGTCTAATATAGGGCTTATATATCTAATTCGAGGGAAATTTTCATTGACTGAAAGCTCGAAAACTTTTTTTTAGTTAGTGTTTTTATGTAATATTGCTTTTTGATTTTTAAGCAAAATTACGATGAGACAGAATATAAGTTTTTTTCTTGAAGATTACTGAAGAGGAATAAAATCATTTTTTAAATACTTTCATCTATAAAACAAATATAAAAATGCTACAATACAGTTTTGTTTCGCTTTAGTGTAGTAGTGGGACAGCATTTTTATTTTGTTAATTTTCTTTGCTATTTTACTTTATTTTGTATTGTCATCAATTATTTTATAATCATCACTCACTAAAAAAAACATCTCAAACATCCTTTACTTGTGTAATTTTTAGAAATAATTGGGCTTGTTCTATTAGATCCGTAGAAAAAATTAGAACAGAAATTCTAAATTAATTTACAAACATTACTAGATGAAATTTAATTTAAATTAGTTTTGAATTATTGGAGGTAGGATATTTTTATGAAACGTTTATATTTTACAGCTGGAAATGAGGAAAATGTGTTATCATACGAAGCAGTACAACAAATGCATATTAATTACACTCGGCCAGTTATTATACTAGGTCCGTTGAAAGATAGAATCAATGATGATCTGATTTCTGAGTATCCTGACAAATATGGAAGCTGTGTTCCACGTAAGTATTATACAAACTGTAATATTTTATTACGTACCGAGTCGGGAAATGCTTCATTCAGCTATGAGCGCGAGGCTGGAATAAGCGTGTACCTGTACTATTTTATAATCCTTTAGTAATCACTGAGTTTTAATTCAATATTTTTTGTGAGTATATTAATAGTTTTTTTTTACATAAGTCAGGAAAATGGTACAGTACTGACGAAGAGCCATATTGAAATGCAAGGCACTTTTGTCAAGTCATGTACAGACATTTGACTGGCGAATTATGTATTCAATTTTTTCTGAAACCTTTGATTATAATAAAAAATTATATTAAATTTAATAAATAAACGAAAACCAATAAATTACTGTCAGTTTGAGTGCGTGCGTTTCTGTTCATTTGAAATGTCTTGCGAAGCAAATAATTGCGATAAGGTTGTTTTAGACATTCCGGAATTGATATATCCAATGTACAAAACAACTATAAATATTAATATTCAATAAAATTCTAAATAAAATGTTTAAATGTCTTCGTGACTAGTCAAGGAAATACAACTTTCGCTCCAGTACATTAAAATACAAGTTTCATAAGACATGATTTTAGCGCACGTGTCTTTGTTAGAAACGAGCGGCTTGCCGCGAGTTTTCCGAGGGGACAAGTGCGCTGAAATGTCTTATAAAACGTGTATTTTATACTATTTTTTCTATTTTGGCCCTTTTGTCAAAAAATATTTAAAAATACAGGTTGTCCCAGGACAAGCTTACGCTACCGTTATTTTAAAAACTGTTCAATATTAGACCCTAACTTTCTTATTTTAAATGGAATGCTATATTTTTTTTATTTTAACACTGAATTCAGCAGAAAATTTTATGTATGGAACCATAAAAATATTTTAGTCTTCAACTATTTTGATTTTTCTCTAAAAATGGCCACTTCTTTATCACTATATTTCTAGAATAGAATCGAATTTCTATTATCTATAAAAACAGTTTTGTAAAGAAAGTTTTGTTTACACTAGTATAAATTATTATTATGCAACACCCCATTTTTTATTATTTAAATGAGTTCTTCGTTAAAAAATAGGGGTAGTATGTGCAGCATGTCCTATGTTGAGATTTGATAGTTTTTACATGGTGAGTTTTTGATGAATAAGCACGTTTTAGGGTCCCTAGAATACGATTTTACTATTTTTATAATATGTGTGTGCGTGCTCGTGTGTGTGTGTGTGTTTGTGTGTGACAAAATTTTCTTATGCGATAACTCTAATACTACAATTCCAAAAATTATAATTCTTTTGTATTCCTCTTCGTTACATCCATGTGAAGAGCTGATTAGATTTTGGTTATAATTGGTCAACCGGATGTACCCTCATTTGAAAATTTTAACAGTTTTTCTTAAAAAAACGATATTAAATATCATTTTTTCACATTTAATGTTATTATAAATATTAAAGAACATTTTATTCTCTATTGGGATTTTCAAGGATTAAGAGATGGCGCTGAAAGCATTAAACACTGGTACACTTTTTGTTGACGTGTGTCAACGTAGCATTTCTGTCAATTGTATTTCTTTAGTTTTCGTATTATTTTCTCATTTATTAGTATTTTTTATTTATAATTCAAGTACGTATAATAGAGTTTTTGTAGTCATATAGTTGTAGTTTCATGTAAATGTCAAATGTGTACCACTGTTTGCAGTTCTAATATTTGCCGCTAGTTAGCGTTTTCTTATTTGAAAATCCCAATACGATTTGAATGCATTTTATACTTCATATTAAATGGATATAGTTAAAAAAATTGTAAAGAAATTAAATATCATATATTAGCCAGTTATGCTATAGGCATAGGCGATAGGAAATAAGCAATACGACATCTGCTGGTATTTTGAGGAACTATAGTTGATGGGATAATTTATACATGTGACATTTGTTTGACTGTATAAACATAAGTGTTATCTATTATGTTCCTAATATTTGCGTTTAGGTGTTTAATATTTCACACGTAATGCACAAATGAAATTAGTAAATATCAAATTATCCCGTTAACATTAGTTCCTTTAAAAACCATTTTGGCGCTACGATCTTATTTTCCGCCTATAACTCTGGAAACAGCTGCTATATATAAAAAAATTCTGATTGACAGGTGTCAGTGTCTAGTGCAGTTGACTGTATGTATGTGTTATAATTTTACTGGAAATATACGATCTTTTGCTACCAACTTTCTGTATGAAATTTGTATAAAATACATACAACTGCCTTAAGGTAATGTACAAGAAATATAATCTTTTGCAAGGAACTTTCTGTATGACATTTATACAAAATACATAGAACTGACAGAAGGTAATGTGCTGGCCACATCAGATTTTTTATGAGATTCCATTTAAAAAACTTTAGTTTTTTGATCATACTTTACGTTGATGTAGAAATAACATTTTTTTCAAAAATTGTCGATTATTATTTTACACTAGTGTAAACAAAAGCTTTCTTTATAAAAATATTTTTACAGCTTATAGAAATTTGATTCCATTCTCGAAATATAGAGTGATAAAGAAATGGCCGCTTTTAGGTAAAAAATCAATAAAGTTGAATTACGCCGGAAGTGGTTGACCATGAGTAAAATGTTTTTATGGTTTTCTGCTGAATTCAGTGTTAAAATAAAAAATATAGCATTCCATTTAAAATAAGAAAGTTAGTGTCTATTTCTGGTTATACCGGAAACGCTACTGCTTTTTAAATATTTTAGTTGAGACGGGCATGTCGGAAAACCCCTAGATACCAAATTTCGTAAAATAATATCGATTAGTTTTTAAAATAACGATAGCGTAAGCTCGTCCTGGGACATTCTGTATACGTTATTTAATTTTTAGGAATTTCTATTTTGGTTGTTTAATTTGTACTTTATGAAACTCATTTGGATGTCATAAAGAAGTTACTTTATTACATCCAAGGCAATGACATTTTAGCGGTTGAAAAGTGACATTTAGCTGAAATAGTATATTAAACATTAGTTGCTATTGTAAATAAACATACTTACCTTTCTCAATGCTTATGTCTACATTTTAAATATTATTTTCAATTATTAATAGATACCACAAGAAGTAAGCGAGAATATGAAGTAGATGGACGTGACTACCACTTTGTTGCCTCTCGAGAACAAATGGAAAAAGATATTCAAAATCATTTATTCATAGAAGCTGGACAGTACAATGACAATTTGTATGGTACTTCGGTTGCCTCAGTCAGAGAAGTAGCGGAGAAGGTAAAACATTAAAACTTTTCCAATGATATAAATGTTTATTGTTATGTTGTTTCAGGGTAAACACTGCATTTTAGATGTAAGTGGAAACGCTATCAAGAGATTGCAAGTAGCACAATTGTATCCAATTGCTATATTTATTAAACCCAAATCCGTTGAATCCATAATGTAAGAAAAATTATATTTGTATAAAACTTTTCTGAATTTATTTTTTTAGGGAAATGAACAAGAGAATGACCGAAGAACAAGCAAAGAAAACTTATGAACGTGCTCTCAAAATGGAGCAAGAATTTGGCGAATATTTCACAGGTAGATAAATTATGAAATACAAAATGATTATTTTTACTCTAAAAATTGAAAAACAATTATTCTTCTTTGGCGAATATTTCACAAGTAAATTATGAAATACAAAATGATTATTGTAAATACTGGACATCAGTACCGGTTTTATGTATTAGGAGAGCAGAAACGCCAGTCATTTATATAAATATCACATGTTAGTGAAGCAAATCAGAAAACTAAAAAAGCAAAACGTACTGTTTTTCTCATTTAAGCTTCTCTTTCGTTCAACATATTACAAAATATTTGAGAAAAAAAAACAAATTAAAATTATGCTGATATAATTTAAATCAGATTGCACTAAGAGTGCCTTGAAGAAAACAATTAAATATTTTGTTTCGGATTAATGGGATCATACCACATTTTCTAATTTTATTTTTTTGTAAAAGTACACTTAAAATACTTAAATAAACATATTTCATGTCACATAAGTTTCTAGTTTTACAAAAATAATTTCAAATGACGCCACAATTTTGCGACCTTGCTGTGTGTACAAAATTATGACGTCACATCATCAGACTCAGAAGTTTATAATGAAAAACATGAATGAAATTAATTATAATATTTAATATAGTTTTTGGTATGACCCGATTTGTAATTTAACAAATATTTCATATTCGCTATTCAAGAAAAATGTTCGCCAACTAGCGGCCAACTCACGAAGCTCTTAAAAATGACGTTACAATTCGGTCAGCATGGAGTATGACCGATATTATTATAACATGTAAACATCAATTTGAGTAATTCTGCTTTAATAGTTGTTAAAACGTGTTCACAAAGCAAAAATATTTATGTGTCCGGAATCAATATTATCTTCTGCCTCACTATAATTTCGGGACTCAGCCATTGCTTTTAAATCAAAACTTTCTCTAATTTCACTGTCATTGTGTATAACAAAATAATAAAGTTTCTTAAACATAGTTGTTCGCACACAGAACTAAGTTAGTTTTTAGTTCATCTGCCTCTTGGTTAGACCACATTGTGACGTCACAAAACATAGCGGCAAAAATTACTTGGTTCGAATACTTTCTCAGTGATAAAATTAATTTTATTCGCGAAGAATAGTCTTATTACAGTCATATTTAAATTAAATCAGCATAATTTTCATTTGCATTTTTTTTACCTCTCACTAAGAGAGGTGCTAAAAATCGCATATCCAGATTTTAGTGAATGAGCACGTTTTAAGGTCTCTAGAATCCGATTATAACATTTTTACGATATGTGTGTGTGTGTGTGTGCGCGTGCGTGTGTGTGGATGTGTGCGCGCGTATGTGTCTGTGGATGAGTGTGTGTGTGTGTGCGCGTGTGGATGTTGGATCCACTATTTCTCAAATACTACTAATACTTATGACATTTTTAACTACGGATTCCCCAGTCTAACAATAATGGGAAGTGTTGATTAAATTTTGTTAACAATTGGACAACCGGAAGTAGTAATTACTAAAAAAAATCATCTAAATATTATTTAACGAAAATGTATGTAAATACTTATTATTAAAGAACGTTAAATTCTGTATTCGATAAATATAAATTCATTATTATATCTTCTATAGATTTAAAGATAAAAAAATGCATATAAAATAATTTGATGTAATAAATCTCAGATGAAACTACTTCAAGGCAAGAAATTCAAATATTTGTACATCATTATGAAAAATAAGTCAACAACGCAAAAGAATATACGTAAAAAAGAATATAAACGGAATTTGCGAAAAAATGACGAATATAAAGAAAAAGAAAAAATTATCTGGCGAGAAATTATGTGCTGGCAACATCAGATTTTCTCAAATATTTTGTAATATTAATGTATTAAGTATGGATATCGTTGAATTCAGAAAAAAATATTGAATCGAATAAGCGAATAAAAAAATAGGTTCCCATTTAAAATAAGAAAGTACCCCGTTTTTTAAGAACCATTGGTAAAAAATAGTATATTAAAGAACGTGTTTTATAAAACACGTCTAAAACAAAAAATTGCGTATCGAAATGAAGGTCATTACGATACGCAATTGCGTATCGCCATTACTTCATTATAAACGCAAAATGTAAAAAATTGTTTTTGCTAATTGTTAAAAAAAATATTTTTGCTCATTGTAATCTAGTAAAATAGAAATTGTTGTTAGTTTAACCGATCTCGTAGCTCTTATTGGGGTTTTCAAATAAGAAAACGCTAACTAGTGGCGACTATTAGAACTACAAACAGTGGTACAAATTTGACATTTACATCAAACTACAACTATATGACTACAAAAACTCTATTATACATAGTTGAAATATAAATAAAAAATACTAATAAATGCGAAAATAATACGAAAACTAAAGAAATACAATTGACAGAAATGCTACGCTGACACACATCAACAAAAAGTGTACCAGTGTTTAATGCGATCAGCGCCATCTCTTGATACTTGAAAATCCCAATAGCTCTCGAGATAACAATAGTGGACAAAATAGAATTAACATTCTGTATATTATTTCTTTTGTTGCAGCGATCATCCAAGGTGACACGCCCGAAGACATCTACCGGAAGGTAAAGGAAGTGATCCGCGAGCAATCTGGCCCCAACATCTGGGTTCCGGCGAAGGAGCAACTGTGACGCTCGCAGTCGCCGCACGAGGCATGGACAGTGCCCCCGCGGTCTCACAATCACTAACTGACGTCATTACCCTACATACGAGTATATATAGCAGTTCACACCACGTGAAGTAGTTTCTCACTGATGTATGACGCAAGAGCCATCATTACTTACCGTTATTATTATTATTTAGAATCGATTTCATTATTGTCCGTACCCGTACGTAATAAATTCTGTGTAGCGAGATCTCGGTTACATGCTACAGAGAGGTGCCTCACAAACAGCTGCTTGCGTTTTTACCTATGATATTAGTGTTAAAGGTCAATTTGTTATGTATATTGTTTCTCTGCAAGAGGACGAAAGAGTACAGATTTCAGATCTGCTAAATTTATTATTACAACTGCCAGCATCGCCAACTTAATCAATTTTTTTGATTAGAAATAGATAAATTATAAATAAGAGATCAGTATTTGTAAGTATCAAACGGATTATATTTACGTACGGTTTCTTAATCTAGGAAATGGAAAAAAGTTGGCGACGCTGATAGAATATTAACTATCCTAATCTACCCTAACCTTGTATAAGTATTGTAATGAATAATAAGAAATCAATCATACCTACCTATATATGGATAAGATATAAAGATGCGTATTATATCGGAGCAGCTTGACGAGTGATTGGCGATTCGAATGCATTGGGATTGCGTTCTTACTCAGTTGAAACCTATGTTGTGCACCTTTTCATCAAAAGCGGAAGCAAGAGCAGGACTTTAGGAAAAGCCAGATGTTGCGTAGTCACCTTAACATTAATGTGTTTCTTAGTGTATGTATATTGAATTTGAAAGTATTTTCTCTGCCAATAATTGTAAGTAAAGACTTGAAAGTGTACATACACAGAATAACCATCTTATATATGTCTATGTAGCAAGACCAGAATCTGTTACTGATTGTTATTTATAAGGCAATGTGACCTTAACTTATTTGCGTTAATAAAAGGAATTTTACTAAACATATGATACAATCCTGCCATTTTAATATTTATTCATTTTTATTTTATATTAAACCCCTATTATTTTATATAGAGAGAAAGAGAATATATAATTTTCTTGGATAACGTCTAGAATACCTACCACTCAAGAATTTTATTTTGATGGTTATATAGGTGTTGCAAAACCATTAAAAACACAATTCTATAAAAACGAGCGCGGAAAGCAATATTTATAGTGATTATGGCATTTTTTCTAAAAAAAAATTCAGATTATTCAAATATACATATATATTTACTTATGCAGAAAGCTGTATTAAATCCCATTCCATATAACTATGTTCTCTTTACTATTTTCTTTTTAAAACGTTACTATTATTAATTTGAAATGATTAGTTCTTTGACAGTGACATTTATCTGTCAGTTACATACATTTGTGATATGAACTGTGTAACCAAGGAGTTGTGCTTGTTTAAAGCGTAGACTCCGGGATTTAAATTATAGATAATTTTATAAATTTATCCGTAAAATACATAAAAAAGTATTAATGCGAACCTGTAGAAAATTTAATTATAATAACATAAATCTCAAAAAAATTTAAAGGTATTTTCGAAGAAAAACTATTTTGAGCTTCAAGTAAAGTACCATTTCCAGTTATCTAATTTACGCCAAAATCTAATGGCTTCTTCCTATATTAGAATAAGGTAGAAATACAAGGTTTCAAATTTTTCTGAATGATAGTATTTGAGTTAGAGTGTTGTGTTTTAAATCATTTTTTAGATCATACCTGGTGAGTTTGAAAATATAGTTAAAATTAAATTACGAAACAGGGTAATTATGAAATAAGTTATTTAAGTAAAATAAAGTAGTATTTTAAAAAACTAATGAAATTACTGACAAAAACTAAGAAATTTCAGGAAAAATAATGAAAAATCTTAAGATTATAAGGGTAAAATAAATTTAAAATACAATGACATACTAATCGAAATAGAGGAAAAAAAAAATTTCCATTAATTTCCATTTAAAAAATCTGATGTGGCCAGCACATAGCCTCTCGTCATATATTTTACCTGGTTGTACGCATAAAACAAAAAATATTTTTAAATACAAATACATGTCTCACAAAACAATTCTCACATATATTTGCAAAATCTATGGGATATTAATATAAATTATGTACAATACATACATTTTCTTTATATTCAATATCCTGAAATTTTCTACTTTCCTTTTCTTTTTATTCGTCATTTTTTCGCAAATTCCTTTTGTATTCTTTTTTACGTATATTCTTTTGCGTTGTTGACTTTTTTTTATTTTCATAATCTTCATAATGATGTACAAATATTTTTGACAATGGCATACAAATATTTTTTACAGTGACATTTATGTGTCAATTACAAACATTTGAATTTCTTGCCTTGTAGTAGTTTGATCTGAGATTTTTTACATCAAATTATTTTATATGCATTTCTTTATCTCTAAATCTATAGAAGATGTAATAATGAATTTATATTTATCGAATAAAGAATTTAACGTTCTTTAATATAAGTATTTACATAAATTTTCGATAAATAATATTTAGATTTTTTTTCTTGTAACTACTTCCGGTTGTCCAATTGTTACCAAAACTTAATAAACTCTGCCCATTATTGTTAGATTGAGGAATCCGTAGTTAAAAATGTCTTAAATCTTATATTATTTGAGAAATCGTGGATCCAACATCCACACACACATACGTACATCATCGTAAAAATGTTATAATCGGATTCTAGGGACCTTACAACGTGCTTATTCACTAAAATCTGGATATGCGATTTTTAGCATGAATCCATTACCTCTCTTAGCGAGATGTAAAAATGTAACTGTTATATTTCGAAAAATTACCAATAGAAAAAGTATTTTCGTACGCCACTGGATAGACAAAAATATCTAACTTTTTTATTTGAAACATTTTTCTCTATTACTGATAGTTTAGAAGTAATTTCAAAATGATATTATCGACCAAATTCAGTTTTCTGTCATTTTCTAGTAACCTATTAGAATTTTTGTCAAAACTAAAAGCTTATCTGAGATGACCCCCCAAAGTCGTACCACATGTCCTATTTAACCGAAGTTATAGTTCCCGAGATCGCAATGGTGGAATTCGAAATCCGGATATCTGTATATCGGCAACTATTGTATGGAAGGTCGGACACATATATAAAACTTTGACTTTTCTATGTCCTATAAATGTGTTACACTTATTTAACATCTGTATAAAATTTATGCAATCACTCGAATTTCGGCAAATTGAATTCTGAATTACGTTCAAGTATTTTTTTAATTTGCAAGCTAAGAAGTCATAATTTTCACAAGTACATCCTTTATAATAGATAAAATATATTTTGGCAAAAAATAAGTAAATAAATATCTCCTTCCGTGCTTTAATTTTGTGGTAGGTATTTTAAAATCCAGTCATTTTCTCATTCAAAATCAATATATATTTGACAATACAATTATTTACATAAGAATGTTCACAAACATGTAAAAATTATTTAAAATATTTGATGATTGAACTTATTCCTTAACTTTTACAGTTATTCCTTATTAGTTTCAGAACCACTATTGTCATTTTTTTGTCCGTCATCACTTCCCGGTGTACTTGTTTTATTGCGATTTCGTAGCATCCCTGGTTGATATATTGCCATAGTTGGACGGTCTTTATTTCTAATTCGTCTCTGAGTTCGTGGATCAGATTTCTCACTTTTATTTTCTTTTTCATTGCATTTATCGGATTCAGTTGATCCTCTTGATTCCTCCCTCTCTTTTCTAGTTTCCTCATCTGGTTTAAAATCAATTTTATTTTCTTCTGTGTTTGTTTCTGATTTGGCTGTCTCTAATTCTGTAGTAGTAGTTTGTTCAGTTTTTGATTCTTGACGCTTAAATTCATTTTTTCTTTCCTCTCTTCGCTCACTATATTTTTTAACTTTTTTTTCGGTTCTCTCCTCTTCTTTTTTGCGAATTGAAATGTCTTCCTTTTTACTTCTGTATTCTGTCCTTCGTGGCTCTCTGTCAACTATATTTTGATTTCGTTGTCTAATTTTTGTCGGCGACTTTTTGTCAATAGATCTGTGAATATCTTTACTAGAAGAATATGTTCGTTTCTCGCCATATTCTTTCATACCTGATTTACCTACTCTACTTCTGTAGTCATCTGTTTTTCTGTCTTTTGTTTTTGGGCTTGATTCTGTTTTGTTTTCATCATTAGCGTCAAGAGAAGTGCTTGATGGTTTTGAGGACACATTTTTAGTATGACTAACATGTTCTATTTTCTTCCGTCCTCTTCGTTCTTCTTCTTTCAGTCTTTTTCTTTCAATTTCCCGCCGTTTCCTTTCTTCTCTCTTTTCTTCTTTAATCTTTTGTCTATCGATTCGTCTTTGTTTAATGAAATCTAGCAACGGTGTGTTTATAATTTTTTTGTCATCATCAACAGAAGGTTGAAAACAATATTCCGGTTTTTCTTCCGTTTCTTTTGATACTTGATTTAAAGATTCAACAAATTCTGTGTAAACTGGGTCGCTTTCAATTGTTCCACCCTTTGGATCGGTTCTTGTTTTATTGCGCTTTTTTGGTATTCTGGTAAACGGGGCAAATTCAACTACAGCCACATATTCATTGCCTTTAGAATCTAAGAAGACGTAATTATCAAATTTTTCTTTGAATATAAATATATCCGTAGAGTTCTTAAAATTAATGTAAGCTCTTGAAAATGCAAATTCGCCCAGAGACATATCGGCCCGAACAAAATACATATAATCATAATCTGGTAAAGGTGATACTTGATTTATGAAGGATTCTCTGTTCATAGACGGTGGTAATCTTCGAACAACTATTTTCGTGAATAATTTTTCTTTTCGTTCCTGTTTCGTGCCATCTACAGATGAATCTGAATTACAATCACTTGTGTCAGTTTCGGATAGCGCCATGGTAACCAATATTTGCAAGTAGTACAAAAACTTCAAAATGTCATTCACCTACTGAATATGTTTAATAACTTTCATCTATGACATTTTATCATTATTAGGTTATAAAACAAGATAAAATTCTGGCACATTATACAAGAATGCTAAAAGCTAACGCAAGAGAGCGAAATTAGCAGCAGGGATCCATTGTTGGTATTACTGTATAACTAATCGTACGTATATTAATATTTTGTTGTAAAAAGTTTCAAAATGTAATATTAATACAATTTTAAGACATAATAATTGCAAATATCTCTAATTTGTATTTTATACATTATAGATTTCATGTACATTTTCAACCGCTAATTTTCCTATTCCACGTAAGATGTCTATATAAGTAGGTCCGCAAAGTAAATATGGTACTGTACCTGTACCATAGTGACATTTTAATTACATTCAATTCCATTAAGCCATTCAGTAAAAATCTGATGTGACTAGCACATAACCTCTCGGTAGATATTTTACCTGGTTGTACGCATAAAACGAAAAATATTTATAAATACAAATACATATATTCATGTCTCACTACAAAATAATTCGCACGTATATTTGCAAAATCTATGAGATATTTTAATATAAATTATGTACAATACATACATTTTCTTTATATTCAATATCCTGAAATTTTCTTTTTCTACTTTCCTTTTCTTTTTCTTTATATTCGTCATTTTTTTGCAAATTTCTATATTCTTTTGCGTTGTTGACTTTTTTTATTTTCATAATCTTCGTAATGTACAAATATTTTTACAGTGGCATACAAATATTTTTGACAGTGACATTTATGTGTCAATTACAAACATTTGAATTTCTTGCCTTGTAGTAGTTTGATCTGAGATTTTTTACATCAAATTATTTTATATACATTTTTTTATCTCTAAATCTCTAGAAGATATAATAATGAATTTATATTTATCGAATAAAAACGTTCTTTAATATAAGTATTTACATAAATTTTCGATAAATAATATTTAGATGATTTTTTTCTTGTAACTACTATTTCCTGTTGTCCAATTGTTACCAAAACTTAATCAATTCTTCCCATTATAGTTAGATTGAGGAATCCGTAGTTAAAAATGTCTTGTCTTATAGTATTGGAGAAATCGTGAATCCAACATCCACACACACACATACGGACATCATTATTATATTCACTAAAATCTGGATATGTGATTTTTAGCATGAATACAATACCTCTCTTAGCGAGAGGTAAAAAGAGCTCGAATCAACGCCAGTAGTAAGTAGGCGAAATTACATTGGGTAAACTTGTCTCTTGTCTCTAATGTCACACAATCAGCGAATTCAAAACTATATCCTATGGTCTACAATACTGAATGGCTTAAATGGAACAAGATATATCTCAGATAAGAATATGAAAATATAAGTAAATTAATTTTGTTTAAATATTACTTAGTTCGCAAACTATAAGCGATTGAAATAATTAGGATGACGTAACATCTAAACAGTTTGATTGGTTACCTGATTTTAAAAGGAAGACCCGCGTGTCTCGTTCGTCCGCCCACCGAGAAACCATGAATGAACAAAATAAAAGTGTTTGCACTAAAATTCTTAGGTTATCTGGTTCTTCCAGAAAAAAAAATTAAAACAATTGGTGCAGAACCCCAGGCTTCATTATTATTATTATATCAAATTAAATTTTCATAAATATTTATTTAAGAAAACATAAAAGTACAAAGATTTTCTTTATTTTAAAGTATATATGTACTTTTTATATTCACGTTGTACATAATTTTATACAATCTTTAAAATCTCTAAGGTCAAAAAACACGTAGCTCATTTATGAAAATTTAATGAATTTCCGCAGTTCTTCTCTGGTATTTTAAATAAAGTTACCTTAAGGTATGAAATAATTTCAGCACGATCTTGTAAATTAAAAATTATAATTACTTCATTCTAATTAGAATTAAGCATTTATTTATAAAGACTTTAAAAGGTATATTTCACATTTTATTCCTTATATTTCGGTTTCGAGTGAAGTAATATGTTTTAAAAACTAAAAATAAATTGAGATCAAGTGAACAAATTTCCTTTTCCCAGACAATCCAACGGGAAAGTTCGGAAAGAAGGAAAAATGAAAAAATTATGCACGACAAATTTAATTAAGTATTCTAGAATTCTGATTTCCATTGCTGAGTGGGTAGATTGGCGTTTACCTGACTGGCGCGGTTCTAGAGCAGTCGCCACTGCAAACCAGACAACTCAAATTAAAATTATTGAAATCCTGAAAAGCTCCATTGTGCTTTTTATATAAAACTTTTAATTTATGACTTTTATTATTTATATGTCAACCATAATATATTATTTATAGATTTATTTTATTTAATTAACAGTTAGGCGTACGTTTTTATGCTGAAAATAACAAATTATTAAACTTTTTTAAAATGACAATTGCAATAGAAAAAAATCTGATGTGGCCAGCACATTACCTTCTATCTGTATTTCCAGTATTTTTTTAAACTATATCATTGAATGTGAAGTATAAAATGTAGTCAAACCGTATAGAGAATAAAATATTCTTTAATATTTATAATCGGCAGCCGGCGGCGGTTACCGTTAGCCTACTTAGCTCTAAAAATTAAGTAACTAAACCTAACGCACAAAAGTAACGCTTGGAAAATCGGGACCCTATCGATTACACCAGAATTTTGCTAATTCTGTTACGATTATATTGATGCTTCTGTAAATTACATTTAAAGTTTCATTTTTTACTCTGAAAATATTTAAATATTTCTACATTTTTACCTCTCGCTAAGAGAGATATTGAATTCATGCTAAAAATCTTATATCCAGATTTTAGTGAATAAGCACGTTTTAAGGTCCCTAGAATCCGATTATAACATTTTTACGATGATGTCCGTATGTGTGTGTGTTACTATAAGACAAGACAATAATGGGAAGAGTTGATTAAGTTTTGGTAACAATTGGACAACCGGAAGTAGTAGTTACAAGAAAAAAATCATCTAAATATTATTTATCGAAAATTTATGTAAATACTTATATTAAAGAACGTTAAATTCTTTATTCGATAAATATAAATTCATTATTATATCTTCTATAGATTTAGAGATAAAGAAATGCATATAAAATAATTTGATGTAAAAATTCTCAGATCAAACTACTTCAAGGCAAGAAATTCAAATGTTTGTAATTGACACATAAATGCCACTGTCAAAAATATTTGTATGCCACTGTCAAAAATATTTGTATGCCACTGTCAAAAATATTTGTACATCATTTTGAAAATAATGAAAATAAAAAAAAAGTCAACAACGCAAAAGAATATACGTAAAAAAGAATATAAAAAGAATTTGCGAAAAAATGACAAATATAAAGAAAAAGAAAAGGAAAGTAGAAAAAGAAAATTTTAGGATATTGAATATAAAGAAAACGAATGTATTGTACATAATTTATATTAAAATATCCCATAGATTTTGCAAATATATGTGAGAATTATTTTGTAGTGAGACATGAATACATGTATTTGAAATTAAAAATATTTTTCGTTTTATGCGTACATCCAGATAAAATATCTAGCGAGAGGTTATGTGTTGGCCACATCAGATTTTTTTTCTTGTAAAAATCCCTTACTGGTGACCCCATAATTTTGGTACTTCTGTTATGAATACATTAATACTTGGTTTATCCTCTTATTTTGTATTTGTATATGTTTAACAATCTAATTTTTATATATTTTTCTGTGCAGATTGTCAACATGTGAACGTCAAGGTCAACAACCCCAATGTCAAAAGAAAAATATTAAATATAAAATTGTAATAAATTGTTAATGTATATATTTTAAACATATTTGTAGTCGTATAATGCTAATAAACTTTAAAATATATTTAAAAATGTCTTATTTATTTTCTACCCTTGTAGACATGAATTATCTTTAGTTTTAATTTTTATAAAATACACTTCTCACGTGTATAGTTTCTATCAGATTTTTTAATTTAGGACGTATACCTTCTGGGAATTTAAACTCTGTAAATCGTGCATAGATCCTACTTTCGATATACCTATTGGGAATTGTAAGCCATTAAAAAAGAAGCATCCATGCACCAAATTTTAGATGAAATCGTGCATGGATGCTTCTTTTTTCTGCGTTTAAAAAAGTAGCATCTATGTACCATATTTTCTAAAAAATCGTGCATAGATGATACTATATTAAACGCAGAAAAATGTAGCATCTATGCACCATATTTTCTAAAAAAATCGTGCATAGATGCTACTTTCTAAACTTCTGGTAGTCTATATTTTAGGCGCAAAGAAATGTAATGGGCACCCTTTAGAAATCGTGCATGGATATTTTCTAAACTTATGGTTGTCTATATTTTAGGCGCAAAGAAATGTAATGGGCACTCTTTAGAAATCGTGCATGGATGCACGATACACTGTGTTTAAATTCTCAATAGGTATATTATACATGTACGATTCACTGACGGAGGGAAAAGTAGACTAATTATATTTTAATTTGTTTTATTAAAGGTAATTACATGAAATACAACAATGTATAATACAAATAAACAATAAATACAACTAAAATTTATACAAATATTATTTAAACATTTACACTTCTAATTTTCAGAACAAGGGTACGTATATTTATTTATAAATACAAATAAGCATAAAAACAATTTAAGCTATAAACATAATAAAGACAATAATGTATAAAGTCAGACTTTGCTCATGTAAGTAGAAAAATATTTTGATTGGAAATCTACAGTAATTTAATTTATTTAAATATTATTACTGTAATTGAAGCCGTCTCGGTGGTCGGACGGGTTGAGAAGCGGACAGCGTTCGTAGTGATCTTTACCGCTCGGCCCTGGGGTTCGTGGGTTCGATGCCATGGGTGTCCTTTCATCATTTTCACTTCCATCAAAAATCTGATGTGGCCAACACATAACCTCTCGCCAGATATTTTACCTAATTGTACGCATAAAACGAAAAATATTTTTAAATACAAATACATATATTCATGTCTCACTACAAAATAATTATTTTAATATAAATTATGTACAATACATACATTTTCTTTATATTCAATATCCTGAATATTTTTTCTACTTTCCTTTTCTTTTTCTTTTATTCGTCATTCTTTCGCAAATTCCTTTTATATTCTTTTGTAGGTATATTCTTTTGCGTTGTTGACTTTTTATTTATTTTCATAATCTTCATAATGATGTACGAATATTTTTGACAGTGGCATACGAATATTTTTGACAGTGACATTCACGTGACATTTATGTGTGAATTACAAACATTTGAATTTCTTGTCTTGAAGTAGTTTGATCTAAGAATTTTCTCATCAAATTAGTATATATGCATTTCTTTATCTCTAAATCTATAGAAGATATAATAATGAATTTATATTTATCGAATAAAGAATTTAACGTTCTTTAATATAAGTATTTACATAAATTTTCGATAAATAATATTTAGATGATTTTTTTCTTGTAACTACTACTTCCGGTTGTCCAATTGTTACCAAAACTGACTCGACTCTTCCCATTATTGTTAGTTTGAGGAATCTGTAGTTAAAAATGTCTTAAGTCTTATAGTATTTGAGTTATGGTGAATCCAACATCCACGCACACACACACACACACACACACACACACACACACACACACACACACACACACACACACACACACACATCCACACGCACACACATACGGACATCATCGTAAAAATGTTAAAATCGGATTCTAGGGACCTTAAAACGTGCTTATTCACTAAAATCTGGATATGCGATTTTTAGCATGAATACAATACTTCTCTTAGCGAGAGGTAAAAAGCAATGTATAAGAAAGTTATAAAATTATTAGCAGAAATGAATCACCCCCATTAAATCAATTGTAATCAGATTGTACAAACTGTAATACAATAAAGAATTTGTTAATAATACTACTGTAAATAATGAAACGAAATATATGTTAAAATTTCATTTAAGTATCAGTGTGTCGGTAAGTAATCGAACGGCGCCATGCGGCCATGCTATTCTCTTAGACCAGTGATTGCCAGTTTTCTTTCAATTAGTGTAGACGCGCAAACAAAAAAGGGTAATTTATAATACGTACCACATCAGGGGGGATTAATTTGCGTACATCTTCTGTTGTTCGAAGCTCATTTTTCTTCGGAATTAGAATGACGGCGATTTTCGCCTGTCGATTAATTAAATTAGCGTAGTTTTTGGTTAGCTTCCGACAAATTCTTTACGCGCGGGAAGTTTTCGCGATCGACGGAGGCGGCGGCGGCGACGGAACAAAGGCCGACGCCGGGTGCACAATGCGCGCAGACTGACGCTGACTGATGGTTCCCGCGCGCTCTGTGAAAAGAATGCTGCCGAAGAATAAGCAGATGGATGGATCGGTGATGCCTGATGGCTGTGGGTGCGTGCCCAACTTGGAGCGCTCTTGGGAATTGATTTGCAGTGCTAGCCACCGTAATGTAACTACCCTCCGTCCGGAATTATTACCAGAAAATAGAAAATGCTGCGTCACCAAATGCATCATTCTTTTATACTAACATATTCAAATCGTTCAAATATATATGTTACCGTAAAAGATATAGTGGGATGATGTGTACAGTGTCAGTAAATGTAGAAACTTGCCCGGAACTACTTTTTTCTTGCAATTCAACCAAACACAACAACGATAACCTCACCTACCGCACAAAAGTAATTCTTGGAAAACTCGGGGCGAGTTGTGCGCGTTACAATAGTCGAATTGCAGAAAACAATTGCGAATTTCTACATTTGCTGGGCAATGTGCACATCATCCTACTATGTGTTTTCGTTTCTCGGATACGGGACACCCCGATTATTTTCTTTATTATTGGAAATAGAAGAAAATCATTCAAATAAAAGTTGTAGTAGATAAAGGGGGACATTCGCTATGTATGAAAACCAAAACTGCTATCTGTCAATATGAATTATTTAGTGCATAATTTCTATTCTTGCTATTTTTAAAGACATATACAAATATTTATGTTCCGTTTTAATTTAGGTTCAATTTTTTTCATGCAAAGCCTACTGAAAATAACTATAAAAATAAAATATATAAAAAGATTACTTGGTTGAATTCAGAAAATAATACTCTATCGAATGAGCCTAAAAAATATATACCATCTCATTTAAAAAAATCTGATGTGGCCAGCACATTACCTTCCGTCAGTTCTATGTATTTTGTACTGGCTACTTTATGAAATTTAATTTCTTTGTAATTTTTTAACTCTATATCCATTTAATATGAAGTATAAAATTCAGTTGAATAGAGAACAAAATATTCTTTAATATTTATAACATTAAATGTGAAAAAATGATATTTAATATGGTTTTTTCAAGAAAAACTGTTAAAATCTTCAAATGAGGGTACTTCCGGTTGACCAATTGTAAACAAAATCTAATCAGCTCTTCATATGGATGTAAAGAAAAGGAATACGCAAAAATTATAATTTTTGGAAAGGTGGCATTGGAGTTACGCCATCCGAAAAAATCGTCACACATTCATACATACATCATCGTAAAAATAGTAAAATCGTATTTTAGGGATCCTAAAACGTACTTATTTATTATTATTTTTTGACCAAGTATCTACTACAACTTTTATTTGAATGATTTTCTAGTATTTCTAATAATAAAGAAAATAGTCAGGGTGTCCCGTATCCGAGAAACACCTGTATTGACCATGACTTGGTGTACCAATCTCCTTTGTCACCGATGTCGGTAATGATAATGACATATTTGTTCCGTGAGGGCGTTTACCAGACGTCACCTCACGGAACTTAATACTACAGTGGGAAGTGAACCATAGGGGCCACTTTTGTGCTATATAATAATTTAAAATTCGATTGTTTTTTGACATTTGATAAATGTTTTATTTATTTACTTACCTTATCTTAAAGATGTACCTATATAAAATGATATATAGGGTGCTAATAAACCGTAGCAAAAATTTAGGAAGACAAAGTAATGACCAAAATAAGGGAACAATATTTGCTAGTTATGTCTTTAGAATTTATTGACGGTTTATCAAATTTGCTATATAAAAGGCCGGTAAACGTCCAGTTGAATTTAAATTTATTAAATTTTCTACGGAACTCATTTTGTTAACAAATTTAAATTAACTATTTATTGTGTGTAAATAAATAAATAAATTTGGGTATCTGACAAGATTGTTGGCGTTAGAACTTTGGTTTTAAATTGTGCGTACACAGATTGGATGTACGTATAGACTATTATAAAACACTATCGGCGGAGCCCTAGAGTTTTCGCTAGTCCTATATACCAGGGATGGCGTACCCTTGGCACGCGTGCCGTTAATGGCACGCGACACAATATTTTGGGCACGTCACTGATCACAAAATTCATTATGATGCACTACGAAAAAAAGTGTGAAGTATGTATTATACGATGAGCGAACGCGAGTGATCCTTACGCTACGGAATGTTCGGGTGCGGTGCGCGGGCTGCGATTTGAAAAAATATACTGAAGAATTTATTTCTGTGATTGATTCTTCAATCAAGGAATTTTCAGCGTGATTTTCTCAGTTCAAAGAATTATCGGAAATACTCATGTTTATTATGTACCCTGATGTGACGTCATTTGATAAACTGAATTTGTCCCAATTCGATTGGTTGGAAATTGAAGAATTTGAAATGCAGCTGATTGATTTCCAGTCTACTTCAATATGGATTCAAAAATTTATTGAAACAAGGAAAAAGTTAGAATTAATTGAAACAGAAAGATTGACAAGTAATATAAGTGAAAATGTTAATAACAAAATTTTGGAAACATGGAATGCGTTACCAGAGACATTTAATTGTTTGAAGAAGCTGGCTCATGCTATTTTAACAATATTTTCATCAACCTATGCCTGCGAGTCAATATTTTCAGAGATGAATAACATTAAAGACTCGGTTAGAAACCGTTTCACAGATGACTCCAGTTCAGCATGCATTCTGCTAAAAGTAACATCTTACAACCCTAACATATGTTATTTGTCATCTAATCTGCAACAACAGAAGTCCACTAATTTTACTTTAATTTAAATAACGCGTATAATTGAAACATTGCAAAATGTTCCAATGTTTTGTAGTAAATAAAGAGTTTTGGGTTGATAGTATTTATTATTATTATTTTCCCAATATTCACGAAGTCAAAATTATTTGATGGCACGTCTATGGCCTCATTAAACATTTCTTTAGAAAAATGGCACGTTGATACGTAAAGGTTCGCCATCCCTGCTATATACTAAAGGAATGGAAAGAGCTGGATGTTGAAAAGTACAAAATATTATAGTAATTTCATTTATTTTTTGTGAAACAACAAACATTGTGTATTTATAATATTTTTAATATATCCTTCCTTTCTTATATTAATTAATTATACATATACAGTAAAAACTCAATAGAGGCACCTGACAAATAGCGGCAATCACAAAAGACATGGCCGGCGCGCAACCCTGCACCTGGTAAGTACTGTACTGAGGAATGCGGTGTTGAGCCCTGGCCGGACTAGGACTCGAACCTAGACCGAACCTGGACACCTGAGCTAGGGTTACGGCGGCGCCGATGAGGTAAAACAACTCAGTGATTGGAATAAACAAGCTTCGTTCTACTATACGCTGCGCCCTCGAACGTAAGCAGAATACAAACAGAACAGAACAGAATCCGAATCACTTTGTTTTGTGTGTAGTGATTAGCCCACAACATTAATCAACGAAAATTCATTAATTCTAATTCGTTTATTCTCACAGCAGCACCGAGGCGGGCACGAACGCAGGGCACTGCAGTCGCACCGCGACCTTCTTACATCGCCTAGCTTACATATGTACTCGTATACTTCTTTCAGACTTCAAATAAGTAATATTTGTTAAAGCGCATTTTCAATATTTACATTGTACCTACTTTTAAAGATTCCTGTACTAGCAATATTTCCTATCTTCCATTTTTAGCGAAAATGAATGTCTTTTTAAAATACAATTTAAGTCTTCCATAAACTTTAGCTAAAATCACATAGGAGGTATTGCCAGGTCACCCGCCATATTTATTTTATTCCCGGTATTCCACTGTATGCCAAGAAGGCATTTTCCAGATTTTCAGAGCATAATTGCTGAAATGAAAATTCCGTTTTATAATTTATTTGTTATACAAATAAACTTTACAGTTCCCAGTACCTAATTTAAGCGTTATACATATAGGTACCGTTAGTAATACAAAATTAGAAATCTTGGAATTATTTCTTATGAATAGGGCAGAGAAAAATACCAACAGGGTATGTAGAGGATGCAAAATGGACTAACTTTTACTGATAAAATCATATCAAGAAACGCACCGTTTTCGAGGTACATGCATAGGCGTAACTAAGGGAGGCCAGAGGGGGGCACCCCAAAATGTCCATGCCCCCCCCCCCCTAGGATAAATACATATTAGTGTAATTATTTTATATTTTAATTATTGATATAATATTGTGAATGGTGTGGAGTAAATTGATTAATTGCCAGAAAATTAAGTGAGTAGCACATAATTTAGTAATTTTCCGATGTGGAAAATTCTGATTAGGCAATAATTATATCGACAAATTATGCTCTTTTCTCAAAAATAAAATAAGTATTTTGTACTTTACATCCTAACCATATTTTTCTTAAAATCACTGAATTTAATCACTAGCTAAAGTATCCGGCGATGCCCCAGAGTTTTCAGAAAATTTCAAAACAATCCGCTTATAGGTATACTTATATATTCCGGAGAGTTCGAAAAGATTCTAATATGTTCCAAACAACAGAGCTCAAACTGCCCTTTATATACCTATTTAAAATTGCCAAAAATTTGTAGAATATTCTAGAATTTTCCGAAATATTCTAGAATTTAATGGAATATTTAACAATTTTATTCTAGAACAGTGATTTTCAAGCCAGATTTATGAATGCGTACATACGACAAAATGGGATTTCCTATTTACTTTGCATTTCGCACTCAAAGGGCCTGGCCCCCCTAGAAAAATTCTCTAGTTACGCCGATGGGTACATGCTCTTAAAGAAGTAATTATCTACCTTAATTTTTAGTAGGCTATAGCCTGTAGTTTCAGTTAGGTATTAATTTTGTTCATTTTAAATTTTAGTGTTGAATTCCAGATGTATTATGAATGAGCATACAGTTCGCGATTACGCGAACATGGTATTAATGTATTGCCGAGTGTATGGCAGCACAAGGAATTGAAATAAATAAAAATAAGCCAAATGATAGGTCACAGCCATCTCTTTAAGAGCCTTTTCCCTTTTTTTGGTAAATCTTAGTCTATTTTGCATCCCATACATTCCCTATAGGGCGCGAACAGCCACGTGACTCGAGCGGCCTTCAAGTGCTTGTAATCAGCTTATTTGTGTGCGCATGTCAATTTGACAAGATCAATGATTGACTTAATTTTTAACTGTTAAACTGTCATTATTTTAAAATTTTCATGCAGTAAAACATACAAAATTAAAAATAATAACTTCTTCACACTTCACTATTAAAATAAGTCAAAACATTGGTCTTGTCAAAGTGATATTGCTCTTGTCAAAGTGACATTCGCACACAAATCAGCTGCTTGAAGCACTTGAAGGTCGCTCGAGTCACGTGTCTGCTCGCGCCCTATAAATTTGTAACAGGTATTCATTAACTCCCTGTATATACTATTATTTACGAAAGATGACTATTCAAAGTCATTTGTTCGAAGAAAGAATACACATTACTTTATAGCAGTAGCTTAGCAACATTTTGTATTAGAAAGAGAAAGATGTTTTGACCTATGTTTATTTAAATTATGTGGTGTGATAGATATACGTAAATAGTGGCATTACTTTCTAACACACTATAAATAATAATGACATGTGTACAATTACAGATACTTAATTATCTAGTACACTGCCCTCTGTGCTAATATTTACCCAGTGGCGTTTACGTTTAAATAAAATTATTTTTCCTTAGTTTATAAGTTAAGTCTATGTTTTTGTATTTTGCAAAAACATAAGTGAAGAACATAAATCTTTCAGAAAGGCATTATTTAGAAGAAACATAATTTTCAAATGATGTACTCTTAGGTTTTCATTTAAAATTTGTCCATAAATATTTCATGTTGCACGTCTATGCGTACGAAATGTAATGCAGTTATCTGCAAGTAATATTTTATCAGACGGCTCACAAATGACCTTGAATAGTTATCTTTCGTGAATAAGTTTAATTTATACTCTATCCGTTTTAACTATAGAGTGGTGGGAAGAGAGGTGCAGTTTGCTTTTGATTTTTGATTGGATAATATATCGATATTATCCAAACAAACAACAACATCAAACTGCACCTATCTTCACAGCACTCTATAGTTAAAACGGATAGACCATAGGATGTTTTATTACTTAAAATAAAATAAATAAAATATGACAAAAAAATTTAAACTCTTACTACAGATATTAGAATTGCTGACGAATATAACTTATTTGAATTGTGAAAGAAGTACACTGTAACGGGTACATATACCCGGAGGACAAAATTAAACATCCACGATTTGTACACTAGATTTACTTCTTCACACACGCTGACGCCGTGCGCTCGTCATCGTCAACAAAGAGTACGGCGACCCAACACATACGAGACTTGGTAACAGAATCAATCAAACGAAGACATTGCGTACGAGTTTGTACGCACTCCGAACACACTGATTATACATCGTACTGTACTTACTTAACATGAGTTAGACACGGATAATCTGCACCTGTATATACAGCAAATAAAATGGCACTTGACATTCAGAAGTGTCCATTGAATATATTAATTGATAACTTGTATATATTACACTATTCAATAACAATAACCTAACCAGGCCTCGCGAAATATAAAGACATAACAAACTATAGGTAGTTATATAATAAAGATAAAATATAAAATCGTCTGGTACTAAAAACAGGACACACTGATATACAACGCGAATTGGTTTATTATGAACAGAATTGAATGTATGTTAGCTGCCAATATCCGAACGTGGACAGGACTACATAACATAACCTAACATCGCAACGCTTCCTACACAACACACGGACACTGACGTCCTGACGTGGCAGGTACTAGGGTGTAAGCGCACGCTACGTAACACAGAGGCTAAGCGCGAACTACACATTCCTTCCGACTGTTCTGTGTTCTGTAGCTGCAGGAGCTGGAGGTAAAGTTCCTGGCGTCGCTTCAGGCAGGTGATGGCACGAGAAGATGGACCTGCTGCTCCGGCCGAACAAGCCTGACATCTGAGCCCTGCACGGCTCTGAGTCAGGGATACCGGCCAAGGACAGATTCCGGACCTGCAATCAAAAGAAAATATTAACATTCATTCAAAGTAGTAGTCTTTATTTATAAACGTTTGTTCATGTCAAACTTTGTTTTATTGACTACGTTTATCTCGACGTTTGAAGCCGCTTGAATTTAGTAAATCCCTTTTCAATCTTCGAAATAAACGACCGAGACTAATATTTCAAGCCGCTTGAAAAATCAAGTCAAGCCTATGAAATAACAGGCTTGGACATACGAAGCGGCTTGACTTCTATCGAAATAAACAGTGAAGCTTCAAATAATGTAACTAAGCATGCGCACATCCGCAGTATGTTGCAGTGTTACTAAATTCATATCATTTGTTAGTTGTTTGCATTTTAGCTCATTTTATAATAGTCGCGACACAAAACTTAGTAAAATTGTCGAAAAGCGAAATATTTGGAGCGATGGAGAAATAAATGATTTTTTAATGTTTTTGAAAGAGAAGTCAAATAACAACTTGAGAATTTTTAGATTTTGGGGTTATATATCCAGGATGAAATTAGATCATATACCTCTCCCTGTCTGTCTGCATAATTGAGCATTTAACTATCTTTTTTAGTCGATACGAATTTAAAGAAGATTGAAAATAACTCAATCCTATTTTCTATCCGCTGAGATAAACCAATAGGATTTTTCAAGTCATAATCTACTTGAAGCCGCTTGAATTATAGAGAAAAACGTAGTCATTGTAAACCTAAAAAAATTTGATGTGGCCAACACATGATCTCCCGTCAATTCCATGTTTGAAATAGCAATGAGCTGTAAGTATAATATCGCTTCCAATTGATCGTTTGTAAACAAAATCTAGTTTGTTGTTCCAATAAATAGAAAAGTCTGTAATACCAAATTTTGGATTATATTTTGTAATGTTTTTTCTCGAAAATCTGTTAAGAGCTCCAAATTAAGTACCACTTCCGGTTTATCATATAGGTATAATCAAAATCTAACGTTATTTCAAATTATACACGAGTTTTAAATACCAAATTTGAGAAGCTTTGGATCGTGTTTTAATATATTTTTCAAAAAAATCTGTTTTTAGCTTTCTGTAAAGTAGTATATCAATTTTAGAAAACATCTAGTATGCCGTTCTCATTAATATAACAGTCTTAAATACCAAATTTCAAAGTTTTGGATTGTATCAATTTATTTTTCACGAAAATCTGTTCAGAGCTGCAAATAAAGTATCACTTCCGGTTTATCAATTTTAGCTAAAATCTAATATGTTGCTTCCCTTTATATAAAAGTCTTAAATACTAAATTTGAGAAGTTTTGGAATATATCATGATATATTTTTCACAAAAATCTGTTTAGAGCTTCAAATAAAATAACACTTCCGTTTTATCAATTTTATCCAAAATCTAATACGTTGCTTCCCTTTATATAAAAGTTTTAAATACTAAATTTAACAAGTTTTATTTTCACGAAAATCTGTTCAGAGCTAGGTACAAGTAAAGTATCACTTCTGGTTTATTAATTTTAGCCAAAATCTAATATATGTTGTTCTTGATATAAAAGTCTTAAATACTAAAATTTAAAAGTTTTGGATTATATTTTAATATAATTTTTTATTCAAAATTGTTATAGCAGACATCATCGTAAAAATAGTAAAAACCCGAATTCGTACTTATTAATTGAAACTAACCATCGAATTTTTGGACCTATAACATTACCTCCCTTACCTATGGTATTACAGGAGGTAAAAATTCAAAAATAAGCGTTTTTAAACTAATTTTCATAAATAAATACATTCTTAAAATATAAATTTGGGCCTTATTAACCTATAGTAGTACAATAAACCAATGAAGAAAAAAAACATTTTGAGAAAAATCAACAAGTAACAATACTCTTTTACATAGGGGCTAGATGTAGATATACCTTTGGCATAATTTTAACCTAAACTGTTCTATCTGGGCATACAATTTTTTTAAGGAGCCTCAAGAGCCTCCCCCCCCCCTCGTGGGACTATTTGAAGAACATTGTGAATTAGAGCTATGACAAAACCATGTATTTGTATTGGGCCTTATTTGCCCCAGGATAGTAGGGTAAATAAAGATTATGTTACTTTTTTCAATCAATAAAAATGATCTTGTATCACAAATTATAAGGTTCAAAGAATTAAAGCGCAAACAAAATTAATTTTAAAAAATTAAAATAAAATAATAATTGTTTGTCGAAAGTTTTTATAAAATGGAATATATGTACGTAACAACTACCCAAAACAAACTCAAAGCTACGACAATTGGGCAGTGCAAATGAGATGGCGCGTCTGAAATACTTTTATATTATTGTTATCACTGGTGCAATTAATATAGATATGATTTTCGGCATATGGTCCTTAATACACCCTGGGCCTTATTTGCCGAGGTACCTTATTTCATTTAGGGCCATTAACATTCTAACAGGAGTTTGCAAATTTAGCCTTTAGGCTCGGTAAACTGTCTGTTATCATAACTCTTTAACATTAAATTAAGGAATATGAAGTTTCATTAGCTTTAGTTTTATTGTATTTGAGAAACTCGTAAATACATAAAATTATTTTAGGGGTCTTTAAAAAGTGCTTAATTAAAATCTTAATACGGGGTCTCGTGGCCGCGTACCTAAGCGTCAGGTCTCGAATCTGGGCAACCGGGTTCGATCCCGACCGACGCCAAATATTTAGAATTTTAAATGGCACAAAATTAACCCGTGTGGTGCACTCTCCACGCCAGCAATGAGTGCCCGTGAGGTGACGCCTGGTAAGCGCCCGCACGGTGCAAATATTTTTATCATTACCGAAATCTGTGTACAAAGCAGATTGGCACACCCAGCAATGGGTAATAAACCGTGACGATATATATATTTATTTATTTATTTATTTAATATGCGATTTTTAGTGTTTCCTACACCATTATTATCTGAAGTGATAAGAGATTAAAAGGTCTTAAAGGTAAGTTTTAGAAAAAATTGTTAAACGTCAAATCGTGTACTACAATTTCTTTTCTCCCTTCTACCATCAACTAAGGTCCGATAAGAACATTCAGAGCTTTAGTGGAGAAACAGCTATCCACCCCATCTCGTATTAAGGAGTGGGTACTCAACTCGCTACACTACGCTGTATGATGTGTAAATTGGTGGCAGCAGCAGTCTTGCGGTTGAAGCGCGATTCAGTAGTGAGTGAATTTCATTTGTGCCCGCGGAAGAGTAGAAATATATGATGGTGCTTAATTCTTTAACCAAGCATTAAATTCGGGACAGGCTGTGTGATGTCGGACAAAGACCGTTACATTTTTAATCTCGGTAGTAGCGTTGGTTTTTTGTGTGACGTGTGTTCACCGCCGCTTTAGGAACAGTTTGGCCATTTGCCCGCAGCTTACTGGGAAAGCTTTCACTTGGCTGCGCCCCGCCGTCCCCCCTCGCCTCGACGCCACTGGCGCCGGCGTCCTGGCGCCGCGTGGTCAGGCCCGCCAACCGTCCTTACTTTTTACTACTGTTCGTTTCGACAAAAGAAAGAAAAACTACCCATTATTGCCTACAGTTATCTTAAGAAGCCACAATAAAACTGTCGTTTAAAAAGTAAGACCGGCATTAATACGGATGGCGCTGTTTCAATTTATGTGAACTTTGAATTAAGGTACGGCACAGCCGGAACGCGCGCGTGGCAATAAAAGGCCCACGGAACTTTCATATAAGCTCCTGTTCGATGTTCGATCACATACATAAACTATGTTACTTTGACAAGTAGTAAGTGAAACCAGTTCAGTGACAACCAGAACAACATTCATTAACCCTTTAGTACTCGACAGTACTTTAAAGTCCATTTTATACTTTATTGTATTTGTTTGGTACTACAAAGTTTCTTGCCTATTTCAGCCCATTGGTATACATGTATATGGTATGACTAGCGAATGAAAGTTGACGTTTAAATTATTTTATAGATGTGGTTTCTTTTGAAACCCTAGAGAAGAATAGAATTGTACGAATAGGGGATTACACCATTTTTTTTTTATAATTTCATCTGAATCTATATGTGAAACTAATACTGTCTGTGAAAATCCGATGAAAAAAATCCTATTAATAAGCGAGTTTGTCTTCCGAAATTTGAAAATATAGATGTGACGTCAGGTATATAAGTTTTTATATCAAACTATTTTCTTCGTGGACCTAAATGTTCTTGAAATATATTCTATTTCTAAATTATATTTATAAAAAATAAATGAATATTATTATACTGTACAAGTCGACATGATTTATAATTGGAAATGTATTTAAATTATTAAGTTTCATGCAAAATATTTATATTTAAATAACAACTTTTTGAGAATTGCACTACTGGATTGATAGCCACGCCTCCGCTATTTGAATTTCTTCACTTCCATTGGTAGTAGGCTCCGCCCCTAACTCGGTATTCGTTATATATTTATAGGTGGTCTTTGAGTCGCCAATTAAAATAATATATATGGATTTCATATGAGTGACGAGCTGCTAAAACAAAAACCCCCTTATTTCCGAAGTATTTCAATTATATCATTTTATTTCTTTATTAACATTCATTATTGCGCTTATATTTTCACAATTTTTTACTAATTTCTCTTAATTCGATTGAGCTGTAATCCCCTATTATTCAAGTATGAGATTTTTGCATGAACCCATTTAAATACTGGACTAGGAAAGCACAGAAACACATTACAATGTCTGGCTGAAAATAGATGGCCAACTAGGGTAACTGAATATCAAAACATAGGTGTGTTTAATAGTATATTAAAGAACGTGTTTTATAAGACATGTTTTTTTCGCACGCGTCAAAATTTAGAAAACGAGCGTAAGTGAGTTTTCTAATTGACAAGTGCGAAAGAAAGTCTTATAAAATGAGTTCTTTATACTATTTTTTATATTTTGCGCCTTCTACAATAACATTTACTTACTCAATTTGTGATTATATTTGTAACCATTTGTACATTTTCATGTAAATAATCTTCCCTAAATAAAAAAAAATAATAATAATTTCGACATTATATTATTAAAATGAATTGTCAATTAACTAAAAATAAAATAGGTAAGAATGGGTTAAAGAAACGTCATCTAGTACCAACCGACTAAAACAAAAAATTGCGTATCGAAATGAAGGTCATTACGATACGCAATTGCGTTCATTATGAACGCAAAATATAAAAAATATTTTAAACATTTTCGTTTATGTTGAATATAACAAAATATTTTGATCTTTAAACTATTTAGTTTAGCAATTCTATGAAATAGGATTATTTTTAATTTCCTCTAACAGTAATTCCGACTCGAGGGTTGCTTACACCTGAGACGAACGAACTGAAATTTACGATACTAAATTTTTTAAATACATCCCCGAATCCTGTTGCTAAGGTCATTTTAAATGCCTCCTGGTATTGTGTACAATTCTAATCTTCTGTAACGGAATACATAAGGGTCAGCTTCCTTTCAAATCAAATATAGGAAAATGTTTTCAAAAGAAACCACATCTATTAAATAATTTAAACGTCAACTTTCATTCGCTAGTCATACCATACCATGATCAAAGCGTTGAAAGTATTGAACGCAATCTAGGTTGGATTATGCCAATTATAGTGGCAATTGTTTTTGCTAGTTGAACTAGATAGCAAGTGCATTGTCAAGGTAGACTTTTCATTCCATTATTTATATTGTTGCAACATAAACGATGATCAAATAATTATATATTTGCCGCTCCATGTTAAATGAACAATACTTATTATTTGTGTATATTTCACAATTATTTTTTCTTTCTTTTAATATTCGTTGCATGAGAATGATAAAACAAAAATTTAGATTCGTTCGTAGGTTCACCCCTCACTTTCATGTGTGTGAGTTAATTAAATTTCTGATCTACTTTTCTCCTCGATTTAATGCGGTAATCTTCGTCAAGTGCGTTCAACAATGAACACACACTTTGTGTGTTTAAAACTGTTACTTATTTACGTTCACAAGTTCGTGACGCACCGCGATTTGCGTGGATTAAGCTCAAACAGCGACAGGTACGAGTAATC
Organism: Harpalus rubripes; assembly: GCA_963082715.1. NCBI lineage: Eukaryota > Metazoa > Arthropoda > Insecta > Coleoptera > Carabidae > Harpalus > Harpalus rubripes. Next base: position 10,634,168 of record OY720449.1, on the reverse strand, counting down.
CGCAGATGCCCTTGTACCACAATCGCATAGCACACAGCAGTGTTAGCGGATAGTTCGCTGACGCTCATCTACTTTGGTTGCTTCTACTTCGACCACTTTTGTCAGTTTGGTAAACGATAATTGTCGACTCTTAATAATTTCACCAAAAATCAATAAAACAGGAATACAAGTATTTCTTGTTCCCATACTTTACATAGTACTCGTGTATCACTTCTTCGGGACTCAAAACTGTTGTGGAGAGGACAGATGGCCATAGAAGTCACTTGTGATAATCTTATGTCCCGGTAGTAGCGATATAATCCCGACTTCTTTTTATTTATATAGGTCAAAAATAAATTGAGGAGAATATGCTTTTACTTCGGCCAATAAAGCGATTTCAAAATGTTTTGATAATTGGTTCCTACCACGGTGTAGTATCTATAGGAGAATGCACGACGTACCCCAATGCATTACGAAGAATGGCTAACTAACTGGGCTAGTTCATACAGTGTGGTGCTAGATGTCAGATTTTGTTGCGACCCGGTTTTTACACAAAATATTAAATTATTCATATATAACGCATAATATTCTTTATTTCCAATACATTACCTTTTATCTTTTGTCAGTTCTATGTATTTTGTACAAATTTCATACAGAAGGTTTCTATATTTCCAGTAAAATTATAAAACAAACATATGTCAAATGCACTTGACACTGACATCTTTCAATTAGAATTTTGTTAATCTTAGTACCTGTTTCTATACTCTGTTCCATTTAAGCCATTCAGTAGATGGAGCTGGCAATAGCGCAAACTTGAAGTAGCCAAAATTACATTGAGTAAACTTGTCTCTTGTCTCCAATGTCAGCTAATCAGAGATGTCAAAACTATTCCCTATGCTCTGCAATACTGAATGGCTTACATGGAACAAGGTATATGCACATTTTGGCACCTTAATAAGGCTAATTTCTCTTTATTTGATCCATACCCTGTTGTGCATCCTGTAGCAAAACATTTTCAATTTAAACGGAAACTCATTTTAATCTGTATAACTACAACCGGCACACCACTGTCAAACACCTATCAAATGGTAAAAGGTCGCGTTAGCACCATTTTGTTTCCCAGTTACTTAGCCATGTCAACGCATCTCGTGCTCTCACCTATAGGCCACCAGCAGATATGTGACTCGGACGTCCTTGACGTGCTTGGAATTAGCTGATTTGTGTGTGCATGTCATTTTGACAACAACAATGTCACTGACAAAACCAATGTTTTTACTTATTTTGATTTTGAACTGTTAATATATTATTATTGTACAATTTTCAGATAGTAAAACATGAAATTTAAAATAACTTCTCAACAGTTCAAAATTAAAATAAGTCACAACATTGGTATTGTCCAAGTGACATTGTTCTTGTCAAAATGACAAGTGCACACAAATCAGCTGATTCCAAGCACGTCAAGGACGCCCGAGTCACGTGTATGCTCGCGCCCTATAGATACTATATTTTGAATATTAATAAAATAATATAACGAGAATGAGAATAAATTGAAAATAATTTGACAGTTATTTCGAAAACTTGTTGCCAGGCAATAATCACAAACGGGCTTGAGTGGCTATTGCCAAATGGCAACAAGTTTGAGAAAAATCTGCAAAATTATTTTCTAATTTATCGAACTCTCGAATTATATTTAATTAAATTATTTTTTGATCCACACGTCTCAAACAACGGAATCAGGCTGTCATGCTATTGTAATGCTATCTACTGTCGCAGTTGATAAGTCTATTTTGACAACTAGAACACACTTTGACAATGCAAAATAAATAATCAAAAGATATAATAAATTTTTAAGTGGTTTCTATAATTTTTTAGTTTATTTCATTTCATTTTACTTATGTGTTGATTACTATATGACATATGTCAACAAAAACAAAAGCTACAGAGATTATTCCCGGGAATAGAACTTTAGTCAGTATAGTAATGACAGGATTGGTTTAAACGTAGATACATGACACAAAATGAAATATTTCAGCTATATAAGAGCTGAAATTAAAAGAGCAGCGCCCTTATACGAATAAGAAGATGAAAATGTCGAAGCCAAGAATAATTTCACTGCCTTGATCTACCTCCTCCATTCAATATAAACACAGATCAAATATACCCTGGGTTTGTTACAAATAGCTGCGTCAACGATACACAATCATTTTGCGTACGTCTGCTTCCTGGAAGCTGCCATCTTCGGAGGTCAGCCTGTCATCGCAAGCCCGTGAATCGATTAAGATAATGCGAGGAGCAGAAAGAATTCCCAAGCACCGCCGTGTTTATCAGCGTGGGAACATGAGCTGCTGGCCGGTGATAACGACGTAGTGACAAGTTATTTCTGTACAACAGACACGTGTGAATATGGATTTGTTACGCGCCACGCACAAAATGACGGACCACAAAAAATAAATCTGATACGGTTCGTCGTTCGAACAATTCGAAGAGCTTTTCACTTCATTCTTTATATATATGCAGATATTGTACAATAACGTATGTTCCATAAGTTTTGGTAGAAATTTCAACAATTTTTCAAATAAATAATCTGGTGTGGCCAACACAATACCTCCTGCCATTTACAGCCCGAGTCACAAAAAACATTAAGTTAATTCTTATTTTGGATTAGCGAATTTTACTCTAATTTTGACAGTTTATTTCTTAAAATATAGTCTAATCTAATTCAAGTAACTACCTTAATTAAATCCCAATTACAGAGTGGGTTCACATTCACACACATCCATGCCTTAGTTGGATTCGAAACCAGAGCCCCGAGGGCACTCGTGACATGAGGCGTTGCTCTAACCATTGAGCCACCGGAGCTATAATGAAATGAAGATTAAATTTTAAATACCGGGATAGAATAGAATTCACTAATCTAAAAATGAGCTTAAACATTTCTGTGAATCGCTAATTTTTATTAATCTAAATACATACCTACATATTTACTTATGCTGGAAACTGTATTGAAGTCCTATTCTATTGTTCTATTTACTTTTTTCTTTTTAAAACGTTAATTTATCTATAAAATATATAGAAAAAGTATTAGTGCAAATCTGTAGAAAATTTAATAATCTTTAATTTTTATAATAACATTAATCTCGAAAAAATAACATTTAAAGGTATTTTTCGAAGAAAAACTATTTTGAGCTTCTAGTAAAGTGCCATTTCCGGTTATCCAATTGTCACCAAAATCAAATGGGCTCTTTCCATTACAGAAAAAGTTGGAAATACTAAGTTTCAAAATTTTCTGAATGATAGTATTTGAGTTAGAGTGAAGGATCCACACACACATAGACACAGACATCATCGTGAAAATGTTAAAATTGGATTCTAGGGACCTTAAAACGTGGTCATTTACCAAAATCTCGATATGCGAATTTTAGCACGATCCCTACACTCCCTTACCAAGGGTAGCTGGAGGTAAAAAAGCATTTACTTAAAGTTTTGTAATACTTTATAATGAACTTAAATAAAAAGGCTCTCAAAATTTAATACCTTCAAAGAAGAAATTTTTTGGATTATAACTCACTGAAAGATGCAGTTTTACGTTATTCTACAGATTCAATTCCAAACAAGTTTTTCAAATGCATAGAAATGTTTGTCACCGCCGAAATTTGGTCAAGTCGAAAACTGTTCGTATTTATTAACATCTTGTATATAATGCAGATACATTTACGTAACAAAATGGATCACAAAATAATGGGAAAAAGAAAAATGATACAACTAGAGGTATTTAAATTTCATTTTCTTTGCAAAATCCCAGCTTTCATGTTAGGTTTAACTCATTTCATAATATGTATTAAAAAATGTATAAAGAGAGAAATGGATAAAAGTTCTCATAGATAATTTGTTTTATTTTGATTCGTTCCATTCTAGCGATCGTTATTTTTTACTTGAAAGTATTTTATGCTGAGTAAACCATTATATCCGAAGTTTTGCATAAAATAAAACGGGAGGATGGATGATACTGCTAATCTAACGTAGGTATCAATAAACGTCAAGAATATATTAAGAAGAGGAGATTCCATGCGGCGATTATGATGAAAACGATTTGGAACAGTTAGTGGAAAACAGTCGCGTATGCGTCCGTCTGCTACTCGTCGTGGAAATGTCAAAGTTCCATGAGCGATGGCTAAGGCACAGTATGTTGCCATCACCGTCGAGACAACTTCGATATATTTCAATCTACGCATGTATCTTCCATCCCAATATATCAATTTACCGTCTTCCCACCAGCAGAGCATTTTATATCGCCCCACATTAATCTCGGCAGCTCGCAGGAGTAGGAGTAGTCGAAGTGCCGAGCGCGTTCCGGATGTCCTTGCTACTTTGCAAACTTTTCACCACTCGGTATAACTTACATTATGGAAATTGCTGCGTCCGTATACACTTAAAATCATCTATACGTAATAAAAGTCTAATTTATGTGTTTCAAAATAAACGGGTCCTTTCGACTCGAGACGAAGTGAGCGCTCTCAGAGTCAGAGTCGGTCCAAGAAAAGAACTAAGCAAGAAAAATCAGTATTTTTACCTCCCGCTACCCTTGGTAAGAGATGTATAGGGATCGTGCTAAAAATCACATATCGAGTTTTTGGTAAATGAGCACGTTTTAAGGTCTCTAGAATCCAATTTTAACATTTTCACGATGATGTCTGTGTGTATGTGTGGAACCTCCACTCTAACTCAAATATCATTCAGAAAATTTTGAAACCTTGTATTTCAAACTTTTTCTGTAATGGAAAGAGCCCATTAGATTTTGGTGAAAATCGGATAACCGGAAATGACACTTTACTAGAAACTCAAAATGGTTTTTCTTCGAAAAATACCTTTAATTGTTATTTTTTCGAAATTAATGTTATTATAAAAATAAAGACAATTAATTTTTTTATATATTTGCATTAATACTTTTTCTATAGATTTTATGGATAAATTTATAAAATTATCTATAATTTAAATCCCAGAACCTACGCTTTAAACAAACAAAACGCAGTTATTTAAAGGCATGTAACTGACAGATAAATGTCACCATCAAAGAACTAATCATTTCAAAATAATATTAGTAACGTTTTAAAAAGGAAAAAGTAAATAGAACAATAGAAAAGGAATACAATACAGTTTCCAGCATAAGTAAATATGTAGGTATGTATTTAGATTAATAAAAATTACCGATTCTCAAAAATGTTTAAGCTAATCCTCATTTTTGGATTACTGAATTTTATTCTATCTCGGTATTTAAAATTTAATCTTCATCGATGGCTCAATGGTTAGAGCAACGCTTCATGTCACGAGTGCCTTCGGGGCTCTAACTAAGGCATGGATGTGTGTGAATGTGTATTGGGATTTAAGTCTGTTGAGGGGTTTAAAAAAGGTAGTTACTATATTTTAAGAAATAAACTGTCAAAATTAGAGTAAAATTCGCTAATCCAAAAATAAGGATTAACTTAATCTTTTTGTAACTGGCGGGAGGTATTGTGTTGGCCACACCAGATTTTTTTCTCTACAATCGTGCGATAAATACGTGTTCACAATATCAACATGAGTAAGCGTAAAAGCCTACGAAAGCAATTGTCATGATCGCTTGAAAATACAATGGATAGCCGCCAAAGTAGTAGATGATTTACCAAAATTTTGGAATACATTTTGTAAGTTTTATTATTCTTGTGGAAGATTGCAACATACGCGGAAAATTTCTGAAACTTCCCGCACTTGTTTCAAAAATAAGTATTACACGTTGACAGTGGCATTTTATTCACTGAAATCCTGTACTTTAATTAGGTGGATAAACAAAAGTTTCTTTCATCTCTAGTAAATTTTCATTAAAATAAATGTAACAGTATCTGATAACAGGTTTGACCTTATACCTAAAAAGCAATAGGCGATTTCGGGCGACATACCCGTTCACTTCTTAGGATCAGTTACGGTCACTTGCGGTATGCTATGGTCAGTGGTGGCGCCAAAAATCAATGGTTCACTTGTTGACACCGTGCTTGGAGGTTATGTATATTCTGCGACATTTAATACTGTCAAAAATTGTATCTGACAATTAAAATGCATTAACGGAGAAAGATAGTTTTTTCCATATTTGTCCAAAAAAAAGTCAACGAAAATAATGTCACTTTGTTTGACATAAGACCACGACTCCGACTGTTTTGACTTTTGACATTTCAAAAAAATACATGATAAAAAGAGATAGAAATAGTGAACAGAGAGCTGACCCGACTAGCAAACCCGTTCAGCTGTGAGCACTGATCCAAGCATACCGGGTATGTTGTTCCTAGCGCCCGAATGTGTGAACGCACCTGAACGGAACATACCGCAAGTGAATGGTTGTCGCCCGAAATCGCCTAATGAGTTTTTGCAAAATGTGTTCTAAATTATTTAATGAATTTTCCAAAATCGCTTCTTAGTCACCGTGATCACTGGATTTATTTTGCTTTCTCGCGTGTTTTTTTGTTGTATTTATAGTTACAAACAAAAATTTTTGTATTATTTTGACAAAAGACAGCTATTGTAGGAGGCCGAAAACAAGAAAAGATGCAAAAGAAAATTGCAGTTTAGCATCTAAGGCGTTAAATAAATATATTTACTTATTTTTAACGCCTCACAGCCGTATACATAGTAATTCTGACGTGATTTAAACCAGATCTATCTTAGGTCTAAGGTTTATCCTTATTCATAGTAACGGTTGACTTAGACCTAGTTTAAACCTAGTCTAAAATTTAGACCGAGCGTACCCCTAGTTTACACTAGGTCTAAAGTCCTGTCATTGTAACGAAAAATAGTGTGCTTTAAAAAAAATACATTCATATGACAGAAATTTTTTATTAATTGTCAAATTGACAAGTTTAATATTAAATGAATAAAATTTGAGGATATTCAAGATATTTGTGCAACATATATGATGTAGAAGGTACTTTTATCATATCTGCAAATTTAATATAAATGAAATATGTATTTAATTTTAGAAAATATAATGAGAGACAGAGATTCAGATGAAGATAATACTGAATTAAATAATGATATATGTAACGAAGCATATTTAGACAAAATCCCAATATATTTTTATATAAAAATTAACGTGTTAGACAAATTTGGAGTATAAATAAATGATTTTTAGTTAATTTCACATGTTTCCTGTAAATTGCAACCATTTTCATACCCTAATAAAAGTTCTGATATATTGTCAAAACCAGCACCGCCGTTAGCCTCGATCAATTTTATTTTTTAAATATTCATATTTTAATTAATAATTTTTTTTCTTCCCCTCATGTATACTCGTACATATGAATACACGCTTCTATAAACCTATTGTTGTGCCACATACTATTCTTATTTTAGATAATATTATGTATTAATTTTTACACTGACAACTAAATGACATTTGAAAATATTCGAATATTTATGTCTGAATCTTATTTCATATTCATCACAGACCATGTCCAGATGGATATAAGGACAAAACTCGGACTACGTAGACTAGTTTTAAACTGGGTCTAAAATTTACTAGGAATAAGTCCAGAGTGGTCTAAGTTAGACCTAGTTTAAACCTAGTCTACTTAGACCTTGTTTAAACCAGGTCTATCTCAATTACTATAAATACGGCTGTTTTAGTTTTTTGCCCTGATGAAGCTGTAAGAGACAGCGAAACGTTGGCCTTAGACTAAATAATAAAAGTTTGGACTGCAACCCTGCTTATTATTTCATCCTATTTTTGGTAGTGTTCTGCCCCGAAATTTCGCATTTCTGTGGCCCGGTCCTGAGTATAAGTTAGATCGGTGCTGGCAAGTCGTTTGTCCGCGCCGAGACATCTCAATTCGTAACATTCTACGGGATTCAATGAAAAGGAAACGACTAACCTTCGCGCAGTGAAAAGAACACATACTAATAAAGCAATAACTGGCTGCATAGGGAGACGCGTTTTATGTCAAGTGCGGGGGATAAAATCGATTCTCCCGCTGTATCGGTGCAGACGCTGCCACCGCGATGCTATTGCATTATATTCCCCTGCTATTTGCATGTCTAGAACAGCCATAACCCGTACATGTCGTATTACATTTCAGATTTCATTCCCTTGAGCGCTTCACCGACGACGAGGTCGCCTTCTACACTTCTACAACTCCAGATCGCCAACAAACTTATTTATTTGCCACAGATTCAGCACATCATTTATTATAACTAATTTTCACACACAATTTCAGACGCTTCTGGTTTTACTGATATCGCAAAATTTCACATCAATATTTTACTACAAGTAATTCTTGCAGCTTCCAGAAAACATAACATTTTCGGGATTACATTCATATTAAAGAGCTGGAACTCTGCTTGATCTGATTGAATTTATATTATTATTATTATTGTGTCAAAAAAATTCTGGAAGTCAATCAGTGAGAGGTTTTTTTTCTTGTGCCTTCTTCAAGAGGTGAAAATATTTATATTCTGAAATTTCTTTTTGTGGGCCTGTCTGACACCACATACACCGACTTCCATACCAACGTGAAAAGTTCGCAGTGATGGCGATGACGACATTTTCGCATTCATTGCGGTACCGAAATTTGCATGTTTATCCACAGAAAAGGAATCACGTTTGTGGTAGGATGCGACAATTTATTCCACATCAGACATGACGAGGCAATTTAATAGGAGATTCCACATTTTTTTTAGAATTTCATCAGAAAGTATAAGTAAAACTAAGACTATTGGTGAAAATCCGGTGAAAAAATTCCTATTAATAAGCGAGTTATGGTCCCCCGAAATTTAAAAATGTAGATGTGACGTCACGAATATAAGTTTTTATATAAAACTATTTCTTCGTGGATCTAAAATGTTCTTGAAATGTATTCTATTTTTAAATTATATTTATAAAAAACAAATCATTATTGTAACACTGTACAAGTCTTCATGCTTTATAATTGCAAGTGTATCAAAATTATTAAGTTTAATGCAAGAAATTTATATTCACATAAAAACTGTTTGAGAATTACTGGACACAGCCACGTGTCCGCTATTTGAATTTGTCTACTTCCATTGGTAGTAGACTCCACCCCCTAACTCGGTATTCGTTATATATTTATAGGTGGTCTTTCAGTTGCCAATCAAAATAATTTGTATGGATTTCATTTGAGTGACGAGCTGCTAAAACAAGAACCCCCTTATTTCCGAAGTATTTCAATTATATCATTTGATTTCTTTATTAATATTCATTATTAACCATAGACTTTCACTATTTTTTACTAATTTCTTTAATTCGATTGAGCTGTAATCCCATAATGATTGTTTTAGACATCTTCACGTGTAGGTTGGGAATAATTTTGTGATTTGCATTGTATAAATGTTTAGGTTCCAAATCGTTTTATTTTGTAAAACAAGTCAGTTGCAATTATAAATGGATGTTTTGGGGGGACATCCGCCTATCATCAACACAAGTTAAATTGACATTATATTATAAAGTTTACTTAATTTGACATTATTTTCGTATATATACGTTTCAGAACGATGGAACAAAAATAATTAAACACATTACGTTGCAGTTTAAATTTAATTGTGTGGGCTTGATCGCCCACAGCATGCGAAAGAATGAAAAATCGTCCATTTATAATCGTACCTGACTTATTCTACAAAATAAAACGATTTGGAAACCTAAAGGCCTCAACACTTATAAAATGATTGTTTTAGACTATAGGTGACCGTTAGACGATGAACGTACGGCTAAATTTCTATTTGTATACCGCTTTAAATATATAGTGGGTATATTGCTAAAAGTGACCAAGTCAAAAATTATGGAAAAAGAGTTAACCCTTTCGTCCCGAATGTACCACCTATGTTTCAAAACATCTGAAAGCTAAATTATACATTTTATAAAAGCGAAAATTGTACCATAGCGGAATTTTGGTATTTAGATCTGTGCCGACTGAATATGCGACCGTAGTACATATATGTACCAGCCGGTATTTTTACCGGTACACATGTGTACCACCAGGTTTGAAATTCTATCTTTATGTTATCTTTAATATGAGCCGACGACCGTTGACTGAAAAGTAGTTGGAAACTCTATTGAAGAAATATCAGAACCAGAACCCTTCTCTTCTGGATCTAGCGACAATTATAAGCCCAGTGTTGATGGCAAGTCAGATAGTGACTCATTCGAGACGTCCAAATCAAGAGTTACTAACAATTCGATATCTCGTGATTGATTTATGATCCTGGCCTCAAAGACTTATTTTTCTCTGCCCGAAACACCACGAAATACATCAAGAACTTATTACGTAGTGCGTTTATTTTATTTTGAATAAATATTTATTACATTATTTAGTACCTGATGGTACATCTAGGTACCACACTAAATCTTTGTTGGTATACATTTATGATCCTGGCCTCAAAGACTTATTTTTCTCTGCCCGAAACACCACGAAATACATCAAGAACTTATTACGTAGTGCGCTTATTTTATTTTGAATAAATATTTATTACATTATTTAGTACCTGATGGTACATCTAGGTACCACACTAAATCTTTGTTGGTATACATATGTACCGTACTCCCACGCCCACCCCCAACAAATAATTTAATTTTTAATAACAAATTCCCGTAAATTGACACTAAAATGGCACAACCATTTCTAGTTTATTAAAAAAAAAAACATAATTTATATTCAGGGACGCAGAAGTTAAAGTGGTCAAGTCTTTTAAAAATGCAATCTCTATACAAGGAAAAATTGCTCAAGTCAAATATCTGTTGTTAAAAATAACTTTTTAAGCAAGTTTACTTGTATTCAAAATATATTAGTGAGCAAGTCAATAACCTACCCATCCTACAAAATTTCTTTACACTACAAAAAAATGTTATAAAACATAAAAAGTAATAACTACTATCTAATAAAAAAGGAAAAATATTAGAAAATAAAGGAAACATTTAAATCTTGATTTTTCCAATTACCGCAAAAATATTTAATTATTACAATTAAATATTTTTGCGCGTTTTTTGACTTGGTCAATTCTAGCAGTGTACCCACGATATGTATATACAGAGTGATCAAAACCATCTGCTAGCCACGTGACCCGCATCTTTGCTCAATGACATCAAAACTAGACTTCTGGGAAGAAGAGTTTGGTATATAAGTTCATGGACGTGCGAATTTTTATTATAAAGAATACGCTTCGACAATAAACTTGTGGTGTTCGTCCGTTAAAACCATTTCGGGTGGTAACTTAAACCTAAAAATCTCATTAATTAATGTATTAAAATTATTTTTGTTCCTCGTTTCTCGTTTCCAAGGCGACAGAAAAAATATAAATATTAAAATTATTTTTGTAACTCACCAAGTAAATAACGAAATATACTAATAAGAGTCTTGAAAAAGACTGTTGTCGATAATGTAATTATGAAATGCATGTAATAAAGACGGTAAAAATAAACAGAATGCGTAACGAATATTTGAACAGATATTTGACAGATTGACAGAACAATACACGCCTATGAATTGCACGCAACTTTTCCGCGGAATAAAATATTGAGAACTACTCAGGTCACGTGACTATCAGATGGTTTTGATCACTCTGTAGATACCTATTTATTAATTTATCAGGAGTTAGAAAAGAAAGTGGATTCATTTATAAACTCAAAGAATAAGGATTTCAAAAAATTTCATACACTAATGCCACAATTTCGAGAAGCTAAAGATTTACATTAAACAAAATAGGCGCAAATTGAGTATTTTATTACCATTTCCATCTATTTTTCAGTAAATATCATAATGAAATCACTAGCGCATAACCAGCGACGGCGACAAAAACCGTGCATACAGCGAAAATAAATAAATCGCTGCAGTTTCTCGGACGTTTGCGCAATAACTTCGCGCCAGTGAGAGGACTGTCACTTGTCGCTGTGTACTTTCTGTCGACGACAATTTAGAAAAATGAAAGTTTCGCTATCGCTGCGAATATTTCGTGTTTGTTTTGGATAGCCTGAAAGCCCTCAAGAATACTGAAAGATTGTCGCTATTTCACTAGAAAAGATGCGAAAATTTAGAAATCGTCTCCAAGAGTGTATCGCTAATGACGAACTTGGAAATGAAGATGAAACAATTTTTCTTGTAATCGTTGTTTTCTTAATTCTTATTCATAAAAACAAACATAAATATGTATAACCTAACGGAATTTGAACCTAGAACCTTCGGTATACGAAGCGACAACGCTATCACTACGCTACTCCGATTGGTTAATTCAAATCTACAATAATATTTACCACAAACTTTATTAATGGTAGCCTACATCTGGAATTCCAAAAATATCTCCGCAATAAAGAAATAAATTGAAAGAATTGAATTTCCTGGTAATGTAATTTCATCAGTTATGCGAATGCAAATACAATATAAGAAATGACAATGGTAGCTTTAAATTTCTAACGATATCTATCGGGAATTACTTGTCAGGATCTCTTGTAAACTTATATCGTAGTATAGCGTTGCACACTTTGCTACTGTATCAAAAATGATTGGCTCTAACGAGATTGTTACCTAGAATACGTTTTAAATCATTCCTCAGCAGAATTGTTACGATAACTGTACAATAGGCAGAGAAATTGATATGATAATGTTCAATATTTGGTAGACAAAAATACTTTTTTCTTTATCAATTTTTCGGAAAAATTTAACGTTTCTGTAAGTTTACAATAATGTACTTACATTTATTTATATTTTAATATATGTATACGAGTAGATCCAAAATCTGGGTAGTATGACTTGAGATTAAACCCCAAAACTCATATCCACCAATCTTTGGGTAAAATGTACATAAATAAGGGTATCATGAAGAAAAACAGGGAATTTTCATGAAATTTTACTAATTGTTAGGAAATAATTATTTACATAAGTCAAGAAAATGGTACATTACTGACGAAGTGATGAGCCATTTAATACATAGTATTCTACGACTTCGAGTCAAGTACAAACATTTTACTCGTCGTGTATTAATGATTTTCTAAAACCTTTGATTATAATAAAAATTAATATTAAAATTAATAATTAAATCTGATTTTCTACGCTTCTCGTTTTCAAGGCGACAGAAAAACTATAAATATTAATATTTGCAACTTT